>WEIU01014324.1:18182-28857 GCA_013389925.1 Aegithalos caudatus
CACACCCTCACCCACCCCCCACTTCCCCCCCGCCCAGCCCTGTGTGACTGATTTCCCCACGGTTCTGCGAAAAAAAGTCGTGTTAATTCACCGGCTGCAGCTGGCAGCCTGTTTGCTACAGTCACGCACAGGGGTGGAGGAGAAGCCTGCGGAGTGAGTCATGGCTGTAAGAGGCCCTCCGGTTGTTTATGGCAAAAACAGGGGGGTGGCTCATTCAACATGTGGGAAATACGGGGAGTAAGAGTTGCCTCGATCCATCCCACGAGGACAAGGCAGTGGTACCTGCACCTAGCACCCCCTTCCCAGCTCGCTGTCGATCTGCCTGAGAAGGGAGGTGGGGAGGTTGTCTTTTCCTCTCACAAGGAGGGCTTGTGGTCAGACTGTCATAGCTAGCTGCAGGAGTTTTGCATTTGTCAGCATTTCCATTATAAGTGTACTTTTTATGTAGTTTGCAACATGGCTATAAATATATGCCCCGGGTTGAAATTTGGTTGACGGCCTCTCCTCCATCTAAGCAACTTTTGAAATGATTCTGCTAAGTGGAAATCCATGGAAAATACAGGCTTTTTATGTTTCTTTCAACTTTAAAGTTTAGCTGCTTCCACACATGGACTCATTTACAGCTGTTAGTCCAAAAAAATTCCTTCCCCCCTGAGTTTTTTAAATTGGGGGAGAGTTTAAAGGCTTTGCCACTGTAGGCATTGGTCATTAATTAGTGCAGCAGAGACTCTGAAGACTCTTACAGGGTCCCTGCTACCTCGAGTTAGGGCACCCACCTGCAGAAGGGACATGGGACACTGTGTGTCCTCACAGCTCTAACCCCCGAGTGCCAGGGCAATTCCAATGCCTCAGCACCGTGGACAAGAAGCTGGAGTTAAAATCAGGGCAGAATACGTTAACTTCCCTTTTTTGTTCTTTCTTTTTATCCTTGTCCATTGAATTGCTTCTGAGACAGGGAACAAGCCCAGTATTTAGGAGCTTTCGTTATGTATCCCTCTGTGTATGCACTGGATCCGGATCCCGTGAAACATGCCTGCCACCCAGTGGATATCGCTGATCTCTATATATTCTATACATTCACCGCCTCTCCCCTGTGCCCAGCCCTACCCCGTCGGCAAGTTTGCAAAGCCAAGTGCTCGGGATGCCGGGCTCGCCTGTCCGCCGCGGGCCTGTGCCCGAGGATGGTGTTGGCTGTGACAGGATGTGCCAGTGTCCTTCCCGGCCAGCTCGGGACCAGAGGTGCATGCCCCAAGGTGGAGCAGTTCTCAGGCTGGGCAGCAGTGAGAAGAGGTGACCTGAATGAGGTGGACAGCTGTACACAGAGGGAGAGGCAGCTTCGTGGCTGAGATAGCTGGAGAATCGGATTTTGCAGCCCCAGCCTTTGCCGTTGATTTCCACGTAAACATAATGGGTTTTGCCCGTGGTCTGTTGGGTTTTCTGGGAGCCTGGCCTGAGTCCCTGGGATCTGCTTCGCAGTTATGCTAAACTTAACCATCTGGAACATAAGTGAGTGTCTGTTTGCTCTCTGTGTACAGAAGATCTTTTGCAGGTCTAAGCATGTTAGAAATACAAGCCTTGAGTATAAGAATTGCTTACTCAGTGTCCATAGTTTTTTGCTTTAATCTATCTTATCCACGTATTAAAAATGTGGATGACAGTATCCTTTATCTTACAGATTACTGTAGTGATGAGAACCATATAAGAACCTGAGAGAAAATAAGTAATTTCCTCTGTGATCTGAAAGTGTGTGGTGATGCTCTAGAGAACAAGGTCAAAAAGAGGAGTTTGTGTGTTAATTATAGCAAAGCTTCAGTGGGAAAAAACGTGACTGGGTCAGTGGCAAATACAGATTGATCTAATTAGAGATTGATGCATGTGAGCACTAGGAAACATTTTTAGTTACTGTAGACCACTTAGTTCAAATAATTTCTAAATTCTGCATTCCTTATCACGTTTTTAGTCCTGCATTTTGTAAGTAGTTTCCAATATTTTCTTTCCCTTAGGAAAAGCAGCAAAAAGCAGATAAGCAGCCAAGGGTAGCATATTTGTGTCACTGTCTTTTATCAGCTGGATTTGTGATATAACACCTGGGACTCTGCAGTCAGAGCCTCCTGTTGAGGGTAACCAGTCGTGGTAGGTCGTGGCTGTGATCTGTGTTGCTGTACTCATATCCCTTGTGTTGTCTGATCACAATGAGGAGCTGAGAAGAATGTGGATGTGACCTAGCAAACACCTACTGAAAATGCACAAAGTGCAATTTGGTTTTGGACATTTGACCAAATGCAGGTGGACTCTTCGTGTGGGCAGCAAAACGGGAATCTCCAATATATACGGGCTTCACCCTCTTTCAGATCTGTCATCAGGAGATGGAAGAGCGTGGTAGCTTTTCAAGTTGGCCAGATGCCTGTTGCTGTTGGGAGACAGCGTTTTCCCTGGTTTTGTTCTGAAAACAGCTCAAGTATTTTGGCCAAGTTCTAATCCCAGTCTGCCTCTTTCTGCACCCCTCACTCAGAGGTAACTTCTACAGCACATGGGACAAAATTTAGCCTGAAGCAGACATTCAGCTTGGAAAATTTCAACCCAAGCAGTCAAAGTCTGGCCAAGTTACAAGCAGCTGGAAGCAGCATCTTGCTTTGGAAGTGTTCAGCAGCTGCCTAATAGGCGATGCTAAAAGCTTCACCAATCCCGTGTATACATTTATGTACATGGAAATATGCTGCTGAATTACAACGTTATTTGATTGGTTACCTGGCCTACTAACTGTTCTTTTGGTTTGTTAGTTGTTTTTTGTTTTTTTGTTTTTTTTTTTTTTCCTTTAGAAAGGAACCTAAACATCTTTGGTTAATGCTATGAATGATTTTCCTTACTCACATTATTCATTGTTTTCCTGGTTGAAAAATTGAAAACTTTAAAATGGAGCCTCTGAAGTAAATGACAAACCAGGGCTTACTCGTTCTGAATATTTCAAAATGACTTAACGATTGTTAAAGACCAGTTTACAGTAGAACTAAAGCAAATTGCTTCCCTGCGTTTTGAATTGTAAAAAACCCACATCTCCCAAATTCCTAAGCTATTAATCAACTGCTCTATTGTAGCAGACTCACCCTATATTGTGTCCCTGATATATCTATTAAGTCTGCAGTGAAGTATGAGTTTAAAACAATTGTGCCATGGAGTCACTGTGGAATAAATACCACAAACATTGGCAAAGTTGCTTCATAAATCTCTCTTAGTTTAGAGAGGAACTTAGGCATGCCTTTCTTCTATGGGAGTGCAGCTGTTTCTTCTGAGGTTCCCTGGGGGCTGGATCTGGATGTAAGGCTGGTTAATATCAATATATTCACAGCTCTTGTGATGATATCGCATCATTACCAGCACATTATGTGCAGGTTTGTGCACGTGTGGAACAAGTTACTTGTACACGATACTCCAAATAATTTTCTTAAATGATCAGCATCCATCAGAAGGCGTTTTTCATGCAGCCACATACAAAGAAACCGGGATTGTGGTTAGACCAGCACGATAGGGGACTATCCTCAAACTGGTAATTTATTGGAAGAAGGCTTAAGAATTTGTGCAAAGAATCATCTCAATGGGAGTTTTCATTGCAGTGCTGCCACTGAAGTGTAGTCTTGGCTGTGTAGCAATATAAATATTGCACAGAAGTAGGAAAGTACGTGGCATTAGTAAGATCACAGGAATTCCATGTCTGGTTTTTCTTCTCACACGTGAGGAAGGATATGAAATATTAATAAGAGCACAGCGACAAAAGTGATCCAGGGTTTGGAGACCAGGTGTCACAATTGCAGATTGTACATCTGAGAGAAGAAATGGTGCCTGTATATATCATGCACATATGTAAGGAAAAATACGTGATCTTTACTTGACCATCCAGTGTCTGAGAGATAAAGTTAAGGGTGTTGTACTTTGAAATAATAAGTAGCAACAAGGGCAATAAAGGATTGCAGTGGGTTTGCAGTTGCTGAGAGTGTTTAAAGTTGCTGGGGTTTTCTCTCAAAGATGTGCTTACTCTTGCTTTGGTGGAGGATGTTTCTGGTATGTGTAGAAGAGGGAAGGACTTTACTCCATTCACCCGCTTTTTTCCCTAGATTGAAAAAACAAGATTACTTGCAGTGCTTTCTGTGTTGCACGTGTTGCTACCTTGACAAGATTACAGTAAAATGCCATACTTCTGAACTTGGCTGGTTTTCTCCTGGGTCGGGAGGACCATTTTTTCTTGGTGCCTAATTTGACTTCTGGGAGTGTGATTAATTATTATGTACTTCCCTCTAGAGTATCAACATCTGGTGGCAGCTGGTGACAGGATATCAGATCCTCACTTTACAGTCCCCTCCTATTCCCAGGTCGGTGTATCATCTTTCTTTGTTCAGGATACTGTCATTCATATTCAGGGATGAAAAATTTTTTTTCTGCCTTTAGATAGGCAAGAACATAGCTCAGTGTTCAGAAATCAGCTGCTCACTGCTCTCCCCTTAACCACCTCTCTGTCCTTCAGGCATTCCTCTCCTGCAGCCACATCTGCTCAAGCAGACAGAGGCGGGCAATGTGCGCATGGCCTGGCAGCAGAACACCCCTGGCAGTCACTAAAACAACAGAGAGTATGTCAGTGAAATCATTTTGTAACCTGAAACATGACTGACTGCCTGAATCAAGTTGAAGCATTACCTGCAACACTCCTTTTCAGGCAGCTTCACAATAAACCTGAAGGTTTAATTTGCCCTGGGAATTGAACTTGAGCCTAGATAGCTACGAGACGGTGCTTTATTATTCCATAGTCCATTCTTTTTGATATAACAAACAGACACATTTTTTCCTCTGGCAGCTGAACTAGGGCAAATGTACTCTAAAGTGCTGAATTATTTCTTTCTGTAAAAATCTTATTTTATTGTACGTACTCTAGCATATATTGTATCAAAAGTCTGATGTTCAGTCTTTTACAGTGGTTTTGGTTTGGCTTTTTCATTCAGACTTTAAGATACCCTATGAAGGTTTTAAGGTAAAACATTTTCTATATAGGATGAGTTTACTGGAAGTTTTCTTGTTGAGAACAGCTGAAACTTGAGGACACCAAGTTCTTGTAAGTCACTATCTTTAGACTTGAAAGCATGTATATATGAGTGTTTCCACTGACTTGGAAATACTCAAGCACTCCTCTCAAACATGATTTTAAATTACATTTTCCTCATCTGTCCTATTGAGATGTTCACGTTTGAGAAAATAATGATGGTACAGCCTTCTAGGGTTTGGCCCATATGCCTGTTGCTACGTTCATTGGAGTTAATAATAATGCAGTATTGATTTCTAGGACATGCAGGAGCCCACTTAGTTACAAAAGTACAAATCAGATTGGATGTTTTCAATTTTAAAGAGCTCAAGTTGGGATATTTAATAAATTTCTTCTCAGAAAATGGCAGAATCAGAGAACAATAAATTTGGCATTCTACATGGATGTTTCAGTACTCGGATAAAACTTGTGTTAATATAAGATGATAATGAGCATTGCCAATTGTGTCTGTTTTGAAAGTGCACTCAGGGGTTGTAGTTTTCCACTTTGTGACATCTTACTGTGTTTGTAATATTGAGTGAGTTTCATTCCCTTCCTGGTTGTGAGGGGAAACAATGTTTGAGGCTGAGATTAAAATTGTCTGAATTGTTAAGTGTCCATCTCAGAGGCATATCAAATTTGAACATAATACTGTTAAATAGTCGAGCTATATAGCTGACTGTTTGTATGCTTAACAGCAAGAATTTATGTGTGTAGGGTAAATATGCACCCTGAATTAACAACTGCTAGAAATAATAGTAGGACTGTGTTATCTGTCAGGTTTGATTTTGCACCTCACCACAGCCAAGTGTCACTATAATCAGAATAGTCAATATTTAGGTGTTTTTATGGAATGCATTACTCTGTACATGTTGTGTAAACTTCCCGTTTGGTCCCTAATCCAGCACACCTGTGGCCAGTGAAGATGAATTTTGCCCACTCTCCAGAATTTAACTTCCTTCTTTTATTTTTATGTGCGTACAGAAATCTTTTTTTCTTGTTAAAACCTAGTGCTAAAACTCACTTGTCTACCCTAGGCAGTGGATATCCTGTGTTTTTTTCTCTCCACGAATACAATAGTGACATTAAGCATTTAATGAGGTGTTTCAGCTTGCTTGACCTTGTTCTGTGACTCATTTGCGTGTCATAGATTCAGGTCAGAAACCAAGCACTCTCCAAGTCCTGGCAGTAGGTTTCTCACATGGTGTCTGCTGCTGCAGCTTCTGTTTCAGCATCTGCTGCTGCCTAGAGAGGCACTGCCACTGTGCCATTCCCAGCAGCTTGCACATTAGCCTGTGTTCAGGTTCTTCAGAGGGGGCCGCAAACTGGTGGTGGAACAGTGGCACTGTCGGTGGAAAAGCTGTAGGATTCTGCAACTTGCAGCAAACCTTCAAAGACCTTTTCCAGGCGAGGGGGTATTGAACAGCATTCTGATATTTGTTCTCTGTTCCTTCATTCTGTTAAAAGAGAAAGTTCTAGGAGAAATTGAAAGGTCTGTTTTTTTAAGGTCCACTGTTGATCAAGAGAACTACAGCAGATATGTTTGTTTTAAGGGAAGCTGAGGGTGGACTTTGTCACCAGTTTACTGAAGATGTGACGAGATTATGCCATCCTGTGTCATGGGATTTGGTGTTTTTTAAGATAAATGACAAGCGAAGTGGGATTGTGGGTAAGAGGACAGCAAGACTGGTCAGAAAAAGGATGGTGACAGAACTTAGTGTTCACGTACTGCCATAGGAACGCTGGTCCAACTTTGTCGTTGTTGAATCCAGCATCCGGTTCTGTTGTGATAATAATGTGTTGTCTAACAAACAATGAAGCTCTAGAGCATGGTCCATAGCTGTGATGTCTGCTTGTCTTCTGCATCAGTCACCCCCCCACCACTGGCAGCTGGTCACTCTTCTTCTGCTTACTGTCCCTGACCTGCCAGCTGAAATCAGGAACCTTTCTGTTTCTGCCAAAATTACTTTGTTTAACTTAGGTGGTTAAAACAGTGGATTTATTTCACTCAAGATGGATTGTGGAGTTTAGGTGGCAAAGCTGAGGCAGGTTCTGGTAAATGTGCTGAGAAACTTTTGGGAGAAGGGTTAAGGAAATCAGTGGAGGTATTGGAAATGAGATGTGTCTACAGAATCTAGAACTGTAAACCTTTCTCCAATTTTGTGCTGGCAGATCTGTGCCAGCATTTTACTTCTGTTTCCCTCTGGCAGAGGGGAATTATAGCCACATGTAGTTTTGCACAGAGAATAGATCCCCCAGCACCTGCTTACCTCCACCAAGGTAGGGCTGAGCTCTTGTGTGTTTGGATTTCCATGTGCTCTGTGTAGCTGTCCTTCACTGGCCTTTTCAAGTGAAACCTTCATCTTAAGCCATCCAAACCTCTATTTTTTTCGGGTTCTCTTTTTGTGGGTTAACCCACCTAATTTTCTGGGTTAACAGATTTGGTCTGAAGGATTTATAAAAAGATTACTAAGAATTTTTCAAATTCAGTTTTCAAATGTTAATATTGTCATGTAGAAAACTTGGCAACTATTACAGGTATAATATTTTAATTAGTGAACAAACTGGTTTCTGACCATAAGTATACTATAACCATGATGGTGAGAGACAAAAATACACTTTTAAACTCTTTGCAAATGACCATTTGTGAAATTTTTCTAGGACGCATCTATTGATGTTAAATTGTTTCTGTGTCCTTAAGATGAAGTATACCAATACACTTCTACCATTATTGTACTTTTTTAGGAGGGGAGGAAGTGATTGCATCATTGTGTACCTCATTTGAAGTGAATTATTGCAAATGCATTACCTAAAGTCTGATGTAGCTGCTTGCTTTGCCTCTGGGTGTACATTTTGGGGCAGTCTGAAGCAGAGGTTAGGCAGAACAGATTTTCAGGACAGCATGTTTTCAGGATGTTGTTGGCATAAAAGGTCTTTGTGTGTTTTCTGTGAGAAAACCATTATGTTAACCTTTGTAGATGTTGTGTTTTGCCCCTCTGAAATAAAAGCTTAATCAGAAATGGAGGTTTCTGTTTTATTGCTGTGTGTGACTAGCAGTGGAAAGGTCAAGCCTTACATGAGACTGTTACTGTACAAGCCCTCCATTGTGTTTACCAGGTAGGAGGGGTTTTTTCTTCTTCTCCCAAATCTATACACGTTAGTCAAAGAAAATGACTAATTTCATAATTTTCCTGAAGGAAAAAAAGGTATTTTTAGAGAGAATGCCTTTACTGTGGAGAATTACTACAAAATACTGTGTACTTCCTCACATACTTTCAGATTCAGACTGGGTGTCAGATCTCATGTCTTTGCCTCAACACCTGTCAAGAATATTACTTTTAAAAAAATTCTTAAATTCTCAAAGTCTCCTGGATTCACACTTTCCTTGTTTCAGATTGACATCAAGACGTGTAGCAACATTAAATGTAGTTGGACACTGTGTAGTTTGTTGGAACTTCTCGTTTATGATGTGGTGGATAGCCGTATCAACTCTCCCTGTCTTATTTTTGGAGTTGGAACATGTTGGAACATCTACCAGTTTCCATTCTGTATGTGTTATTATCAGACTGAGCAGGAGTCGCGCTATAGGTGTTTCAATTGGCAGAAGAATTTGTGCAGGTGCCATTTAAGGGAGAAAATGCATAATTGTGGTTCTTTTGTATAGCACTGTGATCATGTTTGTAGGATGACTGCTTTCTAGCAGAGCAACCTGTCCTAAATGGGAAGTACTAGGGAAACCACTGAATTTGGATGCTGTGTTTAAGAAACTGGAGGATGGATGTGAGAAGGAGGCATTATGAACCCTGTCAGTGGTATTTTGTTTGTGTGCTCCCACTTCCTTACCTAGTTACATTATCAAATTACATTTCAAATGGCTTTCAGTTTATTACTGAACTGGAGACAAGTAAAAATAAAAATTCTGAAAGTTTATGTTTTGGGTTTTTTTAAACCATTCTAGGGAGGGATCCCTTTTTTTGGGATTACTTGTTTCATCTGCCCAAAAAATATTACCTACCATCTCCAGATAAGCAGGGAGGAAATGACAATTGTATGTGGATTCTGACTGGAACACAATCAGAGCTTGAGTGGCTTAAAAGCAAATGTCTGCATGCTTTTGCTCTGGAGAGCCACCACAATCAAATTTTCCTATGTTTAGTACAAAATGTATCTTGAATGTTCATTTTTATGCCTGAAGAATAGGGAATAGAGCTGGGAATTAAATAAGGTAAAACAAAATAGAAAGGGAAGGAAGTAGAAAAAGGCAATCCCAACTAGCTTTCTCCTTCTAAATGTAAGAATATGAGCCAGGGAAATGAGACACAGAAGAAATTGAGTAGTCCCACTGGTAAAGTTGTGATAATTTAAACTCCTATTGAATAAGTGGGAGGGAGCTAGATCACTGCTTGCAGAAGAATGTTGAGTTTAATTGATTACCTGTAGTGAGAAATTTACATCACTCTCATCCAGCTTAGTGTGTGGATATTTATTTACTGAAGGATTTGTTTGTGTCCTTTTCAAGAACAATTACCTTTTGTTAAATGTGAAAAAAATGGACTCAAATCTGAATGCTGCTGCCAAATAACATTGAAGACCAGTTACCTGTAATTACAGCTTAAATTTCTTTCCCCTTGTCTCCTGAACATAGTGTTAGTGTGATGTAGTTTTGAGGAGATAAAGAACATAAAGCATGGACAAGCATTTTTTTCACCTAATAATTGATCAGATTTTCTAAGTGAATGGTAGCCATCAGTGAAGCACCAGAGCTTTCCCAGTTGGATATGACCAAGAGTTCATACTCAAGATCTTCCAATTCCTTTTAGACAGTCTGGACTTACTTTGCTGTGCTTTACAAATGAGGAGAGAGGTACAGAAATCCCCAAGCAGTTCTGTGGGGAGTCAGGTATGGTTGTTAGCTTGGGATTGTTGCCAATGATCAGACCTGAGGGGAAAGTAATGGGGAAAGTGAGGCAAAAAGGCCCCATCAGGGATGTAGAGAAAAAGAGTATATGAATTAGTAGCTTGCCACCAGTTCTGTTTTATCTCAGTAGTGATATTTGTTCTTTTTTTTTTCTTTTCTCAGAGGATTTCAACTCTGTACTTTTGGTGTTTAATAAAAGTAAAAATAAATGGATGGCAAGGAGATATCTTTTTGGGGCTTCGCTTGTATAGCTAGTAGAAGTATTTCTGCTCTGCTCAGAGTCAGAGAGATGGTGTGGATGAACCAGTGTTTAAAGTCAATTTGGATGGGGCTTTGAGTAACCTATTCTAGTGCACAAGTCCCTAGCCATGGTGAATAGGGTGAGCTAGATGATCTTTGAAGGTCCCTTCCAACTCAAACTATTCTATGATTCTGTGATGTTGATGGCTGAGAGGAGCTTTGTAACAAAACAACATGTCAGTAAGCCTGTGGAGAAGGACTTGGGGTTCTTGTGGATGAAAAGCTGGACCTGAGCCAATAAGTGTGTGCTTGCAGCCTGGAAGGCTGATCACATCCTGGGCTGCAGTAAAATCAGCATGGCCAGCAGGGTGAGGAGGTGATTCTTCCCCTCTGGGAGATCCCAGCTGGAGTGCTGCATCCAGCTTTGGAGTCCTCAGCAAAAAAAAAAAAAA
>WEIU01014324.1:38910-106493 GCA_013389925.1 Aegithalos caudatus
GCCCCGGGCTGCGGGCGGCTGGCGCTGCCTCGACGTGCGGCCGCGCCGGGGGCAGTGCTCCGCAGCCGTCGGGAGAAACTGCGGGGAAGAGGGAACTTCTGGAAAAGGGCAGCACCAGAGAAAAGAGAAATATAACTTGGGCCGTGAGTGAGGGGACGTCTCGGGGCAGCGGCGCCGTGAGCTGCCAGAAGCTGAGCCTGTTGCTGCGGGCAAAGGGCACCGCGGCTGTCTGAGTTTCTCTGAGCAGCGCGCTGCACAAGTGTGACAGCTGGTTTGTAATTCTGCTGCGTTTTATACTTTTGTCTCCTTTTGAACGTGCGGGAGTGCCAGGCAGGCTGCCAGTCTGAGCCCTCCAGCCGCCGCTCAGCGGACTATAAAATACACGTATTTTATTTATTCTGAAGCCGCGTGTGCCTGGACTTGCCTAGCATGGAGCAGAGCACGGTCCAGAGGGATTCGGGCGAAATGTTGGCTATCAGCGCTGCGGCTTTGAGCACCTTCGCTCCACTGCTGTTCGCCCGGTGTGGTCCGTGGTGACTTTAAAATGGCAGATTTAAAATATAATTTCAAAGACAGATCATTCTCTGCGCCCTTGAGTTGAAGTTCTCTTTCTACCGAAACAGAGCCATTAACGGCGGCCGCCACGGTGTCGTTTCAAAATAGAAGAAGTTGTTATGCGCGTAGGTACTCACCTTTTCCTGAAAATAATTAGGAAATTGGAGTTATGGTGATGGTGTACATAGCAAACCAATTAGAAAATAGGCTTAGTGGTAGTTGTAATGGGAGAAGAAAATCTTGGAGGTAATTGTGCGTCAGATTGCTTCTTAAACTTTCAGTGGATGAAAACCACCTTGATTCTCCTAATTATATACTTCTGAACTCCAGCAAAGTATTTTGAAAAAGAATCGCTGTTTCCACCTTTGTTGAGAGAAAATGTTCTTCTTTAGAAGTTTTGTCTGAGTGCATAACTTTGGACCCTGTATTTCAGTCTGTCACTTGAGAGATCAAATTCTCTATCTTCTTACTGAAAACTAAATGACAGGGCACTTGAGCTGTTGTGCACAGGGGAATACTTTCCAGGTTCATTTACTGTCTAGAGCCTGTATCTGAGAAGTATAATGGAGTCTTGCTTAAGTACTGTGAACAGTTGCAGGGGAGGGAGAGAGGGAGGCAACCATTAAGTAAATGGTCATGTTTTGGGTGAGGCTGTCTCTTGTCTTCAGCCTTCCCAGTATTCAACCATATCTTTCTTCGGCATCTTACAGTACGATGTGTTTTCACTATCTTTTCATGTTATATTTTGCCTTTTTTTTTTTTTCCTAAAAGAAACAAGTTTTGCACGTGTTTGTGAGATTTATTTGATGCTTTGTTACGTGTTGAAAAATCACAGATAAAGTTACCGAGGAACCACTTGAAAAAATATTTTGAGTTAGAAGTTTTTTTCTGAAAAAAATCTTAAACATATTTGCATCTTTCTTTTTAACATCATGACTTTTATTTTTAGATTGTAGGGCTCTCTGCTTGCAACTGGTAGAACATGATCCTGCCTTTCCTTATCTCTTTTCTCCTTTCTTTTGCACCAGACCCTGTTGAGACATCCAGCCCTAAAAACTCGAGGTTTTAAGTTTTTCTTTTTAAGTCATCTCCCAAGCTGCAGCTGCTTATCTTGGTCAGAAGGCTTTTTGTGTTCTAAAGGGTAAGTGGCTGCTGCAACTTTCTCTTGATCCGGGCTTCACAGAGGAGCAGTTCCTCTTTGAAGGCAAAAGCTGCCATGTTCAGTCTCCTGCTGCTGTACAAGAACATTGCCAGGGCTACAGATGCTTCTGTGGTACAGTGGTGGAGCTAGGAAAAAGTGATTTGAAAGTCCTCCCAAGACTTATGGATGACAGCTTCGACAGATATAGGAGGCAGAGAAGTGGATTAGAAGGTACAGAGAAACGGTGTTAGTTTTTTGTATAGCTGAAGCCTATGTTTGCCTCAAAGAAAAAAAACAAAACAAACACATCACCTTTCCCCCACTCCCAGGGCAGGATCTTTCTTTCAGTTTGGATTGAGTTTGTGATTGTTGAGGGAGCCATGGGAGTGGTGTCATTAGATGCCAGGTCGCTTGAGCATTATTTCCAGATCCCTGCTTTTACAAAAGTGTTGGTTTTCTAATGTGCTGTTTTGAATATTAGAATTGTCAAGTCCATGGTCTTGGTCCTCAAATGAGAAGAAAAGAGGTAGACATCCAGATATGAAGAATGTTGTTTGCCTGGTATAGCCTGATGTTTCAGGATTGCAGCAAACTCATACTTCAGTTGTATGTGTTACTTTTTGGATACTTGATGTATGAAAAAAGCCGAATACATGAGGTGTACTTCAGCACAGCCATTTTCAAGGGTGGGAACTGTAGTAGGACTGTGATCAGTGAGCTAACAGAAAAGAAAGAAAAATAGAAGATTTCCCTCTGTCAGAGAAGCTTTGATCTCCAAAACAGCTTTCTCTTCTTGCAGGTGTTAGTAAATTTCTCAGCTTTTGCTTGCAGATTTTGTTGTTTTCAGTGACAATTTTGGTAACTTGCTGGAGTGTTGTTGGGTGTGCAAGAAGGAGCAAGGACTTTCCCCCACCACAGTGATTCAGCACAGGAGCGGCAGGAGGTGGAGTTCACCTTTCCAGCCTTGGTTACAATCTGTACCATAAGCTCTGAAACTTTGCTACCATATGCCAGTGATTTATGGTGCTTATAATTTTAATGCCACTGACGTGTTTTAGAGATTATTTGCATTCTTAAATCTTGCTTTCTTAAATCTTACCTAAGTGTTTCTTCACAGATAAAGTAGTTGACAGAGACTATACATACTGGAATTTTAAGTCTTTTGCTTATCAAAAGTCTGCAGCAGCCGTGTGAAAGGCTCTGGATGTTTTCACTTTCTTGACCTGACCTGGCTAATCTATGTAGAGGTAAAAACGATTTATTCTTCAATATGAACCTATCCTTTGGCAAAGCTTCCCACAGTGTCAGTGGCTGTGCTGAGAGGATCCTGCTGGATAGGGACCAAAGTTTATGCATTCTTACCTTGGTGTGCTTTGGGCTTTACCTGTCAGCCATCTTCAGAGTTGAATCAGAGGGCTGGAGCTCAGGTCATTTATTTGTCCTTAAAGAGATCCTTAAAGACACTCCTCTTGTGTCATGTGTGTGAATTTGTACTAGGTTCAAGCAGGCTTCAATGTGAAACTGATAATAGTTTTGTTAGCCCGGAAAGAACCTCCAATTCCTAAATTTGCATGTAAAAATTATTTCTCTCTGTATTGGGGGGAAAAGATATTATGGTTAGGATAATTTGCTAGGAATAGGAATGCTAAGTACACAGGTTGGAAACTGTGGGAAAGAGTCGCTTTGGGATGGATTGAATGTCACTGTCTTCATCTATAATTAGATATTTTAGTCTATTTCTAGAACATCCTATATTTAACTCATCATCAGCATTTCTGTGTGAATATACCAAATACATTTTTTGTTTTGAGGGGAATGTACTGCAGTTCTTGAACGTTGCCGTTAGTGTACTAACGATTTCATCGCTTCACTTGTGAGCTCCTTCCGCATTTCCTTCACCTTCTTGCGTGGTAGTGGTTTGACTTCTGAAGTGTGCTCAGTGTAAATGTCATGCCACACAACTCTTGAGTTTCTGTGTTGGAAGAAAGGGGTGAACTTGGGTGATTCAAATTTTTGTCTCCCCTTGAGAGAAAGAAACATTTTTACTTATTGTGGCTGCGTATACTGTTTTGTCATGGTGTATGTTCCTCTAGAGTTACTGGTGTTTTTCATTGGATCCTTTGACAGAGTGAATAAAGCTGACAGGTTTGAAGAAAACTACCTTGCTCTTCTGAGCTTTGTATCAAGTCACTTCTGCTGTTCTCCAGTTTTCAGTTATTTTTATGTCTATTCAGTTTTAAGTAGCAGCTAGGAAAAGAAGTAGCAAAATATGATTGTGAAACTGCAGTTACAATTTGTGATACCCAGTGCTGACCACTGTCAGAAAATTAATGTTTAACTTGCCCTTCCAAACAGACTCAATTTCAAGTTAAAAGCAAGTTGACAAGGATACCGTCAGTCTTCCCCTCTTTGTGCCTGCTACATCTGCTGCCCTACATAATTTTGGAGCTAACAAGAATAGTTTCCCAAGGATGCGATGACATGGTTTGTTTTCAGTGGAGGCTGTCTTTCCAACCAGAAGATGACTCTCTTAGGAAGAGCTTTCATGAAAACTGTGTCTTGAAGGCACCAGGCCTTGCACATTGTCTGCTGATGACAGAATTTGCCTGGCATTGTCCTTGGAGGTGGTGATTACGTTATCCACTCGCTTCTGTTCTGGGCTGTCATTCCCCTCTCCAGGGCCTCTGTAATCTATTTACTCTCTGTAGCTATTCAAGTAAATTAAGCATGTAAATGAGAGTATTAGCTATCAAGAAAATAATTGTGAAGTTTACAGGCCGTGGAGGGCACAGGGTCGCAAACTGCACATATTGCAAGAATTCACTTCCCTGTCTCGCGGTGCCTCCGAACCAGCTTGTTGAGAGCTGTGTGAGCTCAGCAATGGGTTTCAGTACTCTTGGTGGTGAGCTGCTGAGAGGCCATCCTGTTGGTTTGGTTTTTAAAGACCAACTAATGTTTGTTTCAAAGAGAGAAAAGAAGGAACCGTAGGGAGGAAGTGTCCATTTGGGGACCTTTTTTCTGTACAGAAAGAAGATGGTTTAGTCATATGAATGAAAATGAAACTATCTGTGTTGAAAAACAGTCTAGAGTTTGCTGAGGAGGGCTTGCAGCATTTTCAAAAGTGCTGGTCCTTATTGGTGCAAAAACTGTATTTCTTTTATTGCCAGTTCAAAGCAACAGTGAAATAAATTGCTTTTGAAGCAATTAAGTGAAACAGAGTTTGAATTTGTCAGAACGGTCTGTAATCTGAGCAACCTGATCTAGTTGAGGATGTCCCTGCTCACAGTAGGGGGGTGGACTAGATGACCTTTAAAGGTCCCTTCTAACAAAGACTATTCTATAATTCTTAGGCAGAAACCATTGATTTAGACCATTTAAGTATGGACTATGAAGGGATTTCCGGAGGAAAAAAGCACCAAGAAAGTTACTTTTGGCAGAATATTTTCCTATTTGGGCGCTTCTGAAATACATATATCTGATTATGGTTGACATAATGCAACATTTTGCCTTTTGTTTTTATAAAGACCTAATTGTCTTTTAGTGTGGTTCTTCAAATGATATGTATTATATCTTGTTTCAGTGGTACTGGACTAGAAATAATTCTCAACAGTAAGAAATACTGAAAAAACTTTTGCCAAACTACAAGGTAAGAACTCGGACTTGCAAATGGTTTTTTTAATTGTAACAGGGGTATTTGCAGAAAGGGTTTAATACTTTTGAAGCAGTCTAGCTTGAAGGGTACATTTTGTGTCTAGATTCTGGTGTTTGTAATGTTAAAAGTGTCTCTTACGGGTGCCGTGTGTTCAGGTGGGCTTTGGAAGCATTTTGTTGATTTGTACTTTTAGACTTCATAAACAGAAAAGCCATGATGACATTTATTGATATATGATGACATGAAATCTATGCATTTGAGGGGAGAAACAGAAGCAGTTATTACTTGCAAGTAGCTAGCTAGGTAAAATCCCATTGCCTTGAGAGAGCAAACCCGCGACTACTGATGCATGCATGCTGCACAGATGCAACATGGCAGTAAAAACCGGAAATAGAAAAAAATCAGTGTGAAGTTTGGTGGGTTAATTTTTGCTGCTTTATATGAGGATCTCTAGGTAGGATGAAACCTCTACTGTGTGGGGAAAGCAGATTCCTTCTGACAGAGGCTGCCTCCGGAGAACCTGTTACACTGTCATGAACAAGCCTGGTATTTGTTAACTAGATTGGAGAATAATGCTACTACGTTGATGCTGGCTCTGGTATTTTCACACCCCCTGTGCTTACAAAGCTTAGGTGCACACTGAAGGTGCTTAAGCCTCACACCAGCTGCTTTTTCACTTATAAGTGAAGGCAGCATGTGTAACTTTCCTGCTGGCTTGGCAGCACATCCCATTAAACCCATGCAGCAGCGGTTTGCCTGGATGTGCCCTGGAGCACAGGAGGGAGGTTTGGGCTAAGCAAGTTTTACTCGGATAGGGAGTTGTCCTGGAGGTGATGGGTTGTAAATCCTTTAACAGCTCATGTAACATCTGCCCAGGCCCTTAGCTTGCCCTTAGGTAAGACTCAGCAGTAAAGCTGTATAAGGTGAGGTAAAGTTGCAGTTTAAACTCTAGACCTATGTTTTTGTGAACCTGCACCAGTCTAATTTAATTTAAAATGTGCCTTTAGCGAAACAGTCAGAGGTGGGCATGGCCATTCCTGGATGTTTCCTTGGCAGGAGCACTCATCCAGCTGCTTGAGGACTGCCATGCTCATTTTTTCTCGCTGACAGCATAGATTGTTTCCTAGTGCTTTATTGCTTTCCCCTCCTATCCACAGTCCAAGCTGTTTGCAAGAGCAACCTTTTCCTTATCTCGTTCAGCCAAGATGAGCCAAGTTGGCAAGTCAGATATCGATGTCACAGAAGTTGCTGGTCTGGTTGACTGAACCAGGTTAGGGATTGATTTCAGAGTGCTGCAGCTGTGGCGTTTGTAAGACCTGGAGTTGAGCAATAAGGGGAAGGACGAAATAGCACAGTTGTCCTTGGGAAAGGACCATTTTTCATGGCCAATGCTTTAGCAAAGCGATACTTAGGATGATTGACTAACTCTCTTCTACATGTCACATCACAGCTTGTTTTCCAAAGGATTATCTGAACACCACAGCTAGATGCTTCTGATTGAGAACAAGAATGTGTTAACTAATAAATTAAGTATTGCCCGAAGTTAGGTAAAGGAATAAGTCTCGATAATGTAAAATGGGAGGAAAAGGTGTTTGCTTGTTAGTTTGGGATCATATGCGAAAAAAAGCTTTTGGTGAAGGCAGAAGCTTGGGCTTTTTTTTTTTTTTTTACTTCAAAGAAGTGAGAAGAAGGGGAAGGAAATGCAGAGATGAGAACTGTATTGCTGCAGTTTTGAAAGAATGTTAGCTTTTTGCTTTGTTTAAAAATATTTTAGTTATTCCTGACTGCTAACTCAGGTTATTGAAATGAAATGATGACCTTTGCTCTGAGCCTGAAACAATCCAGAAGGAAAGCAGGTGTTCGAGAAGATTAAACCTCTTGCCTCGGCTAAGAAGTGTTCTGGTAGGGCTGAAGTTCTAAGGATGCCATACTCTTGCTGAGACTAAAAATGTAGGAATGAGGAAGAATTTTAGAAGTTGATTATGGTCAGTTGCCAAGAGCAGTGCCATGATAAATTATTAACTCATTGCACTGTACTGCCTTGTAGTGCAAACAGAATAGCTGGTTATTGTGCTCTGCTTGGTAAGTCAACACTGTAAAAAATTCCTCAGTTATCTGGAAAATGTCTTCTTTGGGGTGTTTATTAAAGGGATACGGTAGAATTAAAAATCATGTTCCCCTCTGCAGAAGCTGGTTAAAACCAGTAGAAATCCATGGAAGCAGTTTCTTTCTGTCTGGGGAGCCCAGTCAGAGGTTGTCGGTCAGCTCAGTTTCACTTTTGCTCCTCTCTTTTCACGGTGCTTTGGGTGAGGTGTGGTCCCTCCTGCCTTCCCAAAAAACACACGGGAACAGGGCAGTTGGGCTGTTGTGTGCAGAGACATGAGGCGAGTTGACTCAGAGCTGTTCTGCTGGAAAAGCCGTTCTGTGGAGACCACTCCTCTTGTGTTAATTGTAACTGAGTCAGAAGAACAAATTCAGGAGCATGTGGGTACCTTGCTGATGCCGTGCAGCAGTAGTCTCAAGGAATAAATCTTTTAAGAATAAAGTCATCCTGATTTTTATTTTGCTTTTATAAATGTAAATACCACAACATTTACCATTGCATTTTTGCTTAAGCTAAACAGAGCTTGGAAACTTAGATGATTTTAAGGTGCCTCAAAATAATTTATAAACGAACATTCCCCATCTCCCTTATGCCTCCCATATGCCCTATTTCTTACATTACATTTCTAAGTTAATAATCTATAATTGATATAATAGATAGGAATTTGCATGTAAATACTACTTTTTGTGTTTGTTATGTTTAGATGTAGTACCATAGTAATACGCCATGAAAATAAGTATGTATGAGAATTTTGAAATGTTTGCTGTGATAAAATCTGTTGTTCTGTAGCAGGACACAGATGACATTTCAGGGTTAAAAAGAATATCCAGCTTGAGAGCAAACCATTTCTGGACCAGTGTCAGCATCTGCCACACCAGTTTTCTTAGGAAAACATTGAATCCTGCCAGTACATGTTGCAAGATATGACCAATGTGACTTACAAACTAAGAAGCAAATCTGCAAAGCGCTGTTGGCTACATAGTATTGTTGGCATCTGAGATGGAAAATACTTTTTTTTTTTTTAATTCTCCTTTTGCCAATCCAGCAAATTTTAGTAAGGTTCAGTTCATGCTGCAAGGCTTTTTTGTTCAGAAAGGCTTTTAAGCAACCATTACTTTTTGTATCTTTTTTTAAAATTTGTTGGCTGCTTGGGATTACTTGAGTACTTGTCAAGGGTGGGACGTGTCTTAAGTGGATGTCAGAAATGCTGCTGAAGCAAATGTTGCCTTAGTGTCTGATGAGTCCCGGTTTTGGGCTTTCATTCTGATTCCCAAGGCATGAAGTAGTCAAGCGTTTGGTGACATGGAGTGATGCAGTCCTGTGGTTCTGTGGAATAACCCAGGTGGTCACAGAGCTCATGTGGGAGCGCACGAAAGCCAGGGACAAAATATGCTCTGTCAGAGGAACCTAATTGAGGAATATGTTTCTAAGTTTTAGAAATGAGGAGAATTTGGACCCTGTTCTTTTTCAGGGAATTGCAAACCTCTGACTTTGAGGTGGCTGTTCTACTGAGAGTGCCAGTCACCAAATGAAGGCATTTTTATTCTGAACTGTTTTGGGATGGGGACGGAGACCATGTTAGGATGGAGAACCTTGGTTTCATGAAGAGTAAAATGTGTCAGATACTCCTTGAAATCCAATGAAGATGTGTACTGCTTTTAAGTTTATGCAGAAAATTCTCCTAGACTGCAGAAGTACATGATAGTGCAAAATCAACTAAATATCTACTGGTTGATACATTTTCCAACTTGACTGACTTAAATGACTGACATGTCTTCTGTTTCTATAATTGGTAACCCTGCAGATAACAGCACAAAATTGGTTTTCCTCTGTTTTATACCACCAGTTGCCCATTGATGGAGGAAGGATATGTGGCCTTAATAATATGTGGCCATCTTAATAATTTCTCATCCTGTAGGAAAATACAGGTTTTAGGCCTACTGAGGGGACTATGTTTTCTGACAGATTATTACGGGGAAATCTAAGACTGAGCAGAAGACAACTTACAGAAACAACTTATTGTTTCACATATAGATACTACAGAAATTATAGCTGTGCTAGAATATCTGCTTTTCACTGAAGATCTGCCTTGTCTAGCAGTTGTTTTTTGTGCTTACCTTGTGGTTACCAAATGCTTCTTCAGGTTTTCAATTTTGCAGTAGACTAATAGGTGTGTTACTCAAGCTATTACTGTTGGAAAAGCCCTGTAAATCGTTAACCTGTCCCCATTTCTAGTACAGGGTGGTCATAGAAAAGGCTGGTACTATATTTGGAAATGGGTTTTTTGCCACAGGTTGTGGTTCACATCTGAAGATTTCAGAAAGAATCTTAAAATATTTCATCTCTTAAGTAAAGTAACTCAGTTTCTTGGTAGTCCACAAGCCTGGTTGAGGAAGACCAGACTTGAAAACCTCCACAGCTGGCCTGCCTGTTGTCCTGGGCCCTGTTACATGAGAACGTGCCACCAATGTTTTGTACACTGCTTTGGTGGCCTTGTGGGGCCACATTTCAGTACGCTTGACCTGTTTGCCTCTTTATCCATCCATCTGGCTGGCTCTCTGCATGTGGGCCTAGTTTACTACTTATTTTTTTCCTGTTTTTTTCAGAAGGTGTCACAGAGTGTCTGCTCCTCCCGGGCGGCCACGGCCGGCGCAGGGGGACAGACCTGGCTGTGTGGGCAGGAAGCGCTGGCGGCTGGGCCGGGTATCTCTGGCGGTGCTTCCTGTCAGTTAAACCACGAGCAGCGGAGCAGATGCGCCTGAGATGGCAGCGCCGCCGCCTGCCCCAGGCAGCCATTGTGTAACCAACTGTCTGCTCCGGGCCCGTGCGCTTGGGGCCTTGTGGTGCCTCCCTGCCCCTTCTTTAGACACCTGACAGTAAAGGTCAGGGTTTATTTAGCTCAACAGAAAGCAGGACTTGAGCTCGTGAAGCACGAATTGTAGGAGAGTAACCATGGGAGTTATCCCAACACAGTGAGAGCTGAGTTCCAGTGTTTCGTTTTCCACATCTGGCAGTGTGGGAGTTTTTAAATGCGTCCGAGAAATGGGCAGGTCAGGCCTCAAGTCGTGCAATTTCACAAATATCTTTCTGGGCAGGTAATTGCCATGTTACCTGACCAGTTTCTTATTGTAAAATCTGTGATCTTTGGAGTGGTTTTTTTCTTTTTAAATATTTTTTATCTCAATACACTTGTGGTTTTGAGAGAGCTCTGGCTTTAATCAGTTAAACAGCTTTTTAGAAGTGCGCAGAAAAAGCACGTAAAACTTTCTGTTGTAAATGATGTAATTTTTTAATGTAGGTTGCATGATTACTGAAGATATGTATGTTATTGCAACATAATTAATTTACTGAAACTAGAACTCTAGTAGTATGGATCCCTGCATCAGATTTTAGAGAACTGAGTACTCTGCACATCAAAATTATTTTAGAACTGAAACTGTGCATACATTTCAGTTTTTTTGTCTCACTTGGTGATCTTTTCTTCCTCATGTGAAAGCACAGCTCCCAGAATATTAGGGTATTTTTCTTAAACTGTATGTTGATTAGCCAGCATTGAGTAGGGATGTCTTTGCCATGTGATAAAATGTTTCTGTGCTGTATGCTCTTTAAAATAGAGAGTTTCAGCCTGAAGAGCCCATTACTCAGGGTGGGAAAGAGTAGAAAGGTTGTAGGGACAGTGAGATTGGATGGGTAAGGGCTTTGGGGTGTTTTTGTTGCTGTTGGTTTAGTTTTTTTTCTCCTGCCTTGTGCTGGGCTGTGGGGGGTTCTGCATCACAGCCCACATGAGAGGTTTTGCATCCACAGAAGAGCTGCTCTCACCGAGGTAGACACCGCTCTGAGATCCTGGTCCCCTGGCTTTCTGCAGCGCTAGGAGCCAGCACCACAAGGGCAAAACTCGGCATTTTGCCTCTGTGAAAGGCACCAGCTCTCACATTTCTAGCATAGCTGCACTGGAAGCATTTCACAGTGGCAGGGTGGTTCTGCTGGCCTTTCTCCCTTTCAGTTTTTGAGCACTGTTTTTCTAAGCACTGTCATCTCTGGGAAAGGAAAATACAAACAGGGCATAACCCCTGAGGGGAACAAATAGTAAAACCTACACAAAACCTCTTGAAGTGTATGGCATCTTGAAAAAAGGCATAGATTTGGGGGGCTTTACCCACTCCCACACAATTCTGATATTATTTCATTGTATCTATGGTCACAGTAAACCACTGAGACTTCGCAGAGGCAGATGAAATGTTAGACTACAGAAATGAAAAAAATAAAGGAGGGTAGAGAATAAATTAAAGGATGGATTAGAAACTATGTAAAGCAACCTGTCTCTGCGATACCTGGCTTATTGTACTAGTTAGTCTTCCATCTGCTATTCAGCTTTCCCTTGTGTTTTCTCCTTTTGCTTTTTTTTTTTTTTTTGGTGCTGTTTTTGGGGTTTTTTTTAGTTCTTTATTGTGGGGGGTTTTGTCTAGTTTTTTCTTCATTTCATTGGGGTTTTTTGTTTTTGCTTTTTTGTTTGTTTGGGTTTTATTTGTTTTTTGGTCTAAAGTGGATTGTTATTTTTTTTTTTCCCTGACTCTGTATGGGTTGACTGTTGTACTGGGAGAGAAAAGGGTAGGTTAGAAGTGATACATACAAAATGTTCTGCCTCTGGTTCCTATGATAATTTGAGGGTTTTCATAACAGAGATGATGTCTGCTGAGGAGCTTCTTGTGTGAGGAGGCTGTGGTGCTGCAAGAAAAGCTGGAATGTTTGTTTTCCCAGAGACCTAAATGAAAGTTATGAGAGGGCTGCAACAGCTATCCTGTGAAGAAAATCTAAGAGAATTATTCAACCCAGAAAAAAGAAGACTCCAGGGAGATCTTGTTGCAGCCTTTCAGTGTATAGATGGGACTTACAAGAAGGAAAGAGATGTTTTACCAAGTCCTGTAGTACCACGAAAAGGGACAATGGTTTTTGACTGAAAGAGCATAAATTGGACATAAGGAAGACATTTTTGACAATGAAGGTGGAGAGGCACTGGCATAGGTTGGTCAGAGAAGTTGTGGATGCCTTATCCCTGGAAGTGTTTAAGCTTAGGTTGGATGGCACCATGAGCAGTGTGATCTAGGGCCAGATGTCCCTGCTTCTGGCAGCGGGTTTGGACTTTGATGATCTTTGAAGGTCCTTTCCAACACAAACCATTTTCTGGTTCTCTGCCCTGGGGCCTGCATCAACTCCTGATTATTTAGTGAAGTCAGATGTGACCTAAAGAAGGACCTTTCATCTCCAGGAGATGCAACCTACCTTTGCTCCCATCTATTATATGGAAAACTTAGAGCAATCTCAGTCCTTTCTTATGGAGGTGTTAGAGGTTCTTAGAATGAAGGAAAGGTAGAAACAATCTTATCCTTGTGGGTTAAACTGGGGGAAAGCTGCTGTAGGAGAAATATGTCTCCTCAATTCCCCTTCTGTGTATAACACTGTAAGGGTTTCTCTTTTGGGAAGCACTAGTGACCTTGTTCAGCAGCCCCATTCAGACAATGCTTGAGAGAGGGGGCAAGTGCTTGCTGAAATATCTGTATTACTTGCTCTGCAGAGCCAAGGGGAGGTGGAAAGAGGTCTCCAGGTGTGTGAGCCACTGACTGCAGTGAGATTGTGCTGCTTCCTTTGCAGAATGAGACCAAGTTGGGCTCACAACCCAAGGTGATGGGGTGAGTTTGCATTTTCCCCAGGGGATTTGGTTCCCCCCACCCCAGCCCTGCCTGCTGCCTTTCTTCTCCCCACAGCTGGGGAGTCAGGCTGGCTCACAGAGCCCAGTGCTAGGGGCTGCAGCTGCATTGCACAGGCATATGCACATCAGCCACCTCTGATGCCTTATTTAGTTCTGCAAAAGACATGGGAACTTGAATGATGAAATGAGGAAGAAGTGAGGCTTGAATTCCTCTACACCTGGTTTGTGGGAGCTCTGAAAGTTTCCAGAATACACTGATTCTGTAGGTGTTTTTATGTAACACTCATAAATTCAGTGTCAAGTTCATTTCATTAGCAGTGAATTTCTGTCTCTCCCAGGAGCAGGTGTGTGCTCATGTAAGAGTGACTTAGGCTTCAGTGTACACTTCCCCAGACATTACGAAATGAGAAATACTGGCCTGTCCAGACACTGCCTTCCCTGGAGGGACCTTTGTAGACCCTGTTCCTTTTCCATACCACTCTTAAGAAGAACATTTTTGCCTTTTTATTTTCATCTTGTTGGTCTTTAAGTTGTGCTTTGTCACTCTTTGAAACCCCATGGTGGGAATTGTTAGTCTAACAACAAATCAGAAGATAATTTATATTCTCTTAATAGCCAAGTTCAATAGTTTGAAATACCCCAGACTAATAGTCTCCCTTCTTAATCCCACTCCATGCAAATACTTTAGAGCATAAATTTAGACTACACTGATCTGTAAAAAGAAAAATGTACAAATGGCATGGGAATATTAGTTTCTGTCTTATTCTGCATAGCTGCAAGTTAATGTATTTATTATTGTAATTATGCTAAACATCATGAAGCATATGCATTTTTAGAAGAACCTGAATGAATATGTTGCATTTCAGAGTGCATTAAAATTGGGAGCTTAAAAGCCCAAAAAAACACCTTTTAATTATGACTTGAGTGAATGTTCTTCTCCACTACAACTGTGTAAGCAGTCTCTCATCTTGAGGAGGTTTTAAAGGCATGATTTTAGATATTCTCTGTTTGGTTCTTTAACTAAGTTTTTTTTTTTTTTTCTGCAGACATTTAAATTACTTGGGGCTGTAACGTGTTATGTCCTGGATACATGTTCAGTGCAGGAGAAATGTCTGTACCCTTCATACTGTTAATGCTGCTTCTCCAACTCAGGCAGCCTCCAGCACCTCATTGATTTAACCCAGCAGCGGCTTTTGAGGAAGGGCAATACTGAACAAATAGGTGAAGGGCATTGTTTTTAAAAGGCGTTTGGTTCAGGACTCATACTGTGCAGGACTAAGAAGCAAAGACACCATTATACTCCAAGTCCAGGGACTGGTGGATGAAAAGCTGGACATGACCCAACTACGTGTTCTTGCAGCCCTGAAAGCCAACTGCATCCTGGCCTGCATCAAAAGTGGTGTGGCCAGCAGGGTGAGGGGTATGATTCTGCCCCTCTGCTCTGCTTTCCTGGGAGCCCACAGTTCTGTGATTCTGTGAAAACAGCACAGTTCTGACTTGGAACCTGAAAGGTAACCTTTTGAAAAGCCAGCTGAAATGAGACCAAACGTATGCAAGAGGAAAATAAGAACAGTGTAGAAGCATTTACTTCTCAAAATGTTATTCTTAAAGCATATCAAGTGAGTAATGCTGAAGATGCTAGTTGAGAGAAAGAAGGAAAGATGATGACCAGGACTGGAGATAAAAAGCTCAAACCTGCAGCTTCTCGGCAGGGATGAAGGAGTCATCTCCAGAAGGTTTAGAGACAAATAAATTTTGTTGCTTTTTTACTGTGTACAATGGGGGATACTCAGTGTGTCTACGCTGGATGAGATTATTGGTATAATCTGCACATAGAACTCTTTGTGCTATGTGCTCCACACCCATAAGTAGTTGGCTGTCTAGTAACAAGGTGGTTTGTGTACCAAACAAGTTACAGCAAGAGCCTAAGGTCTGGGTTTTGTTGGTTTGGTTTTTCTTTTTTTCTTTTTCCTTTGTTTTATTTTGAAGTCCCTCTGGCTATGTAATACTCACATTCTCTAACCAAGACTATGTCCCTCCCTCCTGTCTCAGTGCTGTGCGTGTGTTGGTAGTTCTTAAATTGTGTCCAATCTCAAGTTCAGTTTTAAGCTAATGTTCTGAAAGTATTCCTTGAGTTCAGAGCAAACTGGTCAGCATGTGACTTTGCTCCCATGGTGCAGATCTTACCTATTGTATTTTACTTGAGAATATCTGGAGTATTTTGTTCCTTCTTGTCTTTCTCTTTGGTGAGCTGTGACGCTGGTACAAATTGCTCATGCAAAAAGCACGTCCCAGCTCAGAGAGCTATGACTCAATTCTCAGGGAAAATATACAGTTACAGCCTTCCAGCCCAAAGTAGCCTTCACCCTTCTACCTGTGAATTTAAAAGCTTATGTCCCTCAGTCTATAATTTTCAGTAATTTATTTTTTTTTGTTAGGCTTTCGATGACATGTGAATTGCAGCTACAGTGATCTGTAAATTAGAATACACTGGAAATCAGACAGAAGATTTCACCTCAGAAAGGAGTAACAAATGTCTTTCCTTGGGTGACTCCCTTAAAGATGTAGTTTGTTTTGGTGTCTTGTTTAAGAGACCGGGTCTACCCTGGCCTACTTAAATGCTGTCTGAGCTACCATATAAAACCTGTTTAAGCCAAACATTAAGTTGAATGCTCTTGTGCTAAAAAACTCCAGAGAATTATATTAGGAAAGACAAACAGTGAAAAAGATTACCCCAGACTTGTCGGACTTGGAGGTTAGTGGGAGGGAGTTCAGGAGTCTGAGGGCTCTAACTTCCCTGTGTGCAGCTGTTCCTTATCAGTCTGCTTGATTGTAGGTACGGTTTGGTACTTTGCACCTCTTCTTAATTACTTTTCATTGCCATTTCTACAGACTTTTCAATTAAGTAATTCTGCTTGTGAGATGTTAAGAGGTCTTGTCACCTTTTCTTGGGTTGGGCATTTTTGTTGCTTTTTGGGGTTTTTGAATCTATATGAAAGCTCAGTGCAATTATCAGCATTGTGATTTTGACAGTAGGAGATGTGCCTTAATTTTTCCAAGAGATTTGCTCGTTGAGATTTGTCTCTCCCATCCCAACCTCATGAGTAAATCCTTGCCTGTGTTAGGAATAGTGTTGGACTCTCCAAGCCCTTAAAACCAAAAAAATCACAGTACTACTTACCTTAGTTCACTCATCAAACTGTTTTAGAAAAAACTTCTGAAATGAAGTAATCTCAATTGTTGTGATTCAATGGGTGACAAAATGGACCTTTGGGGATGTTTAGGGGCACTGTATAAGTGCTCTGACTGGTTATAGTTTGGAGAAAACAGGTGACTTCTTGCCTGGTGCAAAAGTTATCACTGATTAATTCCTGTGGTATAACCATTGGAAATATGTGACCGAATATTCAATTTATTATATTTATGGGTAAAGTTAAATGAGGATCTTTGTGGCAAATAGATTAAGAAGCTTCAGGTGTGATTTGCAAAAACATGTCTTAACTGATATGCTTTATAAATAAGATGAAAATATGTATCTATTTTACTCGTGTCATTGCTAACCATGGTGCTAACTTAAATATAAATAAAAGTGTTCTTGTAAATTACTAGACTCCTGAAGACCAAAATGCTTGTCTAGTGCTGACTTAGAGCAGCTGATAGATATTAGTTGCAGTGCTTTGTGGTATGGGCTGTACTGTTTCTCATTACAAGCTCTCTTAACCATTTATTTTTTGCTTTGCCTTGATTGGGTCTTTTCTAAAAAGACGTATGTAAAGGAGTGAGGCTTATCTAAAGGAGTAAAAGTTACTTAAGTAAACATTTAAGTTAAAGCCGCATGTAATTAAAGTTCTTCTTGAGTGTTTCATCTCTGCTCTCTTGAGTTAGCTTGCTTGTAAGAGTGTGATGGTGTGTCCCCCTATAGTCTATGCTTTAACAAAATGGACCACTGGTCCCAAGAAGGAGGAAGTTGTAAGAATATACATATTCATTTGTTAAAACTCTGTTTAAATCCAAGATGCATGATGAGCATGTAGGAAAGCTATAAGGTACCTGTCATACAAGAACACATAAAATACCTTGTGTGGTCTTCTGAAGCCCTACCACTGCAGCTGATGGCCATCGGATGGCCATGCACCTTGAGTAAAGGGAGAAATCGCTGCTCCTTTTGCTTCAGCATTGCAGGGTTTGACTTGCCACTGTCTAAATTGTAGGCCCTCATCTGTGGAAATAGGATTAGCAGGACACCTTCCAAAGAGGGAAGTTGGGCTAAAAGCCATCAGGGAGATGGTGGGACAGCCAAACCCAGGACAGCACCACATCCTGGCTGGGTAAAAGGAAGCCAGTGTTGCTGGGAGAGCTGTGGGCTGGAAACACCATCCCTTGCGCCATTCCGATGACGTGCTGAGAACACGCCTGCCTCCTGCTCTAGCAGCAGGGTCTGAAGGGAGGCAAGGAATCAGTGTAATTACATGATCCTGAATCCAGAATGGGGATTGGGGTTTCTCAGACCTACTGAAATGAGCAGTAAGTGCTTCCAGACCACGGTTCTCGTTGGAGGTAGGGTCTGCAGGTGCAGGTTTGTTCTTGCAGGCATCTTGGAGCCTCTGTTCTTGGCGTAGCCTGCCTGTGTTCCACAGTTCCTAAAATGAAATCTCACTCCATCCTGTAGCTGTGAGGTAAGAAGGAGAAATGACTCCTCTGCTGCAATTGTTTTGTAGGTGATACAGTCTAGAATAAATGTTTCTTCTGTTGGTAGAAAGGGTTAAGCAACAGGTATAGGCAGACTTAGGTATGTGATATGTTCGACTGTTTTGCAAGGTGCTATAAATGTTGGCTCCCTGTAATCTGATACCAGGGTAGGACAGGCTAACCTAATGGAGGAAAATAGACAGCAATGTAAAAGAACTGGAAATTCAAGTCTAGCTGACTAATACCAGCCTGCTCCAGAGGCTTTTCACTGTTCATTTTGCTGACAGCTGACAGCAAATGAGAGGCAAACAACAGAAACATGGCCTAATCTGCTCTGAATTCATACAGATTTTTTAGACACTGCAAAGGTAAGACCCTTTATATTTCTCAGCCGAATGCAACCCTGAACATAAACATTGCTGACAAGAGCAAAGTAACAAACTGAGGCTTGAAGTCCAGATGAGTGAGTTTGGGAAAAGGGACACCTCAGCGGGTTCTGTGTGAATTAGTTTGTGTAGCTTTCTATCTGTTGCACATCAGTTAAATTTGTATTTCTGAAACTGCTTAAGTACTCAAACATAGAAATGCAAATCACACAGCACTTCTATGGCTATGTCAGAAAATAATTTTGAACTTATTAAAATATTTTGTTTGTTGTGCTTGACAGTCTGGTTAGAAGAGTTTAAAAAAAAATTAATTGCAAAATGAAATGCACAGAATGCTAAAAATCTGTGTTGCAGAAGTTGTAATGGGATTTTTACTGAGCTGGGTTCAGTAGCAACTTTTGCAGAATGCTGAAAAGGTCCTGTGGGAGTTTAACTCTCTGATCTAGAATTACTGATGCTTGGCTGGAAGAGGTTGCCTGCAATAAGAAACTTTCAACTTGAACTTGATCTCTGCTGGCCTCTTTTTTTGTTGTTTTCCACTTACTTTTATATATATCGCTCATTTATAGTGCAGCTAAAAAAAAGTTACTGTTTTTGACCATCCATTTTTCTTTGGTAAACTTAACTTTTACTTGCAGGTGATTTTAAAATAGTGGCTGTATTGCTAATTTATGGGCAAAATTGTTTTTAGAGAACAATTGACAGTTTTATGTCAGTATTGGGTACAGACTGGCAACTGGTAATTTGTGAAGTTTGGCACCCTTCCAAAGCAATTATGTTTAGTTTCTCTGATCTTTCTTCCTCCCACTGCCACTACTTCATTTTCCTGTGTGTATGTATTAATCAAAAGAGCAAAATCTTTCAGGGTCAAACAGTTCTTCCCCCATCCACCTCTCTTTTACAGGTTTCTTCATATCCTGTTTTAGCTGTCTTGGAGCTCAGCCCTTCAGCTCTTTCTGTATTGAGATCTTTTCCTTGGAAATCAGTGAAATTTTACTTATCTGCAGCTCTATTATTATAGATGCTTTTAGGCTTGTGGTCCTAATGCTCCATAAAAGGTACTATTAAATGCCAGAAGCCACTTTAAGGTGCCTTTTATTTTGTGTCACTGGAATAATACATTTGGTTTGCAAAAATTTCTGAACCAGATTTGAGATTTTATCAATTTACTGTTTTCTTGGTATCTTTTTTTTAGAACAGCTTTTTGAGATCTTGTGCAGTGTAAAAAATAGGAAGATATATTTGATACTAATGTTACTTATTAATGCTGGTAATTTGGTTATCTTATTAAAAAACATAAAACCAGTTCTGTCTCTGCAAATCTACTATTGGATAAAATAGCATATACTAATTGTTGTAGGAGAGGAAGTAATGAGAGATCTTTTGTTTTCCTTTCTCTGTAATTAGTATCACTTACTCCTTGATGAGCTGGACTAAGTGGACGTTTGCAGTGTCATACCCATTGTAGTCCATCCATTCTGGTTTTGCAATGTTTAATATATTACTATTTTTCTGGTGGAGAATATGTAAATCCAAAAACACTCAGTTAACAGGAATAAAATGACAGCAAAATCCTGCATTTAGAGACATGATTACAATCTACATTACTGAAGGTTTGTCGTGTGTTAAGACAGCTCTTTTCCATTGTTTAAAAAGAAATCCTTATGTAATGGGGCTGGTTTGGTCTAATTACATTTATAATTTTCCGAAGCTTTTGACTTCTATCATGTCTTCAGCAAGGAGTTTGAGCGAATACATCTAGGCTGATGTATTTTTAATTGTTTTCCTTTCATCCTTTCAAAACTAGTTGCTTCTTGACTTCATTGAATGTCTCCTTGTTCTCCTTTTATTAGCTGGGAAATATGATCACCTGATTTTTTCCTTTCTTTACCAATAGTGATGATTTAACTACAAAAGGCAGAATCAAGGAGCAGACCAAGTTAGTGACTGCCAAGAATTTTAGACCAGTAAACCACACTTCCCAGCCTCTGCATTTACTGGACATTAACATATTCGTGTACCATTATGCAGTAGCGAGAGGAGAAGCAGGTCTTTGCTATGAATGTCATGTTTTCAGCTGGTCCTTGGATCCATATTACATTGCTGAAGAAGATCATGCTTTCAGAAACATTCCCCATAACAAAACCTGATGGTTTTGTGAGGAAAAGAGACCTTTAGGTAGTCCTATGGAGAATTCTTAGAAAGATGGGCAGTCATGCTGTCGGTTGCCAGGGAGCTTGGTGTGATGGTGTGCTTGTGGCCAGCATTTCTCAGGTGGTGAAGGCCTGACTTACAGCCCTCTCTCTTTTTGACAGTGCCTATGCACAGATATTAGCTTTGCAAGACCAAGATGTTTGTACTGCCCTGAGATGTTGGTGCTGCTCCATTCCCTGGCTGTGGAATTCTTGCAGGCTTGGCAAACTGTGCTGTCCCCATGCACTGCCTGGGGAACACTGTCCTTTTAGGTGTCCTTTTTGAGGCATAGGGGAAGTTCATCTCGTTTGCTTGGGTTTCAGTGGGTGAGGGGAAGATCAGGCTGAACATTTTCCCAGTGGCACTGGGGTGTTGATGAGCAGCACTGGGTGGAGGTGACTGAACTGGGAGCAGAGAAGGGAGACTTTCGTGTATCCCATTGTTGTATAGAGATGTGGGAGATTGTGGGTTTTTTTTTAATCTTTGGTAGGCCAAACAGCTGCCCCAGAAGTTACAAGTCAAGGCAGTAGAAGGGCACACATTTCATACATATGCTTTGGTGTCTATGTGATACATGAGCACGTGGATGTAAAGTGTGTTTGTGCAGGTGCAGATGATGTCCGTGTGCCTGGGTCCGTGTGTCCGTGCGGGCAGCGGCTGTGCACTGAAGCAACGTTACCTGGCTTTTATCTAACTGTAATTAAAATAAATGATTTATCTGTGACCTGAGACTTCAGCAACCCAAATCCAATCTGAAATGTTTCAAAGCTGTGTGAGGAGCCAGGTGATGGCTTAACCACTTCTGAAAATTTACCCTGCTCTTCTCTTTTCAGTGTCTAATATGCTGATAGTCAGGCAGCTGCAAAATGATGTTTGAATCCACTAAGCTGTCTTGATTGGGATGGAAGGAGAGCTGGGGGCTAGCAGGAAAAGAGGTGCAGTCTCCCACATGGTTTGGGGAGGAGAGGTGGGATGGAGTTGTCCCATCATGGGGGATGGGTCATGTCCCATCTCCTTAACCTCTTCTTATACTGTGCAGCCAGGCTATGAAAATGCAAAATTCAGTTATTTTCATGCCTGGGGAGTGGGGAAGCAGGAGAGTGGATTTGGACCCTCTATTCCCCCCTGGAGTGTCCTTGCTCCCTTGCTTTAGGTCAGCTAACTTTTCCTGCTGAATTGGATCCACTTTGCTAGAGCAAACATGGCAGAGAGGTGACTAAAACCCAACATGACCTTTCCTTGCCTGATGAAATTAGGGAGATTTGCTCTTAACAGATGCTCAAATAATTTTGTTTTGGAGCTCAGGAGCTTCAGTGGTAAAGTGGGGAGAGCCTGTCTCGCCTCAGCATCTTTTAGGTTGCTCCTCAGACCTGGCCTATTGGCGGTAGGCTAATATTTTCTTGCTGCAGCAGAATCAATTACTTACAGTGCTCTACATCTACACACCTCCACTGATTTGGGGCTGCCTTGACACACTGAGTGTGCTGGCGGGAGAGGATACAGAGGGAACAAACCCTTAAACAAAACCATGCTTTAATTTTTTTCAGCTTTCCCAGCAGTGCTCTGCCAGGTTGCTGGGTTTGTGTACAACAGCTGTGTTACATAAATGTGCTGAATAAAAGGGACTTGAAAAATATGAGGGAACATGGGAGATTGGAAGAAAAGGGTTTTCAGGAGTGGAGGAGTCTGTAAACAGTGCTGGAGCCATTACTGTTAATAGTGTGGAAAGGAATCTTGCCTCAAATTAAATATGCAGGCTAAAAGAGATAGTTAAAAAAAAGGAGTTGAAAATATGATTTTTTTTTTTTTGTGATGGCTAAGAGCTTGTTGCTTGCATTTGTGTTTTTTGCTCTCCTTGGAGTAAACATCTGTTTTTATATCAAGTGGGTTCATTTCATTTCTTCGATATTGACTGGATTTTATTTCATTTTGGGTTTTATTCCTGTTTATTATTTAACAGATAAACTCTCTTACTCTCTGTCCTCCTTGTTGTATGTGCACTGTGAGCCTGTGGTTTCCAGACAGGCTGCAAAACAGGGATTTATTGATACTGATGATTTCTTTGTCCTTAATGAAAGCTCAGCAAAGGTCACTCTGTTGGCTTTTATTATGTCAGCTGCCCTTTGCACAGTTTGCCCTAGGCAGCATGGATGCTCTCAGAAGACTTGAGTCTGTTCCTTACTTTGTTTCTTTCCTTCCTCAGTGCCACTCTCTTAACCATGTTGTTTTCCTATCTGCTTGAATTTGTGTGAGCAGTTGAAACACTGAGCCTTCAGGAACTTTTTGTGCCAAGTGACATATTAATTTGTTCTTCTTGTCATTTCATCAATGCAGATGCCACGGGTCTACAGACAAGTTTCAAATCCCTTGTCCTGTGCAAATCTGTGATGTTACTGAATATTAAAAATTACTCCATTGAGAATGACACAGAATACTGAACTGTTAACATTTATGTTTGGTGTGGACTATATATAAAGATCGCTGTTGTTCTGGGATTTTTGCATTAAGAGAACGGCAATACAGCTTTGCCCTCCTTTTTAAGAAAACCTGACTCTGTGATGCTACTTGTTCATTATCTTAAAGGGATGTGACTCTTTAGAAAGTGAACTGACTTTGGGTTGAACTATCCTTAATCTCCACTGGTAGAATGGAGTTAGAAATTTGAGTGAAAAGATGTGGTTACCATCCATGTGTTTGACCTCACCTGAGATGGTTTTCAGGCCTTCTGTTCAAATTTCCAGGTGATATCTTTAATCTTCCCTTTCCTCTCATTCAGTCCCCTCTTTTCCCTGTATCCAAGATGGTGTGGAGAAGGGGGGATTCAGCTTTGTGTTTCTGTTAAGTCACAACTTGGACATTTCTAGGCTAGTGCTAATACTGCAGACTGTCTTAGGAAATCAATGGGAAATTCCAATCTCAAGTCATTTGTCCCCATGTTGAATGACTGGAACTGTTTCATCAGTAGCTCAGAATTCAGATCTGCATTTGAATCTTAAAAGCAGCTAAGCTGGTTCTTACTTTAAATGTATGAATTATCTTATTAATTTCATGAGGAAGGCAGTGCAGGATGATTACAGTCATCTTTAGTAACCCTAAGTGGGACTGGATCCAGTAGCTTGCTGGAGGCATCTTTCAGCTCATCTGGCATGCTCTCAGTACCAAGACTTGAGTCTTCTAAGCTCACAGCTGACCTTTAGCAAATTTTTGGGTTTCTGCCTGGTACTTTGATACCTGCTACACCTGCTCCAATGTGTTGCCATTATCTTATTTATTACAGTGCTTGAATGATGAGGTAGTGTGGCCTATACTGGCTCATATTACTAGGATTTGAAGGAGAATTTGTGGATTTGTGGCTCCAACATGGAGCCTAGTTGCAATATTGCAGCTTCACCATTGGGACCAAAAATGTTGGTTCTGGAGGTATTTCTTAGAAGCTTTGTTGAACTGGCTCAGTTAGTCCTCAGCAGGCTAGGATTAACTGGAGGGTATAAATGGTGAAGAGTGGTGGGGAAAAAGTTATGATGTCTAGGACAGAATCCTACAGTGTGTCTTCTGGGATACCAGAGTAGCATGTAGTAAGGCTCAGACTGACTGTGTGTGCTTTTTGACAGACTGATTGAGGAGCTTGAATGTTGAAATCAGTGGATGAGGGGAGTTTCCAGGGATATTGAAATAATTTGTGTTTCAAGGATTAAGGAAAATTAAGATGTTTGTTTATATTGCTGTGTTTTAATGCGTCTTTTTGTAATATATTTGTACAACAATTAGTAAAAATGAAAGCAAAACCTTACTTCCTCTGAAAACTTGATGTAAATTTTATGATAATATATATTGGGTTCCCTTTCTCCTATGATTATTTGTATGTAGTCAAGCTTACTGTTCATGGGAATAGAATTTACACATTTTATGCTGTTTGCAAATAACTTACTTTCTACTCGCAGATGTATGTAAAATCAGGCAGAGGATAAGTGGCATTACATAGCAAAAACAATAGTCATGTTTGTGTTAGCCTATAGATAGCAGGACCCTGTGATGGTTAGAATAATGAAAGCACAGTTTATAAAAATAAATGTGATAGAAAATATAGCTGCTTTAGAATTCTGCTGGCTTCGGTGAAAAACTGCTCTTGTTTTCTATATGGCAGAGAAAGTAATATGGATTGAAGGAAAGCAATTTTGCATTATTCTGCTGTGCTGTTGTTGCCCAGTAGGTCATTCGCTATTACTGTACACTGCAACAGAAGTAATGAAAAATATCCTGCAAACAATAATAGTCTGAGTCCCCAACCTTTATAAGGTTAGATATGAAAGATCAGTAAAGCTTTGTGCACTCACTTGTCTTTGGATTTGGTACTGATGTTGTGGTTAGATGTTTGTTTTGTAAAAAGGATGTATCACTTGACTGTACCTATAGAGCCCTTGGCGGTTTTGGGGATGGGGTGTAGGGGAGAAGGAACAGTCTCACATCACTGCATCACCACAGTGCAGAATTCATAAAACAGCTTTTGACTGACCATTCCTACAGTGATATCAGATTATTAGGAATTTCATGTTAGCATGAAGTGTGACTGGTTTAAGCAGTGTTAGTGTGGATCAAATGCATTATGCTGCTGCAATCTGAAATGATACTAAATCAGGATAATTCGTTTTGCATTGACAGTTTAGTTGTTTCTTTTTTTAAAATAAAAAGAAATACTTCTTTATGGCTTCTAGTAAGTTTACTGCCACAGCTTTTGGATCTTAGGCATTTAGTGTACATTTTGGTATTGTAGTATCTACTGTAAGATACTAATGTTTTACAGAATAATGAATCACCTAGCACTAATGGAAGAAAATGTCAGTTCCCAGTGCACGTGGGGAACTTTCAAAATTTCTACAGTAGCTTAACCTGCAGTTTTCCTTATATTTAAAGCTTACCGTGTAAAGTAACCTGTGTTTCTAACAGATTTTACATTGACTCAATTAATTGTTATTGACCATAGAAAGCTACTGGGTCTAAAGAACTTGTAGCCTTTGTTCATACAGGTGGCTTCAGTCAGTGTAGTGGCCATGATTATAACCCTTGCAGTATTCTGGCTCTGGACAATTAGCTTAACCCCCATTTAAACAGAAGTGTCCGTTTGGACAAGTGAGGAGGCTCTTGTACTTATTTCCCTGTTTGCCTTGTGATCCTTTACAGTGAAGTTGCTCCTCACTTCTTAGAGGGTGTGACTTAAAATATTATTTAGTCTTGTTGGACAGTTACAATTTATTCCTAAGCAGGAACCAAAGTAGAAGTTGTACTTCAATAAATTTCTATACCTGTCTTCTCTTCTGAAAAAGTTGGTATATCCCTGTTGGCACAGATTGACCCACTTGAATCGCTGTCTATAGGCAATATTAAACTATATATTATATAGCTATATGCTTTTATTTTCAAGCTGGTATATAGCATGGTAGGAGTCTAGGATAGGCCAAGTTTTGCTTACTCCCACTATTCTGGCAGTGTGTGCCTACTTCCTAACGGCATCCACATCTTCTAAGAGGCAAAGCCAAATAATTAGATTTAGGGAAGTCACCCAGGATTATATGGTTGCATGTAATGCTTTCAGTGCCATAACCCTGCTGAAGTATGGAGAAAGCCTTGTTAACTATTCAAGTCAACCAGTAAAATGGCACGCGCTGAGGTTGAAATGGTTCCTACAGCACTTCCTTCTCTGTTCATGCATGCAACTCTCATTAAAGCAAATATTCTGTAGTTAAGGTTGTGGCTACTCTTAAAAACCTTTTAACAGCTAATTAGAGCGCACTTTGGAAGTTGTGGAGGTTCTCCTGTTTGCATAATCTTGGGTTTCCTGATTTCTTAGAAGGGTAGGATCTAGTGACTTAAATGCTTAAATGCTCTGCCATCACTACTTAGGAATTTGGGAATACCACAATCTGTATAGGAAAAACAGCTGTTACGTTTCCTAGAGTGAGGGAGTACAAGTCTCTGACATGATCCTCCCTAATTAAATTGCTTGGCACTGGGGAGAGGAAGATGCTCTTCATTTTTTTGAGTTTCAGCCTACTGCAAAAACAAGGCAAAGTTAAACCTCTGTACAAAGGCAGATGCTAATCATCACCAGTGGCACTGACGCTGATTTTCCTGGGGGTCTCACTCTGGATGGGTACATGTTAGACCTCCCCCCTTATTCTTTTGTCACAGCAGCTCTTGATCAAAGGAAGTTTAAAGAAGTATGCTCAAAACACTAGAAACCACATATTTTTCTTTGTTTAAAATATATTGAATTTTAGACACCTGTTGCTGTTATAATTTTGAAATGGTAGATTTTTTAATTAATGTCTGGGTCACCTGAGTTGTATATGAAGAACTCTTTTTGTGCTTGCCTCTTTCCCCGGAGGTGGTGCAGCACCCTCTTAGGTCATCTCGCCCTAACCTAGTTTAGCTTTGGTGCTGATGAGTGGGTGAGCACACATCCCTTCACTGGAGCTGTTGACATTCTGTAGTTGGGGGTATTTTTTTCTTTGTACTGTGCAGTTTTTTTGACGGTTCTAATTTGCCATGACGTGGTCAGTGCTGTTTCCTTCCGGCTGCTTGCGAGCCTCTGGTAGAGATAAGGGTACGTTTACAGTGCTTTTTTAACATGAAGCTGAAGAGCTGCTTCACTTAGGAACGCGAGCACTCTCTGGATTGTACTAAGAATTTTTTTATTGGTTTCATCATTTTGATGTGGGGATTCAAGATCCAGAGCATTTTATTTGCAAAACCGCGACTTTGCTAAATTTGAACTGTGTGTGAAGAAGAAATGTGATATACTTGGGATATCCTACAGCTGAGGAGGTCGGGCTGAGTTTCGTATATTTACTTTGAATAAACTGCAGATGAGAGGTACTAATGAATGTGAAAACTGTAGCTGAATCAAATGAAAATATGGATTTTCTTTTTGTTAACATTTATAACTTTTCCTTAGTCTCGTGCTTTTAATATGAAACTCTGAAACAGATGTCTTATTTTCTGAAACAGTTCTGTTTCAGGTAATGCAAGTTCTCATACAGTGATCAGTAAAAGTAGTATCTTTGGAGACACAAAAATGTCTGACTTCCTTGGAGGTATATAGAAGAGTTTAATATGTGGGAAGCTTTATTGCCTCTGCTACTATTTCACATTACTAATGTAACAACTTTTTAATGATGTTTTTTTTATTTTTCCCTCCACAGTGGTAAAAGCTGTCAAGGTGGGAAGAACAACTCAGGAAAGGATTTGCCTTGGTTTGTTTTGCTTTGAGAAGAGAAGAACCCAGTAACACTGGTGATCTAAGAAACACAAACATTGATACTCAATTCATTTTGTGAACCTGCCTTTCTGCCCAGCTGGACCTCAGTGAAGCTCTCTGTTCTTTCACATCCAAGAACATTTTTCTTTGTATGTGGAGCTGAAACCTGGGAATGCGTTATTATGGCAGCAGTTGTACAGCAGAATGAGCTTGTGTTTGAATTTGCCAGCAACGTCATGGAGGATGAGCAGCAGGTATGGGATGGTGTTAGAAACCATATTTGTACAACTTGGTGCTAACAGTATTATGAAACACCAGGAAAAAATGTGGTGTAAAACACAAAAAGGAAACATTGAGGTCATTATTGTTGCAGCAGATCTTTGTGCTGTTTCAAAAGCTTCCTGTTGCTTCCTGTAACTTGCATGTGCGGAACAGAAATTGGTTTAAATGTTATAACCTCTGCAGTATTGCAGAGACATCCTCCTCCAAAAATATTTTTACTGTTTTGCTGATTTGTGTCAGTAGAATCCATGCATGTGTGGTGTGGAATTCCCAAAATTACAGTATTTTTTAGGAGTTTTAACTTCTCTAGTGTGTTAGGATAAAATTCTGCATAGAAGAGTGGTCACACTGCAGCCGACTGGAAGGGGCAGTATGCACCTGCTCTCTCTTATTTACAGATTGGTTTCTAAATTGTGTTACTGCATGCTGGTTATTCAGAAATAAGCTTGAAAGTAATTTAAATTGGTTTATTTTACACTACAGGGAAAATATGCCTGTTTCAACTGGAGTAGACTCTCAGTTAGGTGTTGATTATTTAAACCACATCCTGTGAGTCCTGAAGCTTCAGTGTAGGATTCCTATTGTAAACATCATGCGGCTCCTCCATAACTGGTGGTTAATATTAGTGCTTGCATTTATTAACAAGAAATGGGGTGTCTGAGCCTTTTAAAAGGCAAAGTGCCATATACTGTTCCTTTTTTGTTAATGTAAAAAGCATTATCCTCTCTCAAAAACAACAAAAAACCCACTTTTGGCTTTATAACCTTGTCTCTGGTTTTCTGTATAGCCTAATATGTGGCTGGGTCACTGGCCTGTTTCTGCTGTCAGAGTCATGCGATCATTTCAATGAACTGAGTGTTGTCTGTCTAAAGTGCTAACTCAGTTTTGGGTGGAATTAGTAATGTAACTTCCTTCCCTGTATTTTTCCAGAGCTTGTGGTGGCCTAGGGATTTAGATATGGGAATTGCACAAGCATAGTCAAAAATGAGCCTTACTTATTACCTCTGCTGGTTGTTCATTGCTGGCTTTACTTTACAAGCCAATAGGAGAGGGGAGAATTGAGGTAGGGAGGGCTACTTTAAAGTGGTTCCTGGAAGTGCAAGAAGATATGGTTATGTCTAGTTTAGCTGTGCATTCTGCTTCTTGCAATTTCTTCAGATGTTTACCTGGGAAACTTTAAAAATACTAAAGAGCACTCAACAGTAAAGGACAGTAAAACCTTTTTAAACAGAACTGTCTCCAGCTTAAGAACAAACTCAGCCTTGATGTTTATCTCATAACCCCACTGAATTCTGCTCTAAATGAAGTCTAAGAAAAGATGTCCTATAGTATACCCTAAAGGTGGTGAAATCAAAGATGTGTAAGACCAGAGATGGAGGGTGCATAGCAGAAGTTCATTGCTGCAGTCACATGCAAACCCCTTTTAAATCACTGGGTTCAGTTAGTTCAGGTATCAAAGATGCAGGTAGCCAGCTAGCTTGCTGATTACCTGAAGGTAAATCTTAAATGCTCAGTTGTAGAAGAGAAGTCCTGCACAGGCAAAGACCTGGGAAACTGGAGGAAGGTTTAGTTGGGCCAAGAGCTCATAGCACATTAGCCCAAATAGACTGCTTCTTGCTTATACTTGATTGACCTGCTTCTTACTACACAGGAGCAATTGCTACTCCTAAAGTTTTTAAATTCTTAGATTAGTTGTATTTAGGGATGGATAACACAATTTGTGTACTTTGCAAAAATTTTAGCTATGTAAGTGTTCTGTGTCAGGCAAAAGCATTTTTTGGATCTTCATTGTATACAAAAGGTGTAATTTAACTCATATTTGGATAATTTTTTTTACAATGCCCCCACAAGCTGGCATTTTAAGAAGCTTGATACTTTTCTTGTAAAATCTTTGCCTGGAGCTCTCTTGTGCCAAGAGCTCTTGTGACATGGAACAGCTGTGGGGAGAGGTTCAGGGTCTAAGTGGCAACTATGCTCAGTATTTCAGGGAAGTCATAATTCATGGCTATTTTGTTTAAATTTTACTTTTTTTTAAGTCTTGGTTAAACAGCCATAAATTATGAATAGTCGATTTGCAAATGTAAGCATTCAGCATTCAGTGGCAGATGCCAATGGGAGGGGCTCAATCACATGGACCCATGTGAACAGGAAAGGCTTGCTCTTATCAGCTTTATCCTTTGCAGTTTAGAAAAGAATGATTTTTAAATTTTTTGTTATTCTTGGAGAGTTCATTTATCACACAGTAGATCTGTGGTGAGGAAGAAATGAAGTGAAAATATCCTTATAATTTTCAGAAGGGAACAAGTGGCTTGGCCTAAGGCTACTGATAACCTGTCTGGCTTCTGTTACATGTCAGGGATCTGGTTAAAATAGAGAGTTTGTTTTTTTCTTCCTCTTTTCTGTGTTTTTGTTTTGTTTGGGTTTTCTTTTTTGTTGTTGTTGGGAGACAGAGAGAGAATGCCCACATAAAACTGGGCAGGAGTTCTTGCAAGCTTTGGCTGAGTCAACGCTGCTGCCTAAGCCTGCTTCTCTTCCTATCTGCTGCTTCCTTTCTCAGTGCCTTTTCATTTAGTCCTTTGTGGACTTACAGCTAATGTGATATTTGATCAGGACATTCTTAATTTAAAAAGCTGAATAAAAGCAGCCACAGTGGCTAGATCCATAGTAGGAAGTTTTAAATGGTGCCAGGGAGAAGCTGAATCATTACAACCATTAAATTGCTAACATCATTCCCAGCAGGACTGCTCTGTGTTGGCCTGTGCTCTCTCAGTTGGCTCTGATGCTTTTAGTAACCTGTGCCTGAAGACCCCTTCTGTACCTCTGGCATTTGTTTTTCTCTTCCTTTCTTCTTATAAAGAGGGGTCTGAGACCTTAGGTTGAGCCATGACTTCTGCACCATCATCTCCTGCTTAGATTTGCTCTTCCATGTTCCCTGATACCGCCATGGGCTTTCAGAAAGATTAAGCCAAGGTCAAGATGAAGGTTTACTTTTTTTTTTTGCTATTTCCAGCTTCTGCAGAAGGTTCCTCCCCCTTATCCACTTGCAGTTTTATGAAGTCTTTAAAGAAAATATGAAATCTGTAATGAGTTTGTCTTCCAGAAAAGTGAGCATCGTGTGTCTGCTTGCAGCATCCCTCTGTGCAATTTCATCCCTTCGCAGATGCTGGCAGTGGGAATACCTTTAAAGTTGAGAAGCTGCCTCTGCACAGGGACTGTCAGCAAGGGAAAACCAAAGGCTGTTTCCCAGGCACTAGGGTCACTTCCCCTAGTTCTGTTTAGTTTTTTTGGGTGTTTTATTTGTTCTTTTGGGGGGAAGGGTTTGTTTTTCTAATATAAATATATTGTGAGTCTGAATGCTGTTGTTTGGTTAAAAAGACAGTTATTTTTTTCCCTGAGGTTGCTTTCTCCTTTTTTCCCCCCCATGTAGCTTTTCCCTTCTACTATCTATTGCTTGTGTTTCTTCCCACCCATCACCCACTTGCACAAAATTTATTCCACACCAGTTAAAAGCTAGTCATCTTATTCCTGGGACAAGTTGTCATCCTTAAAGGCTTCTATATGAGAAGACAGTACCTCCAAAGCAGAAGAAATCCCCTTCCTTATTTTCCATTTCCGTGGCCAGGATGGTGTTTTGATCTTCTGTCAATTGGTGATAGTTCATGAGACAATTTTCAGAGAAAAAAAAGAAACACCTTGTCAGCATGTCAAACACGCTAAAAGAATTAGAGAGCAGGAAGGAAAATGGCTGCTTTTAGCCCCTAGAGGAGGACTGGGTTCAGTTTTCAGGGGCTTGTGGAGTATAACCAATGCTTTCAGGTACCTGCACACGGAAAAATTTCCATGGACTTCAGCATCTATATGAAGTTTGCACTCCTCTGAATTAGAAAAGGTCAGTCTGCAAGGATTTGGTGTCTTAGATTTGGGAAGATTTTAGCAGTAGCTCAATTGTTTTATGTGCCCAGCAGACATGGGAGATGGGTTGAAGCCAAGTCAAAGCTTTGCTGGAGCTAGGGTGTCATATTTTACCTATATTTTGTATGAGAAACGTGAAGCAGCAGAAGTAGGAGAAATTTAAAAATATATAAATTGTTCTTCTGTGGATCTCTGTATTGATTTTTTGAAAATCATTGCCAACACTTTAATTTGGGACTTTTAAAAAACCGGGATAGTTTTCACACTTTGCTAGGGCGTATAGAAACATGTTTGTATTAGAAAGAAATTATTTTGTGATCTTGCTATTAGGGAGGTAATTTAATTTGTGTTAATTGAATCACTGCCTTGTAGTTCTTAATTTAATGCTTTCTCTGGGTGTAATTCTCATAACAAACTAGATTCAAAGGGAGCTGTAGTATAAAAGGGCTCTTTTGCAGTTCCAAATGTGTACAGTTATTTTTGTGTCTTACAAAATAAGAGCTAGAGGAAGGTTTAGCTTGGCTCTCAACTGGGATTCAGGCGCTTTCAGCGAAATCAAAAACATAGAAGTACCAAAGTGAGATTACTGCACAACAGTCATGTGTACATCTGTGTACACTAGTATTATCTTTAAAAACTGAATGAAAGGTTTGTAAATGAAACCATAACCAATTGCAAATACTGTATAAAAAAGCAACGACCACTTCCACAAAAACGCATTTCAAATTAAATTTGTTTGCAGTTCTGTGAATGCTTTTCTCAATAGGAGCATAGAACTTGTTCTTTCATTTCCTTTTCACAACTGTGGCAGGAAGGAGAATCCATACATTGTACCACTGTAGGGTATGAGTTGGAAGCAATTATAACAATAGTTTTAAAATAAAAGGCCACAAGAAGTGATGTTTACTCTGATTCTTACATTTCAAAACTGTGATTAAGTTAAAGAAAGGCACATTTAAAGTGTCTTAACATAGTGAACGCTTTTCTGTTCATCTCCATTCTTTTGGAAGCATAGTGTGTCAGCAGCTTCCTTGGGTAGTCTGGCTCCAAGTTCAGGTGACAAGGTATTGCCCTGCCATGGGGGTTTCTCTGCCTGAAGACAGACACAGTGACCATATCAGAGTGTGTATATGATGGATGTTTCTACATATGGTCAAAATACAGTTTAACCTTGCAGAGCAGTTCAGATCTGCTTAAATGGATCAAAACAAGTCCTTCTGAAACGCATGAAGCAGCACAGTGCAGTACCACAGGAAACATTCTGGTCAGTAGTGAAGCATATTTTAGAAATGTGGATGTTTGGACCTTTGTAACTAGGTTTCATAGCAAAGTGAGTAGGGTGTAATATAAATAGGACTTTGAGAAACTGATCTGAAAACATGTGACAATCAGTTGATTTTATCTGTGTTTTGTTTATTATTCTGTAACATTTTTCTACAACTTATCCTCTCAGAGACCAAGCCAGTGGCATGAGCATCGCTCATTAGAGAAAGACAGTGCTGAGCCAAAGTAATTTTCTTCTCCAGGAGAGGCTAATGTAAGGCTTATCTTGAGCACAGGCAACTGGATGTGTGGCTGCAGACACTGCAGCTCTTGAGCTGCTGCAGGGGCGGAAGGGGGCGAGAGGACGTGGTGGGAGGAGGAAGCTGGCCTGGCTGCTGGGTGCACGGGACACGAGCACCCAACGCCTCCACCATCTCACAGTCCGGGCAGAGAAATTGGGGTGTGGGGCATGGCATCCACATAGCACAGGAGCCTGAAACTGGGCAGGGAATTGGTGCCCTGGAAATACCATTTCTGGCTCTTGGCTGGGAAGGAGACTTGGGGTTCCTATCTCATGTCCACGTGCCTGCACCACAGCTGTCTGTAACTTAAATTCCAGAAGTTATGTATTGTGGCATATTACTGAAAGTGAGGTATTTAAACTATTTTTAGAACATAACTGTGTCTCAGGAATGAGGCTGTAATGGACCATCTACTTTGTAGCTTATGGAATGTATTGTTGAAATAAATTTTTAAAAATGAATATAGTTGTTTTGTTTTTCTTCTCTCTTTACAGTGCTTTATCTTTTCTTATTGATGTGGCTTTTATTTAATCAAATCTATTTGTTTATTCTTGCCTGGAAGCAAATAGAATCAAGGATGTTAGGGTCAGCAAACAAATTGGATGCAAAATGTGAACAGGACTTTTTCTGAGGAGCAGTAGGGACCTCTTGGGCATCAATGATTTCTGGTTTCTCAGCTCCAGCACCATACAGCATTGGTTAGAGGTGCCCACAAAGGTGTGGGGTGACAGCTGTCCCACTGCTTGACTTGATATACACCTGTCATCTGGTGATAAGATTGCACAAGAGGGCTTTAACTGGTCTGCACTTTGTTCATTTTTATTGGTCTTTGACCATATTGCTGTCTTTTGAAACATGTTTCATAGCATAGGTCATTATTTATTGGGTATTTTAAATTTTGGGGTTTTTGACTTTTGTTTTATTTTGTTTTGTTTAGGAGACTGTCTATGATAGAAGTTCATTAAAATACTATTTTTGGGTTTTAGTTCTTTTTTTCCTGGTTGCCCTTTACCACAGTTTTTGCTGAGGCATGTTTTACAAAACACAGAGCAATTTAAAGTGGTAATTACTGCCTTTTAAAACTTCTAATTGCATTTTCTACTTTCAGTACTTACAATCCAGACTCTTCCCTAGGGGAGGCTTACTCCCATAGCTGTTGTCTGGGTTGAGCAGATACCATTTTCTGTCTGTGACAGTATGCATAATGGCAAGAGTGAGAGATGAGTAATCCTTAAACAAGGGCATAATCTTACAGTTCATTTTTTTCCCTTGGGTTTTTAACTTGTGTGGTTAAAAAAAACTACTTGATCTTCCTTCCAATATCTGAAGGGTACCTACAGGAAAGATCAAGGCTATTTACAAGAGAGCGTATGGTGGCAGTACAGGTGGGAATGACTTCAGACTTGAAAGAAGGTAGGTTTAGATTAGATACTGGGAAAAAGCTCTTTACTACTGTGAGTGTGGAAGGGTACTGGAACAGGTTGCCCAGAAAAGTTGTGGATTCCCATCTGTGGAAGTGTTTAAGGCTAGGCTGGGTGGAACTTTGAGCAACCTGGTGTAGTGGAAGGTGTCCCTGACAATGGCAGGGGATTGGAACTAGATCATTTTATGGTTTCTTCCAACCCAGGCCATTCTATGATTCTATGATTCTATGATCTATACATATCTGTGCTCTTCTGTTGAGTGTGGGACCAAATGTACATGTATTAGTATATGTATATTATATATTTTCTCAGAAATATGTTTTAGCAACTTTTCAGGATTTGTTTTGTTTTGTTTTTAAGCTTGACACATTCATAATGTATTTTATTTTTGTAGTCAGGGAACCTTAGCGTTACACTAGACTTTCTTTGAACCTGTTCTGCTATCAATCTGCTATGACTTTCTTCCTGCAAAAGACATTTTAAAGTACTCACTTTGAAAAATGCAGTGTCTGTAGTAGATGTTATTTGCTGAAAACCTCTTCCTGTTGAGCGGTTGCCTTTTCAGAGAGTGTGCATCTTGTTATTATTGCTAGTCAGTTTGATTTTTGTTTCCCAGCTGCCTCTTTTCTTGTGTATCTGATGCAAAATGACTATCAAGACCAAAGGATTATGTCTAAAAGCAGACTTAGGAAGGAAAGTGGTGAGGGGGGTGTGGTGTGAGTAATATCAAATGACTAAAGCCATAAGAATTAGAGAGGGAACATATTACAGCACTTACATCAACCTGTTACACCCTTTCCTTCTGTAGCAAGCATCCCTTAAAATAGTGATTTTCAAATAGTGTCTCATCGGAAATTTGGTGCCTGTGAGAGCTTTGTCCTCTCCTCACAGCCACAGGACTCCTTCACTCTCAGACTGATGGGAAGAGCAAAAGGTAAAGCAGCAGCAAGTTGCTCACCCAGTATTATTGCCAGCAAAGTTTAGCACTTACTGTGGTGTGCCACTCCTCTGTATTGTCGGCTTTAATGCTGAAAAACTATGTCATGCAAGCCTGGTGTTATGTACTGAAGTACAGTCAGTACAGTAGATACAACAGCAATATTCAGCCTGTGGCTCCTGGTGGGATACTCCTGCTATCTGCTTTCAGGTGCTAAAAATCATCTTGTCCTTTAGTGCTCCCTCTGACTATTTAATATCCGGGTGGTTTAGTACAGGTCTGTTGAAGTATTAGTCATTAATTGGCTGGATTGGAGGCAGTCTAATTAATATTTTGTTGTTTGTTTTTTTTTCTCCACCCCTCAGCTTGGTGATCCATCTATTTTCCCTGCTGTCATCGTGGAGCATGTTCCTAGTGCAGAACTCCTACATAACTACTCTGGCTTAACCTGTGTGGATGAACCTAGTGACATGATCACTGAGAACTCTCTGGATGTTGCAGAAGAGCAAATCATAGAAGATGATGATATCACCCTCACAGGTTGGCTATAAAACCATCTCTGTGCCATGTCTTTGCACCAAGATGGCTATGACGAAAACAACAGGGAGCAAAATGAATAGTGGTATTGAGTGCTGTTAATTCTGTACAAGACATAGAAAATGTTATTAATATTGTTAGCAGGTGGCTTGCAATCCCAGTTGCACAGCTAATAATGGTGAAGAGTTTCATCCATCAGTAGTGATTAAGGCCGAGTCCTGCTCAGAGTACCAACAAGGTTTTTCTTTGTTCTTCATAGGTTTTGTTTGCTTTTACTTAATAGGTGGGACGTTCCTAAGTAAACATATGTATCAACAAGCAGGGATATGCAGCAGTAAAAGATGTACTGCTTTTAACTTCTCGAGGGTATACAGTTATAAATTAAAATGTGCATGCTAGTGTGACTTACTGGTGTACGTATACTCAGCATAGTATTACTTTTAGACCTTTAGTAATGATTCACACCTAAAATACAGATTATTTTTTTTTTTGTAAATTCTGTTAGAAAAGGTAGCCCTGAAGAACAAGCAATTCTCAAGAGAAAAGCTCAAAGATCTGTCATATATTTTGAAAACAAACCCTCACTGAATGCATGTATTTGAAGTGCTTTTGCAGAAAAATCTCAAAGGTGGAGTAAATACTTTACAGAGAGAAGTTTTCTTTCAGCCACTAGGCTCCACACCTGGACTGTCTCCAGAGATGGAGACAGCTTGCTGGTTTCACTCTTACTTTTGACATTATTTCCCAAGACATGCTCTGATACAATCTTTTACTATCAAAAGCAAAACAAGAGCTCAACATAACTTGACATGGGGAACAGTTCACAGAGTAAATTGACATGAGCTGTTCTCAGTAAATGGTTTTATCTGATGAATATGGCTTTTTTTTTCATAGTAGTGAATTATCTGTGAACAGACTGTGACCATACAAATAAGTTAGGTTATTATTCAAGAAGGTTTTCCATACTCAAACAATATTTCATGTTGAGACCTCTTGCCAACTTGCTGTTCAGATTAATTATTCACACTACAACTGGCATTTCCCCAGTGTGTTACTTAAGCACCACTTAATGCATCCGTGTGAATTTCATAGCAGATAATTTTTATGACTCCATATTCGCTGTAATATACTGTGTGTGAATTTTTACATGTATGAGTAATTGTGAAACTTCGCTTTTGTGAATACCCTTGTTAACCTTTTTTTTTTTTTTTTTTTTTTTCTGGTCATATGAGAAGGGTTTGCAAATTGCTGCCAGAAACTGAAAATATTTAATCCTTGTAACCGATGGTGTCCAAAGGTTTCTGGGATACTTCGGAGGCAGACAAGTACAGTATTGTTCCCATCATCCATTATAGTTCAAGCAATCTGGTTTTCTTTAAAGGCAAAGTCCTTAGAAATTGAGAGCTGCCACTTTGCAGAGATGATTGTTGTGAAGGGGGTGTTAACTAATTATCTGTTTCACAGTCACCATCCTGTGCATACTCTGGATTTCCTTAGAAGGGAAAAGGGACGAGTGCAGGCAGAGCAGGGACCAGCACCGTGGCTGGAAAGCTCCAGCTCAGGACAAGGCGGGCAGCACTGGTAGCTCAGCCCCTGGTGTGTGGCAGGAGGCCCTCCAGTCTGACTCCAGTGGGGCAGAATTTGGGGCCCAGGGCTGTGAGGGCACCCCACAGGAGGAGATGAGAGGACTCTGGGGCGGGAGGCCCCTGTTAGCTCCCTGCCCACTGCAGACAAGCACTGGCTGTGGCCACAGCTGCCCAGTTGAACTGCAAGAATGCTGTGTGGAAGAGACGCCAGTTCAAGTATAGCTTGCTGTAGGCTGCCTCCGAAATGGGGCTAATCACAGCTCAGTTTTCCCACCTACTCTGTTTTTCAGCTGTTTTTTTCTTTTCTCCCTTCTTTGAAGTTTCCTTCTTGATTTTGTTTGCTCTCAACAGTGAAATGCGTTGTTTTGCTCTTTGAAGTTAGTAGCAGTCTTTTCAGTCACTTCCACGTTATGCCTTTGAGAGGGGATCAGACATCATAAAGACTGTACTAATTCCACATTAAAATATTTATAAGACTGAAGTTCACAGCAAAACAAAACTGAAGGCACCATAATTTATGACTAAACATTACTGAGCGATGACTGCTTAATATGAAAGATTTAGGTTTTTTTAAGTTACTAGTTTTTCAGTACTATTTTATGTCTGTCATCCACTGGGCTTCTCTTTTCTCCTAGATTAACAGAAATTAGCAGTAATCCTCATGAAACTGAAGCAATCAGTTCTTCAGGATCTATCTGCAGAACAGTGGATGCTGACAGATTTTTTCATCTATAGGATGTCACTTCAGCCCTTCAAAAGCACAGCTATCACATGTTGGTGATTACTTACCTGTCACAGAAATCATAACCTGCAGAAAACTATAAGAACAGCATCTGTTGCACATGAAACCCTGCTGAGACATGGCCAGCAATCATCTTTTTATTTATGTTTATGCTCATGCTGTAATTTTTTTTTTTTGTAATGAATAGGCAGATGTGCCTTATTACCCTCCTCTTGAAAAGCACTTTTCCCTGGAAGAACTGTGATGGCAATTTTATGGTCAGTTTGTTGCCAGTCTTAGGAGATTTTAAATGATTAACCGTCATGTAGTAAAGAGTGATTAACAAAATCAATTGCAACATTTGGCTTTGAATGAAGTTCTGTCTCTAAAGGCAATACTGAAATACTTTTTTTTCTCTGAAAAATACAGGGGATAATGTTTTGTGCAGAAAAACTTCAGGCCAAATTGTCAGATGGTACAATTTGCTACACTTTGTATATCTTATTAATTGTGCTAGTTATGGATATAAGTTGCACAGGAAGGAGGAACTAATCAGATTTTGTAACTCCTGGAAACATTATTTTTTAGTCCTTGTTATAATTTTTTTTTAACTTTGTCATGTTTGGTGAGTGTAATTTATTAAAAAACACAGTTAATCAAAGTCTGCCATTTTGTGATTCACCTGTTCTGGCATTGTTTTCATGGGATCAGGGAAGTGGCTGCACTGAGACAGTTTTGGAGGGAGGGTATGAGAGTGAAGGGTCAGAAAATTTGCATTTAGATGTCCCATGCCCTGGTCTGAATAGGAAGTGTGTGTTTTCATAGGTCGATAATGGTACTTAATAACCAGTTCATTTAGCAACATTTTGAAGTTTGGAACCATTTACCTAGTACATCTTGTGAAGCTCTAGCAGTCCTGCACAAACACAGCTTCTTTGGTCGTCCCTTGTGCTTGTGGTGTTAAAAAGAAATCCAAAGGAGTAGTCATAGTGTTAATCTGTGAGGATTGTGAGTTGATGAGATGCCAGTTGCAAAAAAACAGGTTTTCGTTTCAGTTACTTTGGAAAGAAATTCACAGCTGCCTGTAGCTCTGGTAAAACCAGATGGATTTTTTTAATACACCTCCTCAATGAGATAATTTTCTTTACAAATTGTAAAGCCTTATTTGAAAAAGAAAATGGTGATTTCCAGGTCTCCTGAAATACCTGTGTTTTTAAACTCAGTTTTCCAGTGTCAGATAGCAATCAGCTAAGAGTGGATACTAAAAAGTAAGTGCTTAAAATTTAACAGCCAGATATTCTGCATAAGGGGGAGCCTGTCCATGTCTAATTTCTTCTTTTAGCAACTCTGGATTTTTTCTGACATTATTTTGAGGTTGTGCAGTCCCTGTTATTGTCTCTAGTAAAACCAGTAGTGCATTTAAACACAGCTGTGACTAGCACAGCCTTTATCTCTGCCTGGACAAGGACTCGTGTTGCCCACTCTCCAGAGCTTTCAGCCACCAGGGGAGCAATTGGAGTGGGATAGAATTGCCCAAAGTGGTGTAAAAATTTTGAATAAGGCACTAGACAGGCATGGGGAAAGCAGGACTTTGAACTGAGGTGGGGAACTTCCAACATGAGGCATAATTTCAGAGCAGAACGTTGTGTTCAGGCAAGCCTTGTGCTAATGCTGATTCATAGGGAACCTGGATTCACAGTAACTGGGCAGAAATTGGCATGCAGATACAGAGACTTATGTTTGTGGCTTGTTCAGATAAACAAAAACTTGTACAGTACCCTGAGGAAAAAAAAAAAAAAAATTTCTAGGTGTGTTTTTTTCCCCTCCCTTCTCTTTTTCTCCTCCCTTTTTCTTCTCCCATTTTTTCTTCCCTGCCTCTTTTTCTTTTCCCTTTTTCATTTTTTAATCCAATTTTTTCTTCCCCCTCCCCCTTTTTTCCTTTTTTTTAAAAAGCTGCTGCCTATTTCAGACAATGTTTGAAACTTGATACTTTACAGAAATGACACTCCAGGCTGCCCCATTTTTTCAGCTCTGACTTTGGCAAAGAGGAACAAATAAGCCATTTAATTCTGGTTCTTCTTAAAATTGGGACTGTATCATAACAGCCAATGATTGAAATACCATTCTGCAGCGTTACAGAAAAGCTAAAATAAGAGACACCAGCTTGTCTTTGCTAGCTGAGCTGGTTATCCCTGAGCACTGTCTCTTGTTGAAGGATGCAAGTGAGCATCTTGCTGTTAAAAGGATGAAGAGGTGGTCCTTCACTTTTTCTGTGAGGTGCCCCACACCTCGTTTGTATTAGTTCTTGAGTTCTTGTAATTCAACTTGCTAAGCCAGCAATACACCCCAAACCTTTTCAGGCATTTTATAAATCTCTGTTGTCTCACTGTGATCAAAAAAGTGTGAAACCTGGCATGTGTTAAGTGACAGAAGTTTGGATCCAGGGGCAGAGATTGGAAGAAAAACCACAACCCTTTCAGCAACAGGGAAATATTCACTTGTCTTAAACCACTCTGAAGTCATCTTCTCGGAAGATGCTTGAAGGGTGTTGGCAAGAGCAGTGGAGTGGTTAAGAAACTTGATTTTGCCGTCCTGTGTTTGTGGATAGAAAGAATGCTGCTGCTGGTAGAGGAATACATCTGGTCCAGGTAGCTCTGCTGGCAGGCTGCAGAGTGAGATGCAGATTGAGCTCAGGGTGGGAGCCAGACACAAGAGGCTGTGAACTGCCAACCTTTGGGATAACAAGGAACATCAGGGCCAGGCAGGCAGTGAACAGTGAGAGAGAGACTGTACAAGCCTGGAATTGCTGGTCTCTTGGATAAGAAAGGAGAAGAAGACGGGTGATAGCAGTGACACAGGTGGATGGTCACAGAGAGGAAGAGGGGGACCTGCCTATGGGTGGACTCTGAGGTTATAAAAGTCCAGGGGTTCCTTGGTTGGGGGCCTCCCTGGGGGCACCAGCTTGGGCTGTTTCTCTGATACTGTGCTGTGAATAAATGGCTTTGTGGAATGAGACATCTGAGACTGCCATGAGAAACTGGGGGTTGAACCAGTGAGGGAACCTGGTGTGACTGTGGAGTGGGTGTGTGGGGAGCCAAGGGGGGCACGTTGGTCACAGGAGCCACCCACTGCAAAGGGGCTTTGACCCAGCAGTGGCAGTCTCTGGCCTTGGGATGTGACTGCCGGGGAGTCTCCTGAATGGTCAGACTGGAAAGTTTCCTTAACATGCTTATATTTTTTGTGAGCAGCAACTTATATTAATTTCTATGTTTACATTATTTATATAGCTATTATCAGTTCCTTTCATTAGTCTTGGACAGGGATGGTAAACTTGTAGCCATATGGTATAAAAACGATGTGAAGCTGGTAGCCTCTTCCTCACCTCTATTATTCAGAGTGAAGAATTGGTTCTGCTCCATAGCTTAGTTGCCTGAATGCCACAAGTAGGTTTGGTCCCCCTGCAGCTCTCTTATAGGAAAGAGCACAAAGGAGCAGCTCTGTCCTCCCTGCTTGCAGAACTGAGAACCTGGGGATACCACTGCTGGCTTTAAAATTGTATGTGCTAACCAGCCATGCTCCATGAGTTTGGCTGAGCTCGATCATGGCAGGCTAACCTTCCTTGTGGAAGATAAAACTTGGAACCAGAAGCATCAAGTCACCAGCACCAGTCCAAGAGTGTACATGGCCACAGACTGAACGGGGTGAGCATGTTCTGTCTCCTGCTGATGGCCAGACATTCCCTGGGGATGCTTTGTGGCTCTTGTGGCTGAGATGCCCTGGGTCTGAGCTCCTAATCCTGTCAGCTGCCTGACGAAATGGTCAGTGATTTGCTGCCCTCTCTTGCTTCCCAGTTGCTTCCAGCACCTTAGTCCATACTCACTTTCTCTTCATGCTATCCTCCTCCCCAGCTCTGTGTTTCTCATCTCTTAAGACTGTTGGGAGATGTCAGCCAGACAGTGCAGATCCTTAACTGTGCCAGATAGAGGGTGAAGGTGGTCTTGTAGAAAACAGGGTCAGTTGCTGTGTGGATCAGCAACTTTGTTCTGTATTAGTCTGAGCCTCATACACTAGGGGCTGAAGGAAGAATCCAGAAGGTAAGGAGGCTTCTGTGAATCACAGCTGGTGGAAGAGGTAGGGCTGATGCGTGGATGCCAGCATTGATGATGCCCTTTCATAATGATACAATCGCTGAAACTGTAAACATTTGGGGTGAAATCAGGGGGGTTTGGTTGTTTTTTAATTATGAATTGCTTACTGCTAATTGAACTGGTTGCTTTGTTGATGCTGTGATATGTTTAAGGTTAAAATATAGAAATAGTGGCATAAACTTCTTGCTTTTGTGTGCAGAAATATTCCAAGGTCATTACATTTTGTTTTAACGTGTATGTTTGTTTGCTCTGTGAGTCAGTGTGGCTTTTTGCTTTTGTTTTGTTTTTTAATATGACTGCCCCACCCAAAATTCCTCAAAGCTTAACAGAGAGAGAGGTGTAAAGCCTGCAAAAGTAACTGAGGTTTCTAGGTGTTCTAGAGAGGGGAATACTAATGCAGCCCTTTTTATCATTTTGATGGATGCAAATGAATTCCCCAAAGTTGCATCAAATTCATGTCAAAGGATAAGGAAGCCTGGCCCAATCATTTCCATTCAACAAACTAATTTCTAAAAGGATGTGTTAAACAGTTTTAAATGTTTGTGGTACCAGCAGCTGCCATCTATGTTATTTTTCATGATACAGTTATCTTGAGAAAATCATCTGGTAAAGTAGTCTTCCAGTTAAACCAGTATTACCTTCTTGGAAAAGCTGTTATTTTGCAAAATGATATTTTATTGGATTTTTTTTGTTGTTGTTGTGTACCCCTAGATGACCTTAACATGTACCTTAAGCATTTTAATTAATGCTCAGGAGCTTTGGGTTTATCTAATGGTTGCCCTCATAAAATTAATGAGGAATTGTCTAGAAGTCAAAAATTTTGAAAAGCTTGCCAGCCTTCTATATTGCTTTTCATGTTTGCTTCCCAGTGTGTTCTTGGAGTCTGCACTGTTAGCCTTACATGTAATTCCCATGAATTTGAATGGTTTAGGATTCAGCTACACCCTTATATCACAGGGGCTCTCATAGAACTTGGGGAACATTTTCTTGTCTCTCCTCCAGGCTAAATGACTAGATAGTTTTGGTGAGCATCTCTTATTCATGGAATTCACTTCTGTTCAGAGAACCACAGAATTATTAGGGCTGGAAAAGACTTCTCAGATCATCAAGTCCTCCTGTCAACCCAGAAGCACCCCCATGTTCACCATTAAATCATGTCTTCAAGTATCATATCCACCACATGTTTTTTTGTGGATAAGACATTGGAGCACCATAATAACTTAGCAATAGTGTGTTTTTAAATAATAATCTCTGGAATATTGCTTGTGTGTGGTAGTGATATTTCTTAGTTTCATGGGTGTTGTGTTTTACTGCGTGTGCTTGATCAGCAAAGAGAGGGGTTAGAAAGATGAGGCAGAAACAAAGGGTTTGTTTGGGGTTTTTTAATATATGCAATCTGAAAAATGTACTGTACTAAATAAATTAAGATATTGCAGTGTGCATTTTCTCCACAGCTAATCAGTTGCTACACGTCTAGTAGAAGACCATCTCTATCACTTTTTCTTTTTTTTCTGGTAATGAAATAGGAATAAATACAATGTTAATCTTTAAGTCTAGTTTGTAGATTCTTAAGAATTTTTTTCTCCCTTGTTTTAGTTGAAGCATCTTGTCATAATGGAGATGAAACAATGGAAACAATTGAGGCTGCTGAAGCACTTCTTAATATGGACTCCCCTGACCCTATGTTGGATGAGAAAAGAATGAGTAAGTCTTTTTAATGAAAACCCAATCTGTATCTGCCAGGTTTATTTGTGAAAGGAGGAGGGATTCACTACAGCATGGTTGCATGGAATTGGTAAGATTTTTTATAATTGCCAGATAGCCTTTATGTACATAGTTTGAGTATGAGAAATACAGTGTTGTATGGAATGAAGGATTTCATTGCCATGCCAGAGTTGAACAAGAAAGGAATGAGTCAAAAATTACAGATGGGTGTAATTTAGATTTCACTGTTTTGTTTGTTTGATGTTTATGTTGTCAGGATAAAAGAACATACACTTACATTTACAGATTGCCTTAAATATGAATGTGTGATCAGCAGATAATTGTGCTTTTTGTGAGGTGGGTTCTGTCATTAAATTGTTCTATTTTGATAGTGCTTCTACTTGTGTAAAATGTTGTCAGCACATATATTGAATTGTAAACTAGTCTTCTCTCACTTGGGAGACTTAAGTGTCATAGTTTGATTTTTTTCTCTGTTTGAATTCTTGCTCATTTTTTTAAAGTCCTCATTTCTATGTGAAAATACTTCTTTTGTCCCTTTCCTTTAAGCAACTATGTTTGGTGCAACTGAGGAGGAAGAAATGGTGCCTCCTATCACACATGTGTCAGTCACGCTCGATGGGATCCCTGAGGTGGTGGAAGTTCACCAAGCCCCAGACCCTTATGCTGAATCACCAGAGACTCCAGAATTTGAACAACCAAAGAAGAAAAAAGGTGAGATGCTATTGGAGAACAGCAGTGTGGAGCAGGAGAGTAGTGGGTGGCATGGTTGCTTCCTTGTGGGTGTCTGGTACCATTCTGGGTGTCAGGCTAAAATAACTGAGTGAGCTCAGCCAGAAGTGCAGGGAAAGCATTTTCTTGTAGCTTGAGCACATGCACAGGTACTTAGACTAATGATGCTGCAGAGGTAGCAACAATGGCTTATCCTACAGGAATCCCTGCTTATTCCCATTTATAGTTTATTCTTTAGAGCAGAATTGCAATACAAGCCATAGAGCTTTTGCTGCTGTGGATCCAGAAGTACTTTCGTTAGCTCTTACTTAGCTTCATCTGAAGACACTTGACACTTCAGATTATGGGATGAGAATGGGGAGGCATTTTTAGCTTTTCTTAAATATTATTGATTTTTAAATTATTGTTAATAGCTGCATGCTATAGTAAGTGTTAGTCCCATTTGTAGTAGATTACATTTATGTAGTATAATGATGTTCCACTGCAGTCAGTGCTGTGCCAAAGAGTCATGAAATGATGTTAGCCAGACATTTTGCTCCTGTTTCCCCACCCTGCTTCAGTGTGGACCCCATTAGAGGCTCTGAAGCTGGTGTCTGCAGGAAAAGGAAGTCATGCTGTACATATAGATGTTAAATGCTCTTGCAACAAATTAATATAAAAATAAATGAAGGAGGTTATGTTTCTGGAACTAATCCTATGGCTCATCCTAGAGCATGAGGACTTTAACAAGTTCCCATGTATAATAGCCTTCCAGAATAAGGCTTCTGCTACCCTGCTATACTCCTGTGGAATAGGAGTGTGTTTTTGCTGCTACTTTTGCTGCTAGTTCCAAATGTTGTGAATTGTTATGTATTAGAGAGACCATATTGGCCTGTGAAGATCTTGAGGAAACCTCCTGAGCCCTATGTGTGTCACAAGGTCTCATAGGGATGGGCGTGGGTCAGAAAGTCTCTGATTCCCCTGAGAAAGCTGAACTGAAACTGCTGTGGAGGAGAGCTTTACCAGCAGCTGCCCTGAAAGTGCTGCTGGGGAAGCTTCTGTGGCTGTGTACACTACTGTGAGATAACCAACTATAAGAGGATTTTAATTTGAGGGGGTTTTGTTTGTTCTTTTCTTCCCTTCTTCTTTTTTAATGTTGACTGCTGTGTGGGTCAAAACAAGGAGCTGCTGTCTGCCAGACATCTAACCTCTTTCGTGTTGTGCTTCTGCTTACTCCCACTCCTTCCTCCTCCCTAGCTGTAGGTTAGAAAACCAGTTGTTTCACAGAAAATGTGTATTTGCTTTAGGAAAAAAATTATTAGAAAAGATGCATCAGCTTAAATGTTTCATCAAGTACCAGTTTCAGTGAACTTGAGGCTTCGTAAAGTAGAAGGTATGGTCTGAGAGATGTAAAGTGTTACTTCAAAATGTCTGGGGATTTGTAAGACATTGTTGTAGAACAATTGCTGCAAAATGTTACTAAGTTTGTAGTGCACTTTAGGATAATGTGCAGTGTGTGGGTGGGATTCTTTTGGGGTTTGTTTGTTTGTTTTAGGGTATTTTTTTTAAGTACAGTCTGTTTCCTTTCCTTTGGTCAGTTTTGAGGCATGGAAAAGGATGATGATAATTTTGCCCTGTCCATATCACTCATGATTTTATAGGGTTTTTATAGATTTCATAGACTCCTTTTATAGACTTCTAGCATATATAAGCCATTAGCTAAACTTAGAGGGATTCGCAGTGCAGAGCTTTCCAGCTAACTGTGCCAGAATGGCACTGCCAAGTAGAGCTCCTTCAAGAGAATGTTCACCAGAAGCAATGTGGTGGTTTCACTTCCTTTCCTTTTGGCCTTATTGCTGCAGCAGGAGAGCTGCATCCACCCATCTGCTCAGCTCCAAACCCATGTTCAGCATGATGTTTGTACTCACAAATGTCTGAGCACTGAGCTGCTCAGCTATGGATCAGAAAGACAGGAAAAAACAAAGGAATGTCAGCCAAAGAAGTTTGGAAATTAGCTATATTAATACCTTCAGTTCTGTGTTTGCTGTGGAGGATATCTGGCAGCAGGTGGTCACATAAGTTATATACATCGTATTTTAGATATTTGTAATTTATTTTGTTTGTACATACATTATTTTTTAAACAGAACTCACTGAAAATAGTGCAAGAAAATGCACTAAACATTTTCTGGTGTGGTATAAAATATTTAATCAGGCTGAACATTTCACTGCCTAATGTCACCTTAATTTGTAGCGTGAATTTCTAACCTGATGTGTTTTACAGTCATGGAAATAGGAAAGTGAAAATACCAATTGTACATCCAATTAGCTATTCAAAATGATGGTAGGCCCACGTAAGGCTTAGCTCTTGCACACTTTTTATCCTTCCTCTTTATAAAATTCTCTCCTAAAAAGGGATTTAGTGATGTACTCTGAAAAATAACAAATTCATGCTCTATTGAAGCAAAGGAGGAAGCATGCTGCTTCTTAATGTGCTTTTAAAAAACATCTTCTTTCAAACAAAGGAAACATATCTGATGTGTCTCTGTTAACTGTTTTTTTGATGGTATCAGTCAGTGCCTGGAGATTTTAGCTCACAGTGTAGTCTAAAACTATCCAAATAAAGTATCTCTAGCCCAGATACACAGCAGTAACAGCAATACATTTCTGTAAACAAGTTTCACATCCTTCACTGGTTTCTAATTTTGGATGGGCTTCTTACAGAGTCCTGAAGTAGTCTAGGCTGAAGAAAGAGAGCCTAGAATTTCTCTTGCAGTTGTATTCATGTGCAGTAACCTAGGTTATCTCTAATCAGAAGTGCATAAATTATATGGGATCAGTACTTAAGTTTCCTGAAGCTGACTAGGAGTAGTTCAGTCTTGACCTAATTGAGCTCTCACCCACTTCATTTCCTTTTAAGAACTGAACTCATTTAGACATAATGTCTAAATTAGTGATATCAAAATAACATTCCCTACTCCTTAATGGCTACATTTACACCTGTTCAAGAGGGGAAATGGGACAACAGCATCTTCCCACATCTCTAATGGGGAAAGCACTTACCCAAAGTTACCCTGAGGGACTTCTTGTGCAGTTAGAAGCTCATCCATGCAAGTGACTTCATCTAGGACATTTTAGGTAAAACGTTTCTGCAGCCTGCAGTGGTGAGTACAGAAAAGCTGCTAAAAATGTAGTCCAGTTATTATTTATACTTTTATATAATGATATATGAAGAAAACAATGTTGTAGGTTTTCCTCCCTCCTGCCTTCTTTCAAATGAATGATGACATTACTGGCCAAAAGAGTGGGTGTCATTTGTGTCCCATTCTCAGTCATGAATCCTATCTGGATGAAAACAAGAAAGTCAGAGGACTCCTAATTAGTTTACTTACTATAGCTCTCTCAACTGTCTATCCCATGCTTCTCGTCCCCCATGCACTGTCAAAAAAACCCAAAAGGTACAAAGATGAACTTAGCAAGACTGCTAATGTCAAAAAGTGAGTGCTTAAGCTAAAGTTTCTTATGATTTCTCTGTAGATACTGGAAGCTTAAGATGAAGGAAATAGCGCAGGCTGGCACTGAGCTATTTTGGGGTTTTTTTCAGAGCTAGTGAAAAACCCTCTCACTCTGCAGCAGAGCTATTTCCTTACTAAAACAGCCCCTCAAAACAAAACCAAAACTGGAAAGTTAGACTGTATGGGATTGCACAGACCTCTTGGTCTTGCCTTTTTAGAACATAACTCATTTGAAATGTAATAAATAGAGAAAAAATTCTTTAGATTTTTAACTGTGGCAGTATTCTATCTGAACTAGAAATATGTTTCTCAGAGTCTTGTGTATGCTTAGACTGTTCTACCTCTCAAAAGATTATAGATAATAATATAGGTAGCATCAGTGTAATAATGGGTCACTACAAAATCTGGTAAGATAAATTCTTATTTCATAAGAAAGTTTTGAAGGTTTCTGATTAATTACATAACCTGTAAAAGCTGCCATTGCATGGAATGAGAACTAATAAGAGAATAGGTTTAAGGATTTATATTAAAAATATTTCAGCATGACTTAGCTTTTTTATTCCCTTCTGTGTCGGTAGTTGATTTCTCAACATTTTCAAATGAGTGCTCTTCATTTTTGTGATCAGTTTTAAGTAACTTCTTCATTTCAGTCTTCCTCTCCAGAGAGCCACCATGCTTATGACTTTAAAAACTGTATTTTTTCAGAGCCTGTTACTGGTTCTTCTGATCTTCATAAACAAGTGACTTCCCTTTACCTGCAGCCACTGTAAAAAAAGTATAAAAGACAATAGGACTGAAAAAAATGTTTGTTTCAGATGACAGTGTAGTTTGCTGCTGCCAATGTACACTTGCAACAGATTAAGCAAGGAGACAAGTTTGTTTTCTCCCTAGCTTCCATTTTGGCAATGAGTGAACATGATAGTGCTCTGTATTTTATCTAACTTTTCCTGTTTAAGCCCTTACACATAGTTCATAGCTTATTTTTCTCATCTTGTCTGTTTCAATTGCTCTTAAGAGTACCTAAATAGACACAGAAATCTCCAGTGTACATGGACTCGGAAAAGTGTAGTGTAGTCTTTTTTTAGAAGTACAGTAAGATCATAGGTCTGTCCTGCCATAGAAAAAGAGGTTCAGCACAGAACTACAGAACTAAGTTTTCCAACTTACTAGAAATTGAATCTTTTTGATCCTTTTTTTTTTTTTTTTTTTTTCTTTTTTTTTTCTTAAGTTGCAGTTGACTTACTTATGATTTATTTCAGGGAAGAAACCAAAACCATCTCGTTCTGAGTCCCCTACTACAACTCCAAACATATCTGTGAAAAAGAAAAACAAAGATGGAAAGGGTAAGTCAAAATAGTTGTCAACAAAATTTTTAGGAGAACATTGTTTCTGAGTGGTCTGTAAAAAGAAAAAATTCAGCAGTTCGCTTGTGATGTAAACATAGGCCTTATGTTTAGGGGTGATTAACATCTCAAGGCAAGGAAAAGACGAGCACATGAGTTTCCTTGGTAAAATACTCAGTTCCTTGGGAGAATGATGTATTTGTCACTTTAGTTGCGAAGATTTTTGGAAACTCTTCAACATCCCTGCAGAGTTTGCTGTGTTTTGAGTGAAGTCTTGGGGAGTGCTTTGCATTATATTAATGCTTCTTAGGCTGTGGTTATTTTGACAGATGATCTTTGAAAATGTGTTCCATCTGTATGTGTCTAATTGTGCATGAGGCTAACCAAAGCTGCCAGTTGGCAGCAGGAAGTACCAAGTCCTGAATTTTGGAAAAAGTTATAGCACAGCTTGAACACTTGGGCAGAAAACTTGGGGGTTTGATACTTTTAATTCCTTCTGTTTTTAAAAGGTAGAAATAAAAATAAATGCCACATAACTGATACAATAAATCATTTGCTCAGCTTTAACTGTTCAGTAGTGCCTGTGAGTTTTGTCAACAGCTGGGTTGCTTTGCTGTGGGGTCCAACACTGCACCCATGCCCCGGCTGGTGTTTGAAGGGAAGGCAGATTCCCAGCCCCAGCGAGCTGTGCTGCACTCAGTGGGAGCTGGAAATGAGCCTCCCCTGTGTCACAAGTGCCTGCTGGTACACCTGGGTACAAGATGTGCTTGCATTTGTGCAGTACCTGCCAGGACAACAGCCTAGCCAGTCCTGGAAACTGGTGGCAAAATAATGTCACACTCCTGAGGTCAGAAAAATCTCTAATTGAACAAATTTCTTTTCTTTTTTTTTTTTTTTTCTTTTGAAGAGGCATTTTTGCAATAACCGATGGCAATCAATAAGTATTTTCCATGTTAATGTCATCAATTTTAAATATGCATTATTGCCTTTCTGAATTAAAACCTGATTTTTATGTAAAAATGAAAGGAGTATCCGAGAAACATCCAAGTGGTGCTCGAATGAAATTACAGAAAATATGGAAGCAGCTAGCCACAAAATTAAAAGGCGGAAGAGTCTAATAGTTCTGTCAATGATAGCAAGGATACTCCATAATTCACATTTGTCCATTGTTAGAAAATTGCTAATTCTAAAGGGAATAAAATGGAGCGTGTTGCCTGAAACCACTGCTTATTATGAAAGGCATTTGTTTTGCATTTTTAGGAACACAGAATAGAAGTAAAAACATAGTAATATGACCATCTGTGGCAGGGAAGCAGCTAGAAAATCACAAGAGCTGCCTGTCTGTTACCTAGGGGAAACTTGTAGGCTAAAATTACAAGCTCTCCATGTTATGATACATAGAGAAAACTGAATTTTCGACATACTTCTTTTTCTGCTGTGACTCAGAGGAAGTTAAATATGCTGCCTGTAAGTAAAACAAACCCTTTTTTGCAGAGTCTTCTCCACAGTGATTTTTAGTGGCTAAGCAGTGACAAATTTTCAGGTTGGCTTGATGCAGTTGAGCATTTTTAGTCTAGACTACAACAAAAGCACCCTGGAGTAGGTGGTAAATGGCTGGGAAAGCTCTCACTCCTGTCTGACATCGTGTCTTGCCTAAGCAGTCTGTCTTTGCTTTTGGGGTATCTGAGGGCCAGGAGGCTGGTTTATGTAAGCTGGGAGACATTCGTTGCGAAGGCAGTGTTTTTTCTCTAGGAATGCTCATTTTTCAAGATTCCACCTGCTGAAGGAACTGTTAACATTTTTGTATTGGCTGATGACTTTGATGAATATTTGCTAAATGTAGTTTATAATATGATATTTTAGGAATTTCAATTTTTAAGAGAGCTCTTATTGAAAAAAATGTTCAGACTGATGGTCGTTAAAGTTGAAAAAATCTGCTGGGCTAAACTGAAACTATGAAAAAAGATCCTGTCACCTTCTGATCTGCTGGGCATAATTTTTTTGTGAAACTTCAGCACATGCTATCCTTGCTGTTTTTGCACAGCTACTTGTGGGAGGTGATACAAGAAGTTTTTTCTTGCTTTCTCAGACTAACAGCTAAGAAGCTTATGTGCAGCTTCAGATTCCCAAAAGAACATCAAACACCAAAAGCCTTAAAATAAAGCAGGAGAAAGGGTGTCATTCATTAGTCATATGAGTTTAGTGTCCTTAAATGTGGCTTTGGGAAAAAAAAGCAAATTTTGTACTAGTTTTAAGTATTCACAATCTATGATTTTAATACTCTTTCTTTATATGTGGTAAACGCTGAACAGATGTGACAGATTTCCATACAGAAATGTTTGTCCCTGCTTGTTTGTAAAATGAAATTTGAATGTTGTCTACCAGCAAGCACAAGCACTCACTGGATTAAAAAAACTACCCTTTTCTGTACTTTGTTGTTGAAGGTTTGCCTACCTCAGCACATACCACTGATTGCCCCATATAAATCTCATTGTTAAAGGCAAGGATTTTGTTTAGCCTTTTAAAGGATTATAACACTCACCTCGATTCAGCAAAGCATTTAAGCAACAGCTTAATTTCCAGTATTTTTAGGGGCTAGAACTGAACATGTTCCTTTTCAAGGTGAAGCAGTAGTGACTGCTTCTGTAACTGGATTAAGCAGGAGGGAAAAGGGGACATGGGTGTCGAATGCTGTCTAATGTTGGTGGTGTGAGCGGAGTGGCTGTAGCTTACAGAGTGGCTGGGGTATTTGGACACTGAGATTTTAATAATACACAAGATTATAATAACTTCCCTTCCCATGCCCTTCCATCACTATTTCCTGGTTTTGATTATATATTATAATGTATTTTGTAAAGATACCAGCTTCTTAATTTTAAGATTATTTGCATCATTAATAAAATATGGCAATATGGCCAAGTAACTTCTTTTTCTTTTTTTTTTTTTTTTTTTTTTTTTTTTTTTTTTTTTTTTTTTTTTCATTTCTGAAATTCTTTTGTTCTAGGAAATACAATTTATCTCTGGGAGTTCTTACTAGCACTGCTCCAGGACAAAGCTACATGTCCTAAATATATCAAATGGACTCAAAGAGAAAAGGGCATTTTCAAACTGGTAGATTCCAAAGCTGTGTCCAGGTTGTGGGGAAAACACAAAAACAAACCTGACATGAATTATGAAACAATGGGTAGAGCTCTCAGGTATGTGCATTTTTAATAGTAGACTGTTTTTGTTGCCTTAGTGTTCATGTGCATTAAATGCCTCATCTCATTTGAATACCAGAAGAATCTAGTATACTATTAGTTTGGGAAATGGAAATGTTATTTCAGCAAAATAAATTAGGTAACTAAAAGTAACCATCACTAATTGCAATTCCAAGTCAGTCACCTTCAGTTTCAGCATAGACATTTTTCAGTACTGCTGCAAAACTGCATCTTCACAGTCAGACACAGACTAAGAGACTGAAGCTTTCAAGTCGGGCAAACCTTTTACATAAAATTTGAATCTCTCTTTAAAAAAACCCTCACCAACATTCATGTGTATCCATTAAATTATTTCTACTTGTTGCACGTGATCCCATCTCCAATGGAAAATACCGTTTTAGAATTCAGTTCTGGTTTCACTTCTCTGAACTTGTGTATACAGACAGTTCTAAAATACAGAATTGTGTGCCACTGCCTGTCAGGCTAGGAGTTTTATCATACATAAAACACTGTGCAAAATAAGTAGACAACCATGGAGCTTCAGTCTTATCAGCTGATTGATAATTGTCCAACTAAGCCGTATGCATTTCTTTTAATTTCCCCTCACCTTGGTGTGTGTAATTCAAGCTGTCCTATTAATTTGTAAATATAACAGAAATAGTGCCCCCCTGTCCTGTTCTGTTTGCTTTGTGGTAGCTAAAATATCTGCCTGTGCTCACTGGTGAATAAACATGAATTCAGTAACTGAAAAAACTGTAGGAGTCGAAAGGAGAATTGAAAGTTTCGTGCAACATTTTACAAAGTGTGAGTTGATGGCAGATCTGCCAAGTCATGGAGTTCTTCTCTTTCTCCTCATAGTTATCTAAGTTGAAAGTTAAAAGGTGGCATGAAATACCAATTTAAAAAATTGAGGAAAATGTATACTATTAAATTGGCCACTTTTTATAATGAAGAAACTAGACACATAAAAGTTTTTTGACTTGCTGGTACTGTGTCTATTTTCTGGGAGGTTTGTTGCATTGTTTTGTTTTTGGCAAAAAACCTGTGTAACTTGCTGTGGGTGCACTTCAACAGATACTATTACCAAAGAGGAATCCTGGCTAAAGTAGAAGGTCAGCGCCTGGTATATCAATTTAAAGAAATGCCAAAAGATCTCATCTATATTGATGATGAAGATGCAAGCCCTAGCACTGAATCATCAGATTCAACTCTGCTCTCACCTGCTGTGGCCAACAGAAACCAATCAAGCAGAACTAGAGCGTCTGCAAACACAGGAACAAAGGGAGGATCAGCCTCAGTGGTAAAAACAGGAAGCTCAAAGCCTGCTAAGCTGAAGGAGCAAATAGAAGTTGTACAGCAGCAGACACCTGGCTTGACTTCAGAAGTTTTGAGGACAATGCAATCTCCACAGCCAGTACAACCCACTCAGCTTTTTCGGACAGTTCATGTAATGCAGCCGTTGCAGCCCCTCACAGAAGGACAAGCAGCTGTAACCAGTAATGTTCCAGATGAATCATTAAATTCCTCAGTTCAGAATATAAGGTAAGAAAATGTACAGAAAATAAATACTTGAATAATAATAAATTCACTGGATGATGGCTAGATAGACTTGATTCTTTGTTTTGCTTCCAAGAAATGCTAGTCTTCCAGTTTGGTTGAACTGAAATGATGTCTTTGTGGCTCATCCTAGGAATTTAGAGTTATTACAGCATAATATGACAGGTACACACATAACTGTACTGGCTATGGTGGAGGAAAGCTCATTTTTTCCATGGTGTTAGACCTGATACTTATCATTTAGAAAGGAAAAATATACAACTTCTCTTTAAAATTGACATTGTAAGTTCTGTCCTACAGCAGAAGCTGTGTCTTCATGTCTGCTTTTACACTGGGGTCTTTGCTTTTGAATTATATACGGTAGGTCTGCATACCTTCAAAATTATTTTCCTTCTTGCTTCTTAAGTTTTCTTTGTAAGTATTTTTGTCATCTTTTGCATCTTATGTATTGTCCCCAGTTACAAGGAAAAGCTCCATATTACCTGCTCTAGCATTATGCTGCTGTTACAAGAACAAGTTCTTCATTATTCCATGAAGTCTCTAACTGTAGTTAGACAAAGTGAAGGAGTTAAAAAAGAAGCATCAAACTTTTTCAGAATGGTTTAGAAGTACTGCTGATTAAGAAAGTTTATACCAAAGGGTCTCAGCAGTTAGAATGAAAATTAAAAAACAAAACAAAACTTCAATCCTGACTTTTTTGGTGCGCTTTTAACCAGGTTTGGGGCAAGCTGTAAAATAGGTGCTGATGAGTCCTGTGCAATAGACACTGCCCATTCCAGGCTGTCAAAATGCAATTTATGACAGATATATTTCTGCTTAGCTTCAAAGGGCAAGCTTCAAATATTTAGTTGAGGTAGAATGACACATTGAACATTTTTCTGGGCGTGTGTTAGGTCATGTTTTATGATAAGGCCAAAACAAAAGTTTGTTCAGACAGCTGTAAATCCTAGGCAGATGAATGTGTTTGTTTACACATTCTGAACTGCTGCAGCAGGGCTTCCATAAGGGTTGAAATGAATGGTCTTCATGATTTGAAAATGTACAGCAGGTATGACTGCCATTGTAGACTAAGAATTGACAAACATTCTGATGTATGCACATTCTGTAGAGTTGTGGTTGGAGTCACTTTATATTGTGGGAAGCATGAGGACAAATAGCAGCTTTGGTTGCCAGTTGCTGTTCAGTGGCTGGGACATGTAAATAGTCAAGATCATTTGGGTAAAACAGCAACCAGGATCTGGTAACGATCCTCAGAAGGTTTTCTGATGCATACTGGTTAATGATAGGGCTCTGCCTTGAAGCATGGACATCTTGAACCCATGTAATTTGTCTTAAGCAATTTAATTTCTAAAGTTTTACTCATGTAAATGTTCATTCCTCTTCTTTGTGGAAATAAATGTTTTTCCCTCTGCAGCAATTTGCTTCTGTTCTGTTGTGAGAAGAAGAACGTAATAGGGAAAATATTGAGCATTTTTGAGGTCAAAACAATTGGTTTCCTAACACTTAACCATAGCCTTCAGAGAATGTTTGAACGTGCATCTTCTCTGCTAAGGGACCTGATAGAAGAATCATATTTGAAAATTGTTGTGAAGTGTTTGTTTCATCATCCTTGACCTGCACTAGGCAGCACTGCCTGGTACAGACTACTCCCAAGTCATCACTGGGAGAGTGTTGCAGCCCAAGGCCCAAGTTCCCCAAGGCCTCTTGGCATTTCTCAAAGGAAGGGGCATGTCATTGTAAATCTGTGGTTGGCTCTTCACAAGACAGGCAGTGACTTCTTTTATAGCTGCACAAAGCATGTGTCTTACTCTGAAGTGGAAAGGTCTTGGCTTTTGGATGGCTTTTGATGTGCTTTTTGGACAAGTTTTGGTGCTGCTCTATGAAAGGGAGACAAGGAGAAGTGTTACTTACAAAGGATAAAAGTCTCTTCAGCCCCAGTGCTTAAACAGAAAGGCTGTGATGTGCTAACTGAGGCTTGGGAAGCAGGGCAGGAGCAGGGTCAGGTCAAGCAAACTGAGTTTTGCTGACTGAGAAAAACATCTAGTATCCCCAGTGGGAATATTTGGAATTGTAAATGCACTGCTTTTCTGCAGGTGTAACTGTTCTAGCTCGATGTATGCAGGCACAGAAACTGCAGACTCCAGTCTTGCAGTTGGTAGCTGAGTTTGGTACCACATGTTTCCAGTGAGAAGACAAAACCAAAAATCAAAAATACCTCTCTGGATGAGCATTTTATTGCTTGCTTTTTCCTATGAGCCAGCTTGCTTTTTTTTTAATAGAAAAAGTTTCTTTGAATTTTATGCTTGTACAATACTCTGTTTAAACCAGAATAACTGACACATATTAACCAGAATGCCTGGATTATTGGAGTAATTGTGTTTTGTCTTGGAATTAGGCAGCACTGGCCTGGGATTCAGCTCTGTGTACATTGGCTCATTCTGAGCATTAAAGGGCAGTTCTTTGTTGCTGCAGAAAGTGCATCTCTCCTGTTAGGCTAGTGACTTACCTTGCCTAGGGCATCCTACGTGGCTACATGTTTGGACAAGTAAATTTCTCCCTTATATGATGAGGATTGCAGATAAAGAGAGATGCATTTCATTTATCTTTAATTTAGAGTAGTAGTGATTTAAGACAGAGTGAAAAGAGAGTCTTATGTTACTTACAGTTCAGAGAATATCATATATGGAGTAACTTTAAGTTATATGTCTGTCTGTTATTGGCTGTATGGGACATGGCTGAACCTTCTAGCTGGCAGCTCTGTAAATCAAGAAACTTGCAATTAGCTGACTTCTGACAGATCCTGTATAATGTTTTAGCACACTTCAGGTTTTAATCTGTTTCTGTCAAAATTCAGCTTACTGTTTCTTTTCTGTACTTGCAAGTTGTCATTGTGATAGCTTGGACAGAGCATGTTAGAATCCTGACTCAGTTCTGTACCTGGGGGAAAACTAATACAGACCACAGAGGACCAATGAGGTATGCTCTCTGTGTTCACTTCTGAACAAGGGAACCTTGACATGATGAATCAGTCACAGTTTCTGTCTTGCAAGGTAGAAAATTACTTCTGAAGGTGACGCAAGCATGGATTGCAGTGGCAGGATCCTGATTCAAGAGGAGGAGGAAGTAGCTGAATGTGAATTGTGTTTTTTCAGGGCATGTGCATTCTGTGTAAGAAAAAGAATTCACTGACCCCATGTATTGGTCCCCGTAAGCAGAGTCAATTGCCTTTGAAAGTCACTTGTACCCAAGCAGACATGTGCTTTCTGCTGTTGTTCCATAATCTGTTTCTGTGTCCAGGCTGTGATGCTTTGGTGGTCTGACTGCAGCAATACTGATGCTGAAAAAAAAATAATTGTCTAGCAGTTTATCAGTTCTGAAAATGTGATGACAGCTGCTATTTCAAATGAAGTGTCATCTCATACATTACATAGACATTGTCTTGTGTAAGTTGCACAAAGAACATCACCATTATTTTCTGTAATCATCCTTCGCAACCTATCTCTGTTGGCTTTGCTCGAGCTCACATAACCCCACAGACACACAGAACCAGTCTGGCACTGTCCTACTGAGACTTTGCATTGACCATCTGCTTTCAGTCCCTTTTTCTTGAATAAGAGCAAGAGTCCCATCTGCATGATGTTAGCTAGTGTTGTAGCTCATCACTCCTGTGCCATTCCTATAGGTCTCCTGAATAAAAACCATCACAGCTGTAAGTCTTGGTAAAAAGCTCCCTAGGTCTCCCTGGGACTTGATGGGGAATATGGGCCAAAGAGGACAATATCAGCTGAAGATTTGCAGGTAATCAGAAACAACTTCTGAAGACCTTCCTTTGATTGGCCACCATCAGTGCAAATGCTTTGCTTCTGTTTGTAGTTAGGCAGCAGTCTTCTGTCAGTGCTCTAAAGGCAAGCCTGCAGTTTTAAAAGCTCTCCAGTTTTAAAACCTCTCTATGGTGACTAGTAGGTATTGTTGGATCTGGCTCATTGCTGCCATAGCCTTCCCCAAAGGAAAGGAAATGGAACTGTTTTAAAGAACTCACCTCTGTAATCTCATAAGTGAAGGCTTGACTGCAGTTCACGTTTGAGGTTGGTGAGAAAAATGTCCTTCCTGAAGGAGGTGCTGCTCAGAAATAGGCTGATGTGGTCTCAGTGGGCTTCTACTGAGAAGAAACTGTGATTTAGCTTACAACAGGGTGTGTGTCTCAGAACACATTTCCAATATGGACAATTTCTATCACAGCAAAGACTTGTTATAACCAAACATTCTGTTTTTCCTGCAGCTGAAGAAGACCTTTTCTTAAGCTCACTTCTGATTTAATTTCTGAGATATGCAAGAAGGCAGCTGCTTATTGTCAGAAAGGACTATAGTATCATCTAATCAGATTAATTTTGTTTCTTCTATAAGAAGATATCCGTATGAGCTCTCTTTCTATGTCTTTGGCACTGCTGAAAGAGGTGGAGGTTCTGCAGGTCTTTAGTAGGAATGTTCCTGACTTTGATTCAGGTGACTGTGCAGTTTTGAAAAAATCTGGAAAGAAGACAGTTAGACTTTGTGGTTCAGTAAAAAGGACACCTTGAGAGTTAAATCCTCTGCCTCTGTCCTCTCTCACCTCTCTCTATGTATATCTTAATATTGCTTTGTTTTGTTTTATTATCGTGCTGTGAAACACTTGGTTTACCTTGGCGTGCAGCTTCAATATTTTTGGTATCTTCTCCATATCATAAATTTCACGTAAATTATCATAAATAAACTTGTTTTTCTTGCCTGTCATTATTTACCTCTTGATGAGCTAATAAGATATTGCACAATTCTAGGCCATTAACAATAAAAAATAGCCCAAGAAATAGATGGTAATTTTCTGCCAAGCTAAAATGACTTCAGAATTTTTGTCGTTCTTTTCTCAGTTGTAATCAGATTGTTTTATGGCAGCATAAAACATTTCCTTTCCATCACTGTTGCTCAATGTTCTTGTTCTTTTTGAAACCTCAGCAGCAACTTTTAAAATAATCACCCAAAAGATTTGTACCTTAGAGAAGAAAGTCTGTTAGCAAAATGCCAGTGAAAATCAGAAACATAGCAAAATGTAGACTTAAAAGCACCTAAAATAGTGTAGCCCAATGTTAATCAGTCACCTTTATTATGGTGTTTTTTTGGGTTTTTTTTGGTAAAACAAGCAAAACAATTAACCAAGCTGAATCTTTTCCAATCATATTTAAGGCAAATTGTTTAGGCAGATAGATTTTTAGTTAGTAATCAGGTTTAACAATTAAGGCAAATGCCTTGCTTGGCCACCATTAGCATAAATAAGTATTTATGGTGTGCTTGTACAGATACCTGCTGCATGCTTCCCTTGCAGCAAGTTCACACTTGCATATATGTGTATGTACAGGTCGATAAGTGTGTATATCATATATTTGTACCTTGGCTGATGGAGAGGACATCTGAAGTAAACCTCAGGCACGGGACTGCCTTTCAAGAGAAATAAAATGGCTTCAGATTAATATGCAGATAATTAGTGTGTGGTGAGGCAAATGGTCTGGTTTTGTCTCTCAGAGATGTTACTCCTAGTGCTCTGCAGATACTTGCATTGATTAGATGCAGTTCACACATTATGAGCTTATCCTTTAAAGCCACTTGGCAGCTAGCAGCTTTTATTTTTACAAAACAACTACAGAACCAGGAAGTAGCTTCAAGGTAATACTTGGAGGCCATACCAGCACAGGCTAGCAGCTTTAGCCCCTGCTTTTGAAATTGTAGCTATTGAGTTGTTCTTAATCCTTCAAACTCAGGCAAGTTTCTTCATGAGTTAAAGAACTGGCCTGCTTTCTATTCTGATACTTTTGATGCTTTTGTAATGGCAAATGTCAGTTACCTCTCCTTCATAGCTGTTCTACTTGCATTGGTGGTCTCTGTAGACTTACCCGGGTCAGGCTGTACCTATTTTGATTTTATTACAAGTTTATTTAACTCTAGGTAGTTTACTTTTTTTATTTTTTGAAGAACCTAGTGGATGCCTTCATTCTTGTTGCTACTTCTGACATAGCCATTAGTGACTTTTCTATCAAGGTCCATGGGGATCTTGGAGGGGGGAAAAATAGTTAGCACTGATAGCCCTTAGGAGACTTGGTATGATCCTTGGTACTGTCATTCTTGCCTTGCACTTTGTTGTTGGTATTTGCTGTGCCAGCATCAAGTTCTCCAGAAGTTTGAAATAAAGAAGCAATCACTCTAGCTGGTGCTTCACCTTCTAGCAGCCTCATTTCCATGAACTTCTTCCTTGGGATTTCTTCCGTTGCATGAAAAAGAAGCTCAAGATTGACTCTGGTGTCAGTCATCTCAAATTTGGTGTCGTGGTTATGATGGCTGCTGCCTGGGAGCCTCCTTGGCAAGGATTTAAATTTGGTTTGCTGTAGCAGCATTGCTGGGCACTGCAACTGTCTTTCTTGGGAGGAAGAGAAAGGTACAGATGGAAATTTTGTTTCTTGTATTACCAAGTCTTATGGGAGCAGGGGAAAAGATTGCCTGCAGCAGGGACTGGCAGCTTTAGAGTGCTCAGGGAAGCACCCACGTGCTCTGAGCCTGATAACAGTAGGGTTGCTGGGCCTGCTCTTGCTAGAGCAGTCTTTGGAGCTCAGCTAGAGGCCTTTCCCAGAGAACTGCACTGAGTTGGACATGAGAAATCCTCTACATATATTCCTGCACTTGTCTCTGCTGCTGCACTAAGAAAGGGGGAATGCAGCTCCCTGTGTGGTTGGACTATGACCAGCAGCAGCATCTGCATCCACATTGTCCCATAGCTTCAGCACCACTATGTCACCTACATTTTTACAGCCTTTTGAGAGTTTCTAAAATCTTCTGATTTTTCTAAAGTTCTTTTTGTATGTTTCTATGTTGAACTGGAGTCCTTTCAAGGACTCTGTAGGAAAACAATCTATGCTTAACATTCTTTTCTCAAGGAGAGACATTTGATAGACTTTTGTCCCCACCAGTGTGGATGGAGAGGTGGTAACTTCTCCATCCAATCCAGGGGTATCCCTGGAAAACTATAAAACCCAAGTTGTCAATAAACTTGCACTCTTTTTCCTGCCTTTGAGCTCACTGGGTTCTGTGCCTTCATTTCTGCGTCATATCGTGACACCACTAAGTCCTGCTTTGGTAAGCTTTTGGTTGCAACTGTGGTTGCCAGAGTATGGTTTAAATTGAAGTTTTGAATATGCTGAATTGGGTTGGACTGGTCAGTGGCCAAATGCTGACATGTAGACTTTCACAGAGCTGTGAAAAATAAATCCTATATGGGTAGAAGGACTGTAGAACAAGGACATTCCATAGTTGATGTATGGCAGGCAACCCTTACAGTATATCTGAGGTCCAGTCTTCAGAAAGAAGAGCAGGCAATATTGTGCATGGATGTGAAAGTACAAATGTTGACAGTAAATTTCTTTCTATCTAAAGTGATTTCAGCAGGAGTAGAAATCAGCTAGGAGGTGGAGATAGTCTGGTGGGTTTTTTTTACTTTTGAGAAAACATAAGGGAGAGCTTAAGATTAAAAGGGGGAAGGAGGGCAGGCAGGACTAAACATTGAAGAGAAGCAGGAAGATAGGAGAGAACTCTGCATGACAAACAGAAGGAAAGAAAGATTGCCAGAGACAGTGTGGCAAGGTGGAATGGAAAAAGCTGTGGCAGTGTCTCAAAGCAGTTACCCATCCCTTCCTTTCTCCCTCTCCAGTAACCATTTTTGTTTTCTGGGATTTTTGTTTTATTTTAACTTGTGTGACTGGAGTGTGTTTTCACGTTTAAGTCACCACTGTGCACTGCAGTAGCTGTTTACTCCAGCAATGCAGCTCTTCATCCTCTAATGTTGTCCCAGAGCTCTACATCTATTGACAGTAATGTGGTACCCAAGTCTGTTAGCCTGCAACTGATGGAATCACTCCTAATGTTAAACGATGTTTTGGAAGCAGGTTCTGATCAGTTGTTTTACCAGAAGGTGTGTGTGAGCCTGGCAGATGGAGAACTCTGTGTCCTGGGAGTATGGCAAGGTTGTGCTCAGACACTGCTACCATGTGGATACTTTTGAATATTGTTAAACATATATGTAGATGTCAGGAAAATCAAGGCCTGACTTACACATTATTTAGGTTCATGATTTATGAATTACTTGGTGTAATTTTTGAAACTAATGGCAGACGTCTAGTGGGTTGTGCTTTTGATGTTGGTCAGTGCTTGAGATGGAGGTCTTGGATGTGATTCCCGGGTTTCCTGATGAACCACTGAATGTCTCAAAGGCAGGCTGTTCAGCTTGGTGATGGCAGTATTATTCATGTGGGGTACCTTTACTTTGGGAACCGTCTTGCTGAATTCAGGGGTCACGTCCAGGTCTTGTTTTATTAGGAGAGATTCTGCTACCTCTTTGGAATGTTGGGTAAATTAAATGTTTATGATGCCAAATGTTTGTGGGGTTTTTTTTTCTGTAGCAAATCTATAATTATTTTTTCAAAATTCAGTATGGAAGTGTTCTGACCCAATAATCTTTTCTGATCTTAGCAGGACTTTACAGACTCCAACCCAGGTTCCAGTGGTTGTTTCTCCTGGAAATCAGCAGCTGCATACTGTAACACTCCAGACAGTGCCTCTTACTACAGTGATAGCCAGCACAGATCCAGCCTCAGTGACAGCAGCACAAAAATTCATTCTACAAGCCATTCCTACTTCCCAGCCCATGACGGTTCTTAAAGAGAACATCATGCTACAGTCTCAGAAGCCAGTCTCGCCTCCTTCCTCTATTGTGCTGAGCCCAGCACAAGTTCAGCAGGTGCTCACCAGCAACGTGCAGACAATTTGCAATGGAACAGCCAACGTGGCTTCGTCTCCATCCTTCAGTGCCACCACCCCCGTGGTGACGTTCTCGCCCAGCAGCTCACAAGTGGTGTCTCAGCCGTCGGGCACGGTGATCACTTCGGTCATTAAAGCACCAGACACGAAGCAGGTTGACCTGCAAGAAGAGGAAAAGGAGGAGAGTGACAAAGTAGAAGATACTGAGCAGTCAGAGCAGAGATTCCAGCAGCAACCATTTGTGATGGTAGTATCCAGTTCGAATAATTTCCCATCTAATGTACAAGTGAAACAAGAAAATGAGCCATTGGAACCCAATTTGTATTGATAATTAAATAATTTTTTAAAAAGACCCTGTGGATGATTATTTTCATAAATGTGATGGGACCCTTACAGTTATGTATATATGATTTGATTCTGAAGCATGATGTTCCAAAGCTACTTAATTTCTGCAGTTAATTCTTAGAATTCATGCTTTACAATGGATTTTGATCTTCTGTTAATTGCTAAATGTTATCATATAAAGAAAATATATATATTACTCATTTTTCAAAGTACAGGCATGAAGGAACATGCTTTTTATGCTATGAAGACTTTCTCCTGAGGTTGTTGGCCAAAGTTTCAAACTTCTCTCTCTTTTGTTGTCAGTCTGTTGCCGATTTACATTGCAGAAATGTTATTGTAACCTTTTCTGTTTAATCTGTATGTGTATCATCTTTGGAAGCAGCAGTTAGTTTTAGTAATACAGTTTCATTCTGTGTGTTTGAGTTTTTATGATCCAGTATCTGTTTCGTATCAGTGAATGATATCAGTTTTAGACTTTGATAACCAGATATCCTCTTGCATTTTTTGCAGCACAAGCTCTTGTGTATGCAAAATTGAATATACACTCCTATTGAGAGTACTCAAAACATATATTCTAGTAATGGACAATGCCATGTCTATATTTTATATGAAAACATCAAATATATTTAATTACAGCTAACAGCATCACTACAGGTGCAAATGTTTCATGCCATTTTGCGACTATGAAGCTTAACAATCTTGCTTTCTACTTCAGATTATTTTGTAAGGGGGGAGGGAAATTAAATATATACAATTTATGCAGGTTTTTGGAGATTAATACTGCTAAGAGTTCTTAGTTTTGATTGTAAATACTGTATATTCAATGTTGCAGGGAAGTTTTTTCAGCTAATTTTTTTCCATACAAATTTTTGATAGATGCAAATAAGATCAATAAGATCCTTATGTTTAGAAGTCTAATGTTATATGTATTCATATTACTGAGTGACTTTGTATTTAAAGACAAATTTTTAAATGATGGAGCCCATTGAACCTTGGGTCCTTCTTTTGTATTTTTAATTGGTTTATTATGAAAATAAATCAAATAGAAAAACATTTTTCTGTATTTACTCCAAAATGTTTTTATTATTATAATGTTTTGGCAACCATCATAAATAACTAAAATACACTGAGAAATAGACAATGTGATTAGTCAGTGTGGGCGTGTGGTGAAACATGAGCAATTCACAAATCACTTCTGAACAGACTTGAACATAGTCAGTGTGCTGTTGGTATCCTTTGAAACAGCAGTAATGTATATTTTTGTAGCTGAACTGAAGGTTGAGCTAAATCCAGGAACTGGACTTAAACTTCTCCTTTTCCATCACTTCCCAGTACACTACAGACAAACAACACAAAATTTTAAGTGTAATTCGCAAAGGTTGTTGTAGCTTGTATGATACAACTGACAGCCCAAACTATCAGGACTTCAAAAAATTGGATGTGGCAGTGTTTAACCAGAGGATAAGTTAATAATAAATATGATACTTGGTATTATGATTCTATCAGTATAAATGAAAGGGAATGACTTTCTATGATTGAATTAATGCTGGCGTTTTCTTGATTGGTTGGTAAGGTAAGGTTAAATACAACTTTAAGCACTAGTACTAGAAAAACTAATAGTGGCAGAACTGTGGCAGAGAGAGTATGGTCTTGCTGCTTGACAGAAGAAACTGTACAAACTATGGAACAAGCAGTTCTCTGCCACAGCTGCCCTGTTAGTTCAATGTTTCTTCCCTCTGACTCTTCGCAGTCAGGCTTCCACCTGCGAACCTAGTGCTCACCCCATTTTCAGGAAGGCTGATCATACCCACACGGGTGGTTGTTTATCTGGCAGTGCTCCCTGCAGCTGGGGAGTGCTGGCAATATTTTCAGGAATGTGGATAAGCATTGTACAGGAAGCATATCTGGGAACAGTCCTCATCCCAAGGGCTGTGTTAGATTGACGGAAGCACTGGAGAGGGAGGCTAGTTTTTTTAATCAAACTATAAAAAAGGGATGTTTTCCTATACTACAACTATTTCATAATTCTAGGAAACCTGGATGGAGTGGTAATGCTTGACTGACATTAGTGTTTTTAGATACAGGGAAGTTGCTTTGATGTTTACTGGAAATGTGTGTGTGTGGGGGGAAATTGAACCATAAGGTTACAGCCTCACTAACAAAACTTCATGCCATAGATGCAGCTATTACACATGGAAAATGATTTGTCAGTTTTGTTTATGTCAGTGGGAGAAGTCGAGAAAATCTCCAGCAGCAGTAATGTGTCTCCAGCAGCAGACTGTTGTGTAACAGACAGTAAATGGAAATCACTCCTCCCCATATCCCTTGGGTTCCGGTGTGCCAGCCGGGTGGATCTGTACTTTGAACTCTCTTTGGTATGGCAGAGGAAAGGAGAAGCTGGAGTAAATCATAAAATGAGGGCTCGCATTGGAAGTTTGAGCAACCCCTCCCCTGTCACAGCTGCCTTTGTGCCTGTGGCAGCAGCCAAACAAAACACAACAGCTAAAATCCCAACCACTTCTGAGTCAGAAAATAAAAATCGAGGCTGCAGTTCTTTTCCAAACATGCGTGAAGCTATGGAGGACAAAAAGGCACTTTTTTATTTCTGAGGCATTTCACAGAAGGAAATGCCATCCTCCTCTGGAGGAGGAAGAGGATGGAGGCTTCAGCCTGGCTTTGGGGAGGCCTGTCCACAACCCTGTTGTTCTGAATGTGAGCTGAATACTTGGTGCACAGCACCAGCTCACACACCGAGAGGTATTTCTGGTTTTTTATTCTGATTTGCACAAAGTAGGGAGCTAGGTGGTGACCCACAAAAGGCTGGTTCTCTAATTACTAAAACTTAACACTAGTTATAAATTTTAACAAACAAAGGCATCAGCCTTCATTGATTACAGATTGTAACTTTTTCATTAATTAGTACTCTAACCCCTATTGCTAGTGGTATCGTATACTGCACCAGGGGCGGTTTAGGTTGGACATTAGGAAGAAGGAAGGCAAGTAGATACTGGAGTGGGCTGCCCAGGGAGGCGGTGGAGTCACCGTCCCTAGAGGTGTTTAAGGAAATACTGGACTTGGCCCAGTTCACGTGATGGTGTTCAGTCAGGGGCCGGACTCGATGATCCCAGGGATCATTCCAACCAAACTGATGGTGCGATCTCTCGCCGCTCACGCCTGAGCACTCCTGAGCCGCTTCGAGGAGGTGCTCAGTGGTTCCCATTGCCGCAGTGACCTTTCCCCCAGTTACTGCCCAGCCCTGCTGACTTCTGGCGGCTCCCGTCCAGACAGCCAACTCCTCCGGTGATTGTCTTCCCTTTTCCTTTAAAACGAAAGATCAGCCACGCTTACGATGCTCACAACGCAACTGCGCAACTACTTAGTCATCACCGCTACAGCTACCGGTTAACTGCAGTTAAAACTGCAGAAAACCTGCAGTACTTGACACCAAGCTCGAAGCTCGAGGGGCCGAGCTGCCCCGCGGCAGGAGCGGGCAGGAAGAGCGGGCAGGAAGAGGCGGGCAGGAAGAGCGGGCGGGGCCGGGGCCGCTCCGGGCGGGGCGGGGCCT
>WEIU01014324.1:106659-121921 GCA_013389925.1 Aegithalos caudatus
CGCAGGGGAGCCCGGCGCAGACCTGGCACGGTACTCGTGCTGCCTGTGTGGCAAAGATGGGCTGGGGGGGGGGAAACAAAACAAACCAACTTTCTCTTCCGTGTAGGTAGATAATAATTCACATAACTAAATCAGCTAAGATTTGTGGGTGTAAAACCCCCAAGCTTATTGAAGAGAGGTATTCCATCTTGGTTTTTATTCTGACCCTGGTCTATTTTTTTTCTTCTCCCTATATGTTGTGGGCACGACTGATCCTCCTTTCATCTCCACAGAAAATAATTTTTATGTAGAGTGAACGATCACTCCCTGAAACGCCCTCCCCACGGACGTGGTAGAGTCCCCATCCCTGGGGGTTTCAAGACACGAATGGGCAGGTTGCTAGATACTGTCATCTAGGCAGGCTTTGCTATGAAAGATTAGATGAGACGATCCTTTGAGGTCCCTTCCAACCTGGCCTCTTCTATTATTTTATCAGTTAATATGTTTTAATGTGTTTTCTAAGGTTATTTTTACTTAGATCGTTGATGAGAAGACAGAACAGGAGGGTGGATAAGTATTTCTATTTAACTGCTGGGGAGGGGAGAGGATGTAAATGGTTAGTGCTGCTTGAAGAGAGTAGGTGGTAGAACCGTAAAATGATACTAAATTATCTTTCAACAAAGAAAAGGTTGAAGCTAAACTTTTCAGTTCTTTGGGGTTTAGGCTGTAACTTGCAGAAGTTTTTCAAAAATTAAATTACATGTAAAAACCAGTTTGGAATAGCCAGATCTATGTGGCATAATAAAACTAATTCAAGGTCTAAAAAATAAAAGAAAAAGTTTCACAATTTGTGCTTGGTGGTCTCTAAGTTGGTAAGTCCCACAGCTCAGAGTAACATTTTGCTGACTTAGGGGCTCAGGTGCTACACTGTGCTTTCATGGTCTTATGTGTGGTCTTCATCTTCATGTGTTTAATATTTCTAATCTGTGAGACAATTCTGTAGAAGTGGTGCTATGTAATGTTTTCATACCTGGCTAGGCTTTTGTCCAGCTGGCCTGGCATTTCTGCACTGTGTCCTCGGGATTTTTGATTGCTTTAATTCCTGGAGATTGTGCTTTGGCTTTCTGCACCCGGATCTGATGCAATTGAAAGGTCACCATCCATCTTTTAATACTGTCTGAATGATAAAGCTCTGAACTCATGAATGACTTCTCATTTTAAAGTGAAAATGTAGGCTACTGTGTGGAGACAGAAGGCACCTTTAATTCATGCAAACTCTTAATCAAATTTTCCGATGTATTTAGAAACAGATCTGCAATTTGGTCACATGGTAAGATCCTTCAGAGTGAAAATATGCAGAAAGCACATACTTGAGTGTGAGGACCAAGTCTCAGCTGGTTCTAAGTAACTGCTGCTGCTGTCATAATCTGGAGTTCCCAGTGCTAGTCCAGCATTACTTGGCTCCTCAAATGGCTTACAGGAGTTACTTGCTCCATGTGTGTGCCTGAACGAGCTGTGGTGACTTACTGATAAAAGCACACAAGGAGAGAGGTTTCACACTGTTGAAAATGCTTGGGTTTGCTTTGCTTTCCTGGCGTGAGGGTTACTTTTGTAGGAGGATTCATTCATATGTTGCTGGCTGTAATCAGTGCATCTGTCATCAGCATAAATCACAGGAAATAATGTCTGGGGGGAGAGGTGATCTGTCAAAGCAGTGCCTCTGCACCTGCATGTGCCTGTGGTGTTCAGTGTCAGAGTCAGACCCTGCTTGGTTTCAGATGTCAGAAGTACTTCACCTCTCAGCATAATGCAAACCAGTTTTAACTTGTGTATTGCCTCACGTCCCTGCCATGTGGAATACCTGTAGCCATGAGTATTTTCCACAATGACAGCTGCTTTTGAATGACTTTAAATCTCATGAAGGCATTCGTACAATTAGATGAAGTTACTGCTGTCTGCTGTCTGTCCCTTTCTTCAGAAACCCCCAAGGATTTAGATTTATGTGCTGTACCTCTGTAGAGGTGTGTGTATCTTATAAGAAGAACTTGTGCCACTTCTAGAAGAAGCTGTCCTAGCCCTGTAAGTCCTAGGTGGCATAAACACTTTTATGTGACATCTGCTAGAAAAAGACACTGGCCTGAATTAGAGCTAAGGCAAATCCTCCTTCCCTTCTTTTTTCTCTGGCTTGGTGGGACAGAGTTTTTGGCAACTGTGCGGTACAAATATTTCTGCAGGCTTAAACCTTGTATCTTAGCTGTGTTCATGCTTGCTAGGTTGCAGGTAAGTAGAAGTCAGCAAACAGAGTTAATGTCCTGTAGCAATGAACTGTAGTCACTTCTGGGAGACTGACTGGCTTCTGATAAAGGGAAGACCGTCTCTCTCCAATAAGGAGAGAATGGGAGATGTTCTTTCCAGGTGTGTGCTTCAAGTCACTGTGATTTCATTCTGTGTGCAAAGTCATGAACTTTTCTCAGAGCAATGTGTTATTATTTCAATCCATATATCCAGTGATCCCCTTAACAAAGGACTACTTTACATTTATTTCCATTGTGCAGTAATATCTTCTCTGAGCCCTGTGCTCCATAAATCTTTTATTCTCCTGCTTTTGTGCTCAGCATAAATTGAAACAATCTCTTATGCATTGTAATATGTGTTACATGGTATTTCATAACATCTTTTCTACACACAACTGTTCTGACATACTGTGCATTGACTTCCAAATTCCTAATACTGCACTGCTCTCTGCAATCCAGCAAACCTGTGTACAAGTATGCTGAGAATTGTGGGAAGGTTTTTGGAATAGAGAGGATCATCTCTGTTAGACTGCATGTCAAGAGCATTTGAAATCCCTCTTCCTTTGCAGTAAGAAACTGCTTGAATTTGGTATAATTGGTAGATTCCTTATGTTTCAGGCTCTGATGTTTAGCTTTGGGCTTGAGAACTAAGCAACAGGTAAACAGACATGCCAGTTAGGAGTTTATCTTCTGAAATGTCTCTTGATTGACAGAGTTTGATACTATTTTTATGAGGATTTCTGAAGTACTATTTCATTTTTTAATGTGTTTACAGGAACTGACAACAGCTTTGGAGAAGAATCCAGATGATGCCGAGTGTTATTGTCAACGCGCTTATGCTCATATTCTTCTACAGAAATATGCTGGTAACATCTTCAGTCTAAGTGCTTTTACAAGTGTATCATAACACGTGTTTTACAGGAGGTGTCTTCAATCTGAAGCCAAATACAGTAACAAGAGAAAGTGTTATCTGTAACTTAATATGCTGGTTTTGGTTAGTACATAATCTTGCCATTTTCTTAGATTTTGTTACAGCAAAACTTGCAGTGAAATGGTTTTCCTAGAGTCCCAGCTTTCTGTTTAAATATAATACTAGACTGGATTCTATTTGAATCCAGTCTAGTATTATCTTGGCAGCTTTTTATAAGCAGACTACTTAGGCAGATTTCGAGATTTTTGCGTTGTGTCTTACATTGTTGTGCTCTTGGTAGAGACTGAATCCTGTCATGGTAGGAATGTGATAAGTGAATAAAGCCAGGGAAAAAGATTGACTGAACAAGATCTGGTTTATATTTTCTTTCCAGTAAAACCCAAACAAACAGACTCACACCTCAGATCTAAGCAGAGGATTTCACTAAATGAAAGTCATGCTACATCTTACGTAAGAGCTCTGCAGCTCCATGAGGGATTAATGTGTGGCAGTTGTGGCTAGACTTAATTCAAACACTGTTATTTGTGTGCAAGCTAAGAAAGATAACATAGTGCATCCTAGAAAGATATCACTGCTTGAAGACTTGACAATTCACTGCTTTTTATAACATTATTGTGTTTCTCAACTTTAAACTGACTTTCAACAGATGCAGTTGCAGATGCAAAAAAGTCTCTAGAACTCAACCCAAATAATGCTGTAGCACTCCTCAGAAAAGGGTATGTATCATTTATGGTACTTTGGGAATATTGTGGTAATCTGTAAGTCAATACTAGGGATTATGGCTCTGTGCAAGCTTTTTACAACACTGATAATGAATAAATTTGAAGCCCTGCTGTATGCAACCCATTTGTAATAAAGCCATTTAGTTTGGGGTGATTATCTTAATGCCCTTGCCATTTCAAAAACACACCTTTTGGGTAATTTAAATTCTTACGTGTCATTTTAACTAATACAGCATGCTATCTGTAGAATGTGGACTACACTGAAAAGTAATCATTGATTTCTTGTGTTTTTCTTTATTTGTGTCAGGTTAGGTGAATATCATATCAAAAACTATGCATCTGCTTTAGAGTCTTTCAGAGAGGGACAGAGGCTGGACAGTAAGTATTGAAGTTTCTTATGTGTTCAGTACTTCTTATGTTAAAATAATGGGTGATGTGTTAGATTAAAATGAAGACCAAAGTTTTTTTTAAAGGCTAATGTATTGGGTCTGTAGCATTAGCTGTCTAACTTTTGGGAACTTCAATGCAATCACTGCATGAAAGTGTTAAACTGTTAAAAAATGTGTATCATAATTCTTAGCAATTAGTAGCTGATTTAGTTTTTTCTTTATGAAGTGGGGAGTGTTTTCCTGCTTCCTGGAGGTCTTGAGGATAAATAGTGACAATGTTGTAATATTAAGTGTCACAGAAAAACTTTGGAATAGAGCAGGTTCTTTACATATAGCTGGATTTTCTTCTTAAACAGTTTGATAGATCAGTCTTTAGAAAGAATGTGCAACTTGGTGTATATTCAGACTGACAAAGTGGATTTTTACCTTACCTTACATAGCACTTAATTACAGAAGCATATTTATTATATCTCTTTTTTTCTTCTTACAGTGTTGGCTTTCCAGCTGGACTTGGGCACTTTTTAGTTTGGGAACACTTAGAACATTTTTAAAACTTGACTTTATTCAGTAAGCAGGAAAGGAGTAGTTTAAAAGAGAAAGCTTTGGTAGAACACATGGAGAAGCACAAAACAAAGCAATTGCAAGATGGCTGTGATGCCTTTCTCTTCTCTCCTATCCTCCATTAAAAATAAAACCTCCTCTCTTCCAAACAGCAAGAAAAGATGGTAAAAAAAAGCACCTTGAAAGGTTATGCAGAGTGAAGTGTGCTAATCTGATAAGAATTGTCATGGTCTCAGATCCTTTCAGTGTGTTGTTGTCTTATCTGTAACAGTAGTGGCTGGGATATGTAGGCTTAGCAAAAATTTATTTACTTTACATCTCCCAAATAAATGATCTAATCCTCTGCTTTAAAAGCGGAGTATCATGGAGGTATAGTAAGCTGCTAGTTTGTGCTTGATGCCAAGTGATTATGCTCCTTATTACTCCTGTGGTTGTTTAGCCTTTTCTTTCAGTCCATTAAGTCTGCAGAAAGCTACTATTTTTAAAGTCTTTCCTCCTGATGAATGTGTTGAAATGGCCTAACAAGGAGTGTGAGTGCTGAAGCCATCAGAAGTGAAGTGGCAGAGCAGTGTTGGGCCAGTGGTAGAAGGGGGATGTTGTGAAGTTGGAGCATCTCACAGCTGTCAGTGTAGGCTGCCCTGGAACAGGAGCTGAAAATAAGAAGCTGTGAAACTCTTTCTATATTGGTAGTTTGGATAACTAGGTGGTCTCTATGAATTTTACAGCAGAGAGACAGGTTTGTCTTTGCAGTCTAGTCAAGCTCTCTGTTTAGTAACTTTTCTGTGAAAGGAAGAGATTCCTTCCACTGACCTGTGTTGCTTTCCTCACTTGGTAGGTAACTTTTTGTACATCTCCAAGCTCATCACTGCTGAGTTTAATTGAATGACTAATTTTTAATTTTCATACTCTTGCTCCACCCCAGGCAACCAGTATCAGTTTGAGGTTTTTCATGTGCATGGATAACCTCACATTCTATTTATGTTATAGAGTACAACACAGAGCTGCAAGTATCTTTTTAGTTAAGTCAGTGGATACCAGGGTCCTCTTAGCTAATTCAGAATCCCTGAAATATAAAACATTTTTCTGTGTTGAATTGCTTCATTTCTATGTGTTTGAATTTCATTTGCTGTTGTTTTGCTGCTTACTCAGTTGAAGAGTTTCTGAAGCCTCCTAGCACTTTCTGATTACTGTTCTATCTGGAGATACTTTCTGCTGCGCTTCCTCTATCTCATGACAAAATTCTGTGGCCTGCTGTGAGATGAGGAGTCTCCTGAAAGCCTTTTTAAAATTACAAACTTAGTTGGTTCTCTTGATATATTACCTAATTTGCTGGCAAGTTTGTGTCAGTAACAGAATTTACCTTTGTAGAATGTTTCATGGATCCCAGGTGAAAACAATTGTGAGCATAGGCATTTTGGCAACACAATTAACTTCCAGTTAAATGCAGCTAGTGTAAAATGAACAAAGCACAAAGGGAAAATTTGTGACATACCTAAGCAGGTGATGAAGAGAGACTTCAGCTGTTGCTGCCTTGGGAAGAATTGCTGTGGTGGGGAATTCTTTGCTGGCAAAGCTGGTTTCTTTGCCACACAAGTGGGCAGAAGTACACAGACACACATTTTGTTCTTTGCTAATGTAAGGGCTGTTTTAAATCTCAGTCTGGAATGCTGACAAGGATGAGCTTCCTACTTGTGCTCATCACTGACAGGCCCAGGCTACCACAGCAACCTTCCCATTACCCACCTACAAGAATATCATAGTAAAACTTGATGTGATGAGCTTGGGAATGTACAGTATTCCTTTATTTTATGAAATAACATTAGAAAGCAATACTCCTTTTGTTCAACCATGTGATGCATGCAGATTTTTGCAGTTCCTATTGCCTTAGTTGAAGAACAAGTATAATCTGGTAGTCTTCAGTCTGCTATATGGATTTAGGACAATTATTCTCAAATTTTCTTGGGTTTTTTGCTGTGACCGCTGAATGAATTTAGTAAAGCTGGAATGTGGCAACTTGTTAAAGAAACGTCTTAATTTTCTTGTATTCTGAGAGTTAGTAGATTTTTAGTGAGTGAAGACCTAGGAAGGTTGTCTGAACTACAGTTATTATTACAAATAAGTTATTTGGGAAGATAATACCATTTTAGAAAAAAATTCATTTGCCTCAAATTATAAAATGTGCCAAGATGCAGGGAAAGAGTGTGATCTTCTAGGAAAATAGCAAAGTTAACTCTGGCCTTTTCTTTTTAGGTTTATATTGCATTGCAGTCTAGTCATAGGCTGTGGTGAAAAAGAGAATAGCTCACCTGCCGATGGAGGAGGCTGGATCAGCAGGGACTTTGCTTAGAGTGCAAAACTTGGAAGTCTTTTTAGGTTACTGTGCTAAGTTTTGAAAATACTGATTAATTTAGGTTTCAGGGGAGCTCTTGAGTTGGTGTTATGTGAGTGTGTGCTGGGAACTCTTTTGTCAGGCTTCCTGTCCTTTGCCTCATAGTTAACAGTGTGAATTCACTTGTAAAACCAGAAAAAGTTCGGCTGTTAGTAGTTGGTCAGTATTATTGCCACTTTTTAACTTTCTTCACTGTGAAAGATTTTTTGGGAATATTGTTGAAATAAGATGGTTGCTCTGTGGTTACACGATCATCTTTTAGCTCTTTTCCAGTGAATTAATTTCTGTCTGGGAGGCTTGCTTCCAGGAGAGAATTCTTGATGTTTGTCAAAAGTTGCACAACTTTGGATTGTCCACACAGCAGACCATCTCTTCTGACATTTCTCTGGAGAGGAAGTGTGTGACTGTTTGAAAAAGTAATTTAAAGAAAAATGGAAGAATGTGTAAAACTGTGCTTCTTGCTTTCTAAACAGCTACATAGGGGTTGAACAGACTGGAAAGCAATAGCATATTTGTGTCAGTAAGACAAAATCTAGTCTCCTACAAATTAGTTATAATTTTATTAAATATAACACATAGTGGAGTTGTACAAAAGTACTTAAAGCCTAAGTGGAATGACAAAGCTTACAAGAAGGTAATAGGAAATAATACCTTTTTTAGTAAATTGATAGAAGTTTGGGATGGATTTGTTCCAGTTGGCAACTGAGGATGGTTTTCTTCATGCAATACTTGAGTTCATTCAATGCTTGAAGAGTTTTAATAGTACTGTGTTTGATCTCTTCTAGATGTAGATGATACCTTTACTATTTGGATTAAAAGATGTGAAGAAACACTAAATGGTAAGAAAAACCATGTTTACTTAGTGAGGGATTTGATCAGCCCTGTGCTTGGAAGCTGTGTTATGTTTTTCAAAGATTCACTGCTTTCCTCTAATTTAGAACAAAATAATTTGTTTTTCCTTTTTAGAATTCGTGTTTTTCTCTCTCTCGTTTCTCTTGGAGTAGACACCTTTAGCACTTGTGTGCTTCATTCAGATTTATAGGAACATTTTTATTGGGTTTTTAATGTAATAATTAGCTGTGCCAGTAGAGTACCTATTTAAAGATCAGACAATCATAATTAATTTTAACTTATTTTCATACACAGCTGTGAACTGATTTTAACTATAGAAGTGTGTGTCAGCTTGCTGTCTAAAGCCTACATCAAAATAAGTTTTCAAGTCTTGCAGAAGATAAAGTTGGAAAGAAGTAGAAATTTGGAGATTTTACTGCTTAACACCATTGGCAAGTACCATAGGTGCTAATGGCTGTGCTGGTGATTTACTCATGGTAGTCACTGAGTATGAGCATAGTTTCCTTTCTTACCTTCCTATGTGGACAGACAGCCCTGACAATTAACTCATCCACAGAGCTCAAGCTGCCTAGGATTTTGATGAAAGAGAGCAGAAAAACTGGTGTGGTTTTTTCTTCCACCTGTTGTGACTTTCCCTCCTCTCTGTGCTGCACACTGGAGAATGGGACAGTAGAACAAGTTTGTGCTGTGTGTTGACTGAAAACCAAATAGAGGGGAACACTTTCGTGTTGTATAGGGATGAGCAGATTTCTGCTTTGTGAGATATTTTTTGCTAGGTTTAATTTTATTTGGAGGAATTAGGTAAGTGATTGGCATGTGTGTCCTTTTTTTGCAAAGAGTTACTTTGGGTGACAATTTCTTCTGAAAGAGGTTATAATACACTTTTTTCTTTAATATTGTATTTATATTTTACAGTGTTTTGTCTGGTCCAACTAGGTTGTCCTGTTGTATCCTGTGTATTTACTCTCTTGTCTTTCTTGAACCATTTTCTTAATCCTCTGATACACCAGCAAAACAAAGCAAACAAGCCAGCCAACAAAGTAATAACTGATTTCTTCATTGCAGCTTAATTTTTTTTCTCTTTTTGTCAGTGTGCATTATAAAGAAACAAAGGCAAAGTTTGTTTCTTTTCAAATATATTTAATCTGAAATATTTTAGAAAAAAATACTTAGAGGGGTTACTGAACTATAGTTTAGATACAAGTACTATAGTATATTTAGGGTCATGTGAGTGAATTCTTCGGCAAATTTCAACCTCATTCCCCAGTGGGGTTTCCATATCATGAGATAAAAATATGATGAGAACTTTGTGCTATTCCTGGGGATGGATGGATGATAAACCTAGTCCAGACTCCCAGAAAGTGATTTTTTTAAAAACTTTTGTTTCCTGTGATGATGTTTTCATTAAAAAAGGCCTGTATCAGTTTCAGGTAAGCAAGGGAATGTAATGTAAAGACTGCTGATTCAGTTAATCAGAGCATGCTTTGTATTAGAGTTGTTGGTTTGCACAAGTCTGATTAAAAAGTAGTGTGTCATGAAGACAAAATACTAGAGGTAGAACTGACGTGTTTTTACCTCCTCTGTTGTTGAGCCTGGGGTGAGTGCAGGATGTCTGGAGTAACTGAAGCAAGCTAGGGTAAGATTGTGCCTTGTAAGTTCAATATGTCTTTCTGAAAATGCTTTTTTTTTTTTTTTCTTCCCCCAGCATCACAGACTGATTTGGTAAGATGTTTTCCTTAGTATGTTTACTATTTTAATTTTATTGTTATGCTAGAGTATGTTTTCTGCTTCAGTGGCTTCACTTCCAAGCTTAAAAAAAATCGTCCATATTGCATGCAATTCTGAAGCATTTAACTTTTCTTCTAAACATGAGTGCCTTTGAGACCAAGGCTGCAAAATTTGAATCCTGTAAACTCTTAGGAATGGTTAACAAATCTGGAAATTACTGTGCATTCATTGAGGTAAATTTTAACTTTCTGGCTTGCAGTCTGCAGCCTAATTTATGGATTAACCAGTTGTGGTGATTGGGACTGTTAGAAAGTTAACTTTTTTTTTTTCTAGAAGCTTGCAAGTGGTTTGTGCAGACATTTTTTCTACTCAACTTTCAGATTTTATTTTTTTAATTGGAAATCTTTATAAGAAATACTGAAATTGACCTCTCCTGTTTTGTTTTGGTTTTTTTTCCTTGGGACAAAAGAAAGCGGGGGGCTTTGCATTGGATATTCTGCTCTCTCTTTAATAGTTACCTAAATTTTTTACATTTTAGGAATAGAGGAGAAAAATGTACAGGAAGCATGGTGATAATATGTAAAGACAAATCTTAGATTTAGAAGGATTTTACGTTTAAAAGTTCAACCTTGAGTTCTCAGACCTATTTCAGGTTTCCTTCATGATTTATAGATTAGCAGCTTAGTCACTGGATGTTTTCCAGGTATACATCTTATCCAGGAAGAAATGAGCTTAAGTTGAACTTAATTCCTATTTATAAAATATATTCAAGGTACAGAATGACATATTTAATGTAAATTGAAACTTTTTAATTTCTGATCTGCCATAAATGACTAAACTGTGAAGAGCTTCATCTCTGAGTTAATGTTCACACATAAATCAATGAAGGGGAGCGGTTGGAATCAAGAAAAGGGGAGCAATTGGTGAAAATGATTTGTGCCTTGAAGAGTACTTCATGGTATATTTTCACTTACACTGCTGTAACTTTCTTTCCAATTGAATGTGCTTCATCTGGAATACACAGCAGCAGCCTCTGCCACCAAAGATCAAGTAAGTTGACTTTCGCTTTACTGTGAAATTTAATGTAATTGACATATTTGCTCTTTGGCTTGGGGATTGGAGAAGCAGGATAATGACTGTAGGAGGTTTTTTGGGAGGTGACTTCAGAAGTGTGGCAGTCCAAGTGAAGTGTCTTTTTTTTTTTTCACTTTTGTTCAGACTAAATGGTACTTTCAGGAAATTAAACCTAACCAGGAGAGAGGGGAACAGCATCAGCATTCTGACTTCTGTTTTCTATTCTCATGCTGAGCTAAATTCAAAGCCTGTTCCATTGTGTCTGGTATAGGTAATGTTTTTGAGATATATTAAAGATTCTGAACTAAAAAGTGATTGGTTTAGGAAAAGTATCTAATTTCATATGTTGTGTGATCTAAAAAAATAAATGTTCCTTTTTTTTTTTTTTTCATTTTAAAAGATATGACTGGTACCAAACAGAATCTCAAGTTATTGTGACCATAATGATCAAGAATGCACAGAAGGATGATGTCAGCGTGCAGTTTTTGGAGAGAAAGGTGATTTGTGTTGGTTATTGATACTCATCCCTAAATTTCCTGAGATGTAGTGCTCAAACCAGTGAACATTATATGCTGCAGCAGCATAAAAAGCATGGGATGGGAGCTGTTCTGCCTGAGTTTCTCTTCTGTACAGTTGTGCTGCACATGAGTGTGTGCCCAGTCAGGTGATTTGGGATTGGTGGCCACAGCAGTGTCCATGGGAGTTAAACACAAGCGGTGTGAGGCATACATGCTGCAAGGGAACATCTGGGTTTCAGCTGCCTGTGTGGAGGGGTAGGGGGAGAAGGGATCTGGATTTAAAATTTAGACTATGCATGCATCTGGACTAGGACTAGGCAGAAACAAGGTATTCTCAAAATAGGTATGGATGAGTAATATTTTACTCTAGGACAGTTACAGAAATAGACTGAATATTGGTGGGTGGGTTTTTCTTTTTTTTGCACATTTAAAATTGTGGCAGCAAAATATATTTTTTAAGGAAGTACAGTAATCTCTTTAATGAAGTACCATATGTTGTACCAATGAACTTCATGTTTAATTTAGCTGACAATATTGAAGAGCTAGGTTCTTCTCAACTAAATTGATACTTCATGAAATAGCAGAAGTACTTGGTTATTATTATCTGGTTTAGGTTGTTAAAATAGTCTGACAACTTGCTCTGTAGTTTGCTTGTGTTAGAAGAGAAGCTGCAGATTGCTTTCATGTTCTATTATTAATATGTTGATACTCCATTTATTGTATAATTCCTTCCCTAAAGACTTTGGATCAAGCTGACAAGATTGTAGGGTTTTTGAGTATGTGTAGCAAGAACTGAGATCTTCTGTTAGTTTCCTAGTGTATCTTAGAGATATCTTGTCCAATAATGCAGTAGTGTAATGGCATGGCCTGAAATGATATTAATTTAGTCACTTAATCTCTGTGTGAAATGGCTGTTCTTTACCTGAAAATGGAGCTGCTCTTGATGCCTTAAGTTCCAGGTAGCCTTTCCAGGCATCACTGTCAAAGATGACCAGACACGTGTTTTCCATTTTTAACAGATGAATGCATCAGTGCGACTTCCATCAGGGGAAGACTTCAACCTAAAGCTTGATCTTCTTCATTCTATAGTGCCAGAGCAAAGTACGTTTAAGGTGCTTTCAACAAAGGTATGCTTCTTAAAGTGCAAGTTGTTTCTTTGACTGTTGCAATCCTGAAAATGTTTGTTCTATTGTCTTGTCTCTGCAACAGTCATAATATCTTGCTTTTCGTATAGAAATGCTTTTTCTTTCTTCAAGGTGACTTTCAGCTGGTGGGAGGCTTTCTAAACTCAAATATCAGAAATAGTAATATGATGGTGCTTACTGAAATGCAAATGACAGAGTTATGTGGAGAATTCTTTCACTTATTGCTAGAGAAAGAAGACTCTGATCTTCACTATTAAAATTCAGGTATTAGGAAAGCATGAGCACCCTTTTACAAAACTTTCAGGAGCCAGTCTTGCCAGGTGAAGCATTGTTATCTGTGTGCCCAAGAAATAAAAGTCAGACTTGGAATATTTCAGTGAAATTGTTCTCTACCCTTTCGTGGCTTCTTGCTGGTAAAGGTTAACCTTGTGGTTAAGTGTGGCTTTTCAAGAGCATGTATTCCATGCTCTTCCTGGAAATAGTGCATGCCTGGAGACACTTGAAAATGGCACGGTGTGAGAGAATGCTTCTGTCTCAGCATTTTGCTTCTTTTATATTACAAGTACGGAAAAATGAGAAACAGTGGTCTGACATAGCATTTCTTGTTGGCATAATGGATAGACAAACATATGCTGTGTCCATATAGCCGAGCCTGAATCCCCAGTGCTGGAATGTGATGTCGATTCTTCTCTTGTATTTTAGCAGTGGTTCTGCAGAGCTTACAGAAATTCTGTTGTATACTTGTTCCATTTTATCTGTTCTGTTCTCAGAAAGGTACTTATAATAATCCTTGCATGATTTCATGGAAGGGGGACTTCAGGATGGCGTGAGAGGATTGCCACAGGAAGTTGGTCTTCTTTTTCCACTCCTTGTAAAAAGAAACCTGGGCAGGTTGTGTGATTGAGCACTTTACTTATCCCCACCCACAGTGTAAGAGCTTATATGGCTCAGTGGATATAGAAAATCTGGTAGTCCATTAGTATTTGGATAAATTTGAGTGAAATGAGGATGGACCTTGTCAGGAGGAGTAGCTGTGAAGTCTTGTTTTCTTTATGTTCTTGCCTAGCTTGTGTTATAATTTTAATTTTGTCTTGAAGTTTACCATTACTTTCTTAGGAAGCATCTGCATGAATTGAGCACTGTGAAATTCACTTGACTTTGTCTCTTCCGCACTGCCATCTCTAGCCTGGGCTTATCTCTGAAATAATCTCTAGCAGTCTACTGCCTGATTTACTTTGAGGTTCCAAAACTGGGGTGAAGGCCTGAGTTATGTTCAGGCAGTGTCTGAACTCTAAATATTTTGCATTTATTTTCAAATGCTATTGTTCCTAAATACTTGTGAGAGACCATTTTTGAGATGAAATGGGTAAGAGGTACAGAAATCAGGGCTTCAGTACATCCTTGCTTTTGCAGAAAGGAGTAGTTTAAAGCTGCCTGTGAGGGCGTAGTGAAGGAATACAATTGAAGCCATGCCCCAGCTGATTCTTGTTCTGACCACCAGATGGAGTCTGGAAGAAAAAAGAAATTAAAAGCAGCTCTAAATATGCAAACACTTCTTTACAGGTTTAGAATATTTTCCTTGGAAAAATATTAAGCGCTTTAAGGGAGTGATGCAGCCTTAGTGTTTGATTACCAGAAATTCAGTTTTCTTCTCTTAGCTTTGTGTATATACTTGGGTTTTATGAGCAGCACGGAAAATAGGCAGATAGTACTTTGAGTAATTTAATCTTAACGATTAAAACTTCTCAGCCATTCACATATTATTTTGTAATATTTATATTAAGTCCTTTTGTAAGGATTTGGAAAGAAGGACATAATCTCATTATCTTCCCAGTTACATGAACTTGTTATTATGCATTCCTAAAGAAGTTGAGTTTTCATGGGGTCCAAACAGATCTATTCCTGTGGATTAGTAATTTCAGGTGAGAATAACTTGATTTGTTCATACTGCTGCTTTGAATGTGTGAGCCACGTTGCCACTAGTATCATAGTGCAACAAAGACTCTGGCCTTTCTGTTTCACTTATATGAGTAAATATATGAGGAAACAGCAGAACATACAAGCAGGCTGTGTAGTGGATAGTTTGGGTCAATGAACTTCGTACAACTCAAAAATTTAATGGATAGAGAATGAAACAGCAGAACTGGTAGAGAATAGAACAATCCTGTATGTTTTGGAACTAAGAGGTGCTGTAGAGGGTTTTCTCAATACTGCTTGAAATTCAGCATTTACAAATGCAAAGGCATGAAGGTAAAGATGCAAGTTCAGGAGGAGAAAAGAGTCTTAACCGTGTTCTTTCCCAACAGGGAAATGAAAATTATACCTTTCTATCAATCCATGCTGTGTCAAGCTCTGGGATACAAAGTCTGTTTAGAAAAAAAACAGGACTAGTGTTACAGAAGTAGCATAGATGTTTTGAGCTGTTTTAGTGTTTGTCATCTGCAAACTTTTACTTCAAGCTATGAAATGGAAGATGTAAAATATTTAATGCCAACTCAACACCAGCATAAAGTGTAGATGAAGTCCAGTTTTCAGATAACATCTTAAATTTTTCTTCATGCATCCTGTAGTATTTTATATTCTTCAACTGTCAACAGTTTTATAGCTGATACAGGCTGCCTTTAATAGTGACTGTATCTATTATTGCCATACTTGAAGCCTTGTTGTTTTTTTTTTTTTT
>WEIU01014324.1:126497-150039 GCA_013389925.1 Aegithalos caudatus
CCCCGCTCCCCTAAAACGTGTTAGGGGATGCACTTAGTAAGTAGAGTATAAAATCTAAACATTAGAGCCTCAACTGAAATGCACAACTCAATTGATAATAGAGTCTCCTCAGGTTGAGAAGAGTTTATATAAGAAACAGAGGAGAGTGATTTTAAATTAATACTCATGTTTCACTTGTAACTAATTAGTTCCTTTGTAAGTAGCTAATTAACTTAAATGTTTGGCTCAGGAGATCGAAATCCACTGGGGGAAGAAAACCTGCTGGTTCTGCCACTTGTGGAACTGCTTGATTGTCTTATATGTAGATATTCAAATATTTTTTGCTTCCTTAAGCTATTCACAGAGCATTAGATTTATGAGCATAGACGCTAAAAAATGAACTTTAAGGTTGCAATTTTCAAAAATGTTTTTAAAAGAGTCCAATGGAAGTAGCTTTACTGACTTCTGACTTCTTCTGACTTCTACTGACTTCTTCTGTTCTGCTGAAGAATAATTCTTTTGCATAATTTAACAGAAATCTCTGCATCCTTACAGATTATGATACTAAACTCTGGAATGCAGGCCTTTTTTAGGCATGGTAGGTTGGTCATCCAGACTAACAGCATTTTGATTTTATTTGGTTATTTTTGGTTCTGTGGTGTTATTTTCAAAAAGGATAGTCTGATGCCTAATTTGTGACTTGTAAAGTAGCTGAAAATACAGAAAAATCCAACAGATGCAGGGAGTAGGAAATCAAATACATGTGGGTGTTGGCCTTAAAAGTTTACTGAAGCTCTCCCTTGCTTTGAAGGACATTTCATGCCTCTTCTTAAGCTTTCTGTTGTTCTCAGTACATGTTAGTGGTGGAAAATAAATATTGAAACTTATCTTGGGAATTTGTAGCTTCCTGAGGGATAAAAAATAAAATGAAACATTCATAACTGAATATTCTGTTTCTTAAAATTCATCTTGATTGCAAGCATGGAAGCATTGAAACTTCAATGAGATTTTTTTTTGGTTTTTTTTTTTTTTTTTGGTAAGATAGCTTAGTCTGTTGCTTACCAGTGATTGATGGGTTAAATCAAGTTCAGATTTCAGATCAACATAATTCAAACAGCAATGAGCTTGCTGTTTGAATCTAAGGTTAGCTTTACAGTGGTGCCTTTGTTCTTGGGTCTGTAGGGATCCCCAGGTTGTCGTGGCTCTAGGTAGAACTGAGAACTTGCTTCTTCTGGGCTCTTCACGAATAAGGAAACACTGAAGTTTAGCAAGCACTGATTTCAGTTAATTAATAGCATCGTATAAACTTTGTGACATTTCCTTAAGTGAATTGGAGTGACATTAGACAGTCCTTGTTTTGCAGACATTGTTTTGCAACTCTGTAACCCTGTAACCAAAGGGGAAGGTTAATTATGAAAAAAACACTTCAGTATGGTTGTCTAAAGGGATTGTGTGAAGTTGTGAATAGGGCATGACATACTTCACTTAATTTTGTTTCTCCTATGATAATTGCAACCACATCCATTTTTAATTGCTAGTTTTGTCAATGAATACTCGACAATTTTCTCCATAGCAGTGTTTGTTCATTGAACCAAATGAGTACAGCTTCTGAATTTCTCCAGTGGGAAGATCTGCATAGTCCCAGGGTGTTTCTCTGGTTTGTGTACTACACATCAAACATGGAATTTTTTGGTAATGAAATGTAAACTTAGATGAAGTTGGATTTTGTAGTCTTTCAAAACTGCTGCTTATTAGAGCTGTCTGCCAAAAAAGAAATGCTTGAAAAGCAATACCTTGGAGCCTGGCAGTATAGAGACATTGGGACTGATCATTACTTTTGGGATGCTATAATTTACAAAAAGAATCAAGTGAATAGTAAGCCAAAGAAAATTAAATGGTCCTAAACAAAAAGGCAGACGTTTGATACAAAAGCTGGGCAGGCTTGTGGGAGCTTGTTTGATGTGTGACTTGAGCTCAAATAACTTTGTCTTGTAGCTTCATCATGTTCATTTGGCTGTGACACAGGCTTCATATTAGAGGCTGTGTTTCTAAAACCAAATGTATGTATTTTCTTACAGCTACAGGATCCAACTACTTTGGAACTGATTGGAAAAATTGTTTGCATCTGGATTAATTTGTTCTTTGTCTTGTGTTTTGTAGGTTGAGATAAAAATGAAGAAGCCAGAGGCTGTAAGATGGGAAAAACTGGAGGGCCAGGGAGATTCTCCGAAGTTAAAACAATTTACACCAGGTTTGTTCTCTGAACTATTAAGTATTAAATGGTTTATTTGTATTGAGTGAGTTACAGTTATTAATAATAGTTTTGTGTTAAATATTTTTTATAAAATCACAGCTTCCTTTTTTCAATGAAAAGCTGGCTTGTTTTCACTGCCAAGAATTGACAGAAAGTCTGCACGCCATTAGTGAAACATAGTAATTAAATTTAGTCATAACTTCTGTTAATCTGATGAATGGGTATTAAGGATATATGCCTGTCATTAATTCTGCTTATCCGTTTGGGTCCCTGTGTTGCAGTTCTGTGTGTTGTTAAGTGTGTATGTTGTCATTTAGGAATGGTATCTCCCAAATCAGTGCCACACTGGGACTCTCCCAAAGGACACTGTCATGGTCTCTCACTCTCCTTTCCCCTCCCCTTCCTCACTGCGGTGGGATGGAGGTGAGACTTGGAGGCGCAATAGGTGAAGGACTGAGATGAAAACAGTTTACTGGCAACAAAGTTAAATTAGAAAACAAACAGTAACAGCAACATCATTAATAACAAAAGGCTATGAAAGAGAGAGTGATTTACATGCAAAGTGCTCCAGTGGACCTCGGGTGACAATGACCTGATGATGAATGGCTTCCCCCTCCCCACACCTTTCTCGTGACTGGAAGCCCTGCTCTTCTTCTAGGATGCCAGAGTCCCTTACACTCCCACCCCAGCAATGATGTGCCCTGGTGTAGAGGATCTTCCTGCACAGAGCTTCATGCCCCACCCCTTACCACTACTGCAAAAAATTAACTCTCTCCTAGCCAGACCCAGGACAGCAGTTGTTACGTTATGTGACCTGTTGCTTAAGTATTGGATTTCTCTTGGAAACTAATACATTGGAGATTTTTTGGAGATCAACATTCTATCTTTGACAAAATGTGAATTTCTTGATTTACTGATTTGATTTTTTTTTAATTTATCTCAACTTTTTCTATGGTTCTAGGCTGCTGGGTTGGTTTTTTTTTGGGGGGGGTTTGGTGGGGTTTTTTTGTGTGTGTGTTTTTGTGGGGTTTTTTTTTGTCAGCCAATATCTCTTGCCTTATTTTGATTTAGATTATCTGTGTTGATGTTGGCCAGCTTTTTTTGTGTATGTTGGATAACAAAATTATATAACTCTGTTTACCTAAAAATAAACTTCTGCATTTCTTAGTTTCCTTTATTTTTGTTACTGCAATGCTTATATCATTTGGTGGAGTCCATTTGCATTTTCATGTCCCATTATCATCTCTGATTCATCAGGTACATGTGTCTGTGTTCTCTGCCACTCTCCAAGTCGTGAGATAATGCTTAGTTAACTAACATTTCTGTTTTCAGATACCCAGCACTTATACCCATCGTCCTCTCACTACACAAGGAACTGGGACAAACTGGTAGTTGAAATCAAAGAAGAGGAGAAAAATGAGAAGTTAGAAGGAGATGCTGCTTTAAATAAACTCTTCCAGCAAATCTATTCAGATGGTACAGATGAAGTAAAACGTGCCATGAACAAATCATTCGTAAGTCTTCATTCTTTTCTCTGGAGAAATGGGTGACTTTTGCACACTGGTATGATTTACTAAACTTTGCATATGTTGGGAAAAGCCTCCGTTACCAAATTTTGGGCCTATAAATGAATAAATTTTGGCCATGGTTCTGTTGGCGATACTGGTGCAGCTACTCTCACTGAAAGCTCCAGGCCTGTGCACTAATCAGTGTGGCTCTTTAAGTCCAAGGTTGTGCTTTGTCACTGGTCTCTTCATTTCAATCAGTGTTATCAAAGGAAGTAGAGGTTTGGCTGGGGTAGAGCTTGAAGACTTGCCAGGGGGTGAAAGGATCAAATTCCTGTTGATTGCTTGAATCTAGTTTAATTTGTAGTCATCACAGGCAAGGACATGACTGGCCCTTTAAAAGCTTCTTGTTAATGAAGCAGCATCTCTCTGGGTCCAGTAGTGATAAAAGTGCTGTTGGGCTGGAGATTATGGAATGATGGCTCTGTCAAATGTTATTTCATAGGTACACAATTTCTGTATAATCACTACTCTTTGAAGTTTGCTGTATGAAATGTTGCTTTTATATTACTAGAATTCTCAGCAAACTAAACAAGTTCTCTCTCCTATTGCAGATGGAGTCTGGTGGCACAGTTCTGAGCACCAACTGGTCTGATGTTGGTAAAAGGAAGGTAGAAGTAAATCCTCCCGATGACATGGAATGGAAGAAATTCTAATCCTGTTTCTGATCTTTACCATCTATGTGTTGCCATAGTCATGTACTGACCACTATGTATGGACATAGCATTCTTGGATTCAAAGCACTGAATGTTCCCTTGAAAACAGGAATTGTCTGTACATTTTGCGTGCTTTAGAAACTCCTTCATCTGCAGATCTTAAAGATATACTCAAGAGTGGAACCCTATTTTTATCATCTGTGTCTTAATTTCTGGGAATTGAGTCCATCAATCCAAATTTTCTACCATCTTTATCAGCTCTGCTCTTTGGGATAGGGTGATCTCTAATGGCTGGTCAGGATTATTGCCTTACACTTGGTATTTCTGTTCAATAACTTATTAGATCTTGGCAAATTTGGGTAAGAACACTTCTCACAACAGTGTTAAAATTGTTTGCTCCTTAACTCTGCTAAATAAAACTGTAAATACAACTTTTTCTATAAGGAATCTGCTTTATTTCATTTTTAGTATTGCTTTTTGATAGGGGAATCACTTAAAGCATATAGGTAAGAATAAGGTAAAGATGTGAATGTACTGCTTCAAAAGAAAAGCTGGGACATATACGAACAAAACGTGCATTCAGTGAAGAGGATGAGATTACTATGATGCAGACACAAAATACCCACTTGTGTGGTAAGTTTAACTGTAGTCACAGTCATGGAAGATAGCAAATTCGTTGTGACTGGAAATTTTTACAGAAAAGTAGATCCTCTGTCTACCTTTTAAATTCAAAATAAATTTACCTGGAATCAATTTATGTAATTTCTGAATACTAGAAACAGTTTAAAGAACAACTTCTGTGTCCTTAATTGTTACCATCAGTGCAGCTTTATTGTCATGATCAAACTGTAAATAACAATAGAGGAAAAAAGAATTGAGAATCTATGTACTGTCTGTGCTTATACTTCCTGAATACAAGTTTTCAGGGACCTAGAGATGCTCAAAAGCCATTTGGATATGCTCCTGGACACCTGGCTCAAGATGCCCCTTCTTGAGTGAGGGGGTTGGACAAGTGCACTTCCAGGGGTGCCTTCAAACCTCAGCCTTGCTGTGATTCCATGAGAGATGAACTCAGAAAGTTGTGCTAAACGTGTGCCACTGTCTCTTGGGAATTCAGAGGTAGCTAAATGTTCTGTCATCATAAAAACACCATGAATTGCAAATACTGACAGCACCATGAAAGCCACTTCATTCCTTGGGAACCATTGGATACTGTTTAGAGTTTGCTACTTTTCCTTACTTTCCTAATTATGTGGGGTTTTCCAGATCGTTTGTTACTCTGCCTGTTGTCTTTGTATTGGAGGTGTTATTTTCCTACAGTGTCAATTGGATGAGCTTGGTAAAATAGAAAGGCTGTTAGAACAGGTGTTTTTAATAGGACAAGTGAAGTCTGCAGCTGTTAGGTATTAAATGATGATTGAAAATTAAAGAGGAGGAAGGAAGGATATATTCTGTTCCTCCTGAGGAATAAGAACATAGATTTTGCAGTGATACTGGGAAAGTGCAATGGCTTTTTCCCCCACTATTGTTACTATGCCTGTGTAGTAGAGAGATACCAAGACTTTAAAATCTCACAAATGTTAAAAAGAGAGGAGCTTTTTGGATGTAGACTATGACTACAAGTCTTGACATAATTGCAGTTTCTTGATGCACTGAGATCATGATTCTCCTGCAGTGCAGGCTGGGCAGTGGTTTCTTTTGCATCATTCCTGGCTTCAGAATTGATACATGTTTTTCAAAGCTCAAATTTGATGACCTTCAGAATTGAATGTCATCCTGATCTTTGAATGCAACAAACTGAGGTGGATTGGATTTAGGAAGGGTTTTGTGTGCCTTAACTCTTGACATTTACTGAAGAGTGTCTGCTTCTTGGAAGAGTTTCTCAAAGCATATACCTGGGTCATGTTTCAGTGAAGATTTCTTAGGTTTGGTGTGAGGCTTTTCTTGACCTTCAGAGAATTCTGAGTAGCTGGTTGCTTGATATGTAGAGCATTTGCCCATCCATATGGGATGCTAACATTGGAGTTGATTTGATTTGGAATAGGTATTTGAACTCCATTCTCCCAGATAAGTGCTTTGCTGCTTTTTCTTTATGCACGAAAGCATTTCTTCCTTTTTAATATAGAAGGAAGACAAATGTCTGAGTGCTTCACTTTGTCACAAAATTGGGTTCTTGTCCCTTGGCTAGCCTTGCTTTATAAATGTCATTCAAAGTACTTAACAGAGCTTAGCAAAGGCTTGCTGTGGGGAAAAGCCTAGGTAAAAATCTCTTAAATAGAAATTAAAAAGTAATTTGAAGATGTTTTCTGCCAATCAAGTTGCGCTTACTTACTGAAGAGAACATAGCAGAAGTTCCTCTGTCTTTCACTTACTGAAAGACCATGGGAGTATTATGTCAGATAAACACAATATATTATTGTATTAAGTTGGTACTGTTTCACTGCTTTGAGATTCAATTCACTTAGCTTAAGGCAAAAAGTAAAATAAAATGCATTGCTACTTAAGCACTCTTGAGGCATATGTAATGCAAATATAATGCTTTAGCTTCAGGCTAAAACTTGTAGCAATCAAGTGGTAGAGCTCCCTGTCCATCTCAATCCTGTAAACCAAGTTTGCAGGTCTAGAAATAATTGCAGCATGTTTCTGAGCACAGGCAGATAACCTGTGTGTGTTCCTCCTTCAAGTTTAGGTTAATCAATAATGGCAGGTCTTGTTGCCTTATAGGCAGAAGGTAATGTGTGTGGAGGGAGAGAAGTGTTGGGATTTTTGTTTGGAGGGGATTGGATTAAATCAGTAGGCAAAATTTTCTTAGAAAGCTGGGGGGAAGGTGCTTCATGAACTTCACAGTGTTATTTTGTTCTTGTCAAAACACACGCATAAAATGGTACCAGAAGCTGTAGATCAAGGGAATGCTAGCAGTGGCTTGGGCATTGAATACATACAGACTCTGCAAAAAACCAGTGACAAAGGGAATTTCCTTTGGGACTGGAGAGGGTGAGTGAAATATGTAGCAGCACTGATAATGAGTTGACTGGAGGAGAACAGCCTGCAAGTACTGAGCGGATGATTTTTAATTGTGTTCAAACTGCTTGAGGGTTTTTTCCCCATGTCTTTTGGTCATCTGTAGATAGTACTGTCTGGAAGACCAAGGTAGTTTCACCTCTGTGCTCTGATTTGTACTAATGCAAATACCGGAACAAGACAGCAAGATGTAACAGTTCCCATTTAATACCATAGATGGGATTGCTCTCTGCTCCTGCTCTCAAGGAAGATGCCTGCTGCAGGTTAAGGCTCTCATATCTTTGGTATATGTGCTTGTGAAAGCCCAGTTTGTAGATGTGTGTTTGTGAAAGGCCAGCTGAGCCTCTCAGAAGCACAAGATGGTGCTCCTAGTTCAGTCTGTCTTTTGTCCTTTCTGAGCAAAGATTCTGTCCACCCAGACATGTCAATCAGCAATCAGTTCATTGCCAACTGTAGTTTTATGCCTCACTACTTGTTTGGTTTTTTTCTTTTCCTGCGCTGCATGGAACAAGTGATTAGTCTGTTCTTCACTGAAACTTGGAATTTTTTTGTGCTGCAGTAGGGGTGAAGTGTTACATGGGAGGTAGAAGCCACATTTGTCCCCCTTCCATGCCTCCCAGCTTCTTTTTGCTTTCTTGGTGTAGATACAAGTGGAGGGCAATTCCTGTATGAGAAAGGACAAAGGGTTCATGTGTTTTAAGTGGAGAGAAAGGGAACTGCAGATTTAGAAAAAAAGACTCCTGCCTTCCCATCCCTGGATTTCAATCTTTTTAACCATATGGGATTGTTCCCTGTTTTCTGTCTCTTTTTCACCAGCCTGAATTTATCCCCTTTTTCTGCTCTAATCTGCTCTGCTGTTCTAATCCTCCTAGTAAAATCACACGGGTAATTAAGTTTTGAGGGTAGTGGAACTGCAGTGCTGTGACAAACATCCACCCACCTGTGTTGGGAGACAGTGTTGATGACAAACTCATTTCTCCCTCCCTAGACTTTGGCCAAAGGAAGGCTTTCAGCTGTTTTCTGTTGGCCTAGGGTCAGATTCAAGGAACACCCTGCTCTATACTTCCCCAAAAGCTGTTATGTTGTAACCTCTTTAGTGTGCCAAGGTATTACATTTGTGATGGCAGTGAGAAACTTCAACACTGGTATTAAGTACTGTACAGTAGTGAAAAGATCACTGTTGGATGGTTAGAGCTGGAGTCTGAGCCACAACTGTAGGGAATATCACATCTTTTCACACAGTTGGCTTTTTGGTTTTACTGCTGTCCCTATGTTGCCTGAGAACTTTTCCTTCAAAATCAGATGTTACTCTGAAGTAGGATTTTTTTTTCCAAACTTGCTGCAGCACAAGATCTTTACTTTTCTCTCTTTGAATCCGATACAAAGGTAAATAGGAATTTGCTTGCTTGAAGTTGAGTTGGAGAAGGCATTTTGATGCCTGTCTCTTGAAAACAGATAAACATTACAGTCACTGGGGTGTTTGTGGCATGGTGTGTACAGCTGTGTTCACGAGACATACATGCCAAATGTGACAGCTTTATATCCATGAGCAGGATGCTTTTTTTTTACTTACATGCTTTGTGACTGCCTATAGAAGGCAAATGATTACAAGCTTTTGTTGAGGAAGAACTAATTTTGTTAAGTATGTGTAGACATGAAAATCACCTACAAGAAAGCTGTTTTTGTGTCTTCAGAAGGAGGCTGTTTTATTGGGGGACACAGAGAGAAGCAGATGACAGGTTGCCTCAAGATGCAAAAGAGAGCAACAGTTCAGACATACACACAGTCACATTTCTCTCTTTGCTTCACTTGCTGATGCCCTTCTCTTCCTCTTCAGACAGTTCCTGAACCAGTATGTGAAAGAATTGTTACACCTTCTACACTGAAAAAAGCACAGAAAGCAACTGGGTTTTTTTAATGTGTTTGTTTAATCTGCAGTAAAAAAAAAAAAAAAAAAGAAAACTGACTTTCCTAAGCATATGATAGACGTACTTCTAAAGCAACATAATGATCAAGGTCATTTTCAGTTTAAAAAGCAGAAACTCAAATTTAACAGGCCTTGAGATCCCACTTTAAGAAGTTTATAATTTAAATATTTCAAAGCAAGTCTGTCCTTCAGATTAAGGGAAGGTGAAGTTTATACTAAAAAGCTACAATAGAACAAAATACTGAATTCTATTCCCATCTTACTCTCATTTAACACTTTGCTTTTTAGATATGCAGTTTCACATTCCGCATGAGGTTGTCTTTATTTTCTTTAAGCCACGATTATGTCAAATTAATTCCTCTTTTCTGTGTGTCACGCAGTGTTAATAACATTACTGGGCTTGCAATATCTCAAGAGCTGTTTAGTCACAAAAATGAATGCTCCAGAAAGCAAACTTTAAGAAAAATTGAACCATTTTGTTAATAAAGATGATGTAGACGGCTCCGTAAACTCGCTGGTAGGGTTCAAGATGCATAGTATGGATAAAGGCGGTGTAATACCACTATTTTGGTTTTTCAAGGCTAGAAATACTAAGTTGTTCCACCTTTGAGAGAGCTTAGTACCTTCCTTAGAGATTTAATGTGTAATGGGATCAATCCCAATAATTGCAGAGCTTGCCTCAGCAAAAAGGGTGAGGTGAGAAAGGAAGGGGGGAAGGTTTTCTTTTTTTATTTTTTTTTTTCCTCCCTCTGGTAAACAGTTTCTCTTGTGGGGAAGTGATGTGAGCTTCAGCAAAGCTAAAGGAACTGGTGTGAATGGCTGCTATCCACGTGAAATAAAGAGGGGTTGTAATCTTGTGTCAGAAGTGTCTAGTTCAAGGATTTATAAATAACAGTGGCTGTTGTAGATTCTGAAGGGTCTTGAGACTCCTTGGTCTGCAACTGCATGTAAATACTTTTGCTGTAGTAGCTGGATAGCAGATACTTTTTAGACACTACAGCGGTATCATGGATACAGGATTCTTGATGCTGGGGCTTTGATGTTGGGATGTGTGAAGGGTTTTCATTCTGTGGCCACGCACATTCCCTTCCACAGCCCCTTTTCCTGCTGTTTGTTTCCGATTTAGCACAATGTGTGCTTTCCCGGGTCCCCTGGAGCAGCTTTGTGGGAAAGGTATGCTGTAATTGGTTTATAACCATTCATAATGACCTGGCAACTCTGAATAGCAACAGGGAGCAACTTAACTTGTGATTTATTTAAGCTACATGGATTAAAGGCACTCCCAAGTGTTCAAGTTGAGCTAGTTGCTTAACTGGACGTAAATTTTCACATATAGCTTGGAAAGAGGGGTTTGTTTTGAAAGGCTGAATTTAGATGTATGGGCGAGCTTCTGGACTGCTAAACCAATTGTGAACAAAGTTTAATATTGTCTTTTTTTGGGATGTCTCAGTTTTTTAATTCAGCAAGTGCTAGTAAACCCTTGCTTCTTGTAAAGCTAATGGAATATTAACGTGAGATTTTAATTTGCACTTGGAATATCTGACCTTGCTTTTGGTGCAGAAAAACAAGCTCTGACTTTGTAAGGCAGGATCGGTACCGCTGCTTTGGTTTTAGTCTTTTACCAGTTCATTGTGTTCCTGCTGATTTTGTCAAGGCTCCAGTTTTGGATTGTTAGTTTGGCCAAGGGATTTTCTCACACGACGCCCATGATCCGAGCCACCCACCAGCTGCAGGGCATGATGATCCGGCAGGCGGTGCGGCAGCCCTGGTAGTTGTAAGGCCACGGGTGGTAGCCCATGAGGGGCTCGCAGATCCGCTGGCACTGCGTGTAACTTCGCCGGCACTCAATGCAGCACACGCCCAGGTGATCCAGCATGGGGTCAAAAGCCATCCCTTCACCTTCCAGCTGCTGGAATGTAAAATACTAAATGTCATCTCGGTGCTCTCATTCTCACGGAACAGCAGAATACATCCATGCTCCTGTTAACCCCAGGAAGGGTAAAACCTGCAGTCTTGGGCCTGTGGAAGTTGACACAACTGCCACTAAGTGACCCGTGCATCTTGCTTTATTACTTTTGTCTTGCTCTCTTTGGCAGAAGTGTAGAATTGGTGCAATCACCTTTGTAAAATGGAAAGAACGGGCAGCTCTAGCTTCATTATTTTTATTCTACAATCCTTACAAAAACTCCAGCAACAGTAAGTTCCTCCCAGACTTTATATATTAGTGATGGAAAAGATTTCAAGATAGTTACCCAAATCTTTCATTTGAAGGTGAGAATTCCTGAAATAGATGATGTAGTTTTTATGACTGGTTTTAGTTTCTGTATTTTAATGCTTTTTACAGCATTTTTAGGAAACTATTCTTCTGGCCCCCTGCAGTTTTCTGAGGATTTGGCTTTTGTCTCTGTCTGGTTCCTTCCCTCCCACCCCACCACACTTAGGTGCATTGCGGACAGTGAGAATTCTGCCTGTTCTGTAGCTGACAGTAAGGAGATAAATGGAGCGAAGCACACACAAAATACCTAAAAGCCTTTACCCTTCAAAATTCCTTTCCTCATTTCTGCTGAAAAAAATGTAACCAGATACTCTGCTTTTGGAAACTTGGGTTGTTCTTTGCCCACTGGTGTTATTTCAAGAAAAGCAGCAGTTGAAGTATGTATGACAACAAATATTGAAGTACCAGTCAGCTTTTTACCTGAGCATTTTTCATTCATTTTTGAAAAGTAGCAGCGCAACAAAAAGTGACACAGAAAGGTGCCACCCTTTGTCTGGGCTTGTACAGGACACTAGTGACAGCAGGATGTTTTTAGGGACTCCAGCAATTCCTTCCCAGTCCTGAGAGCAGGGAAGATGTTTTCTTGGTCAAGATTCATAATCCTTGAATTCAAATACCTGCACCATGAACTCCACCTGAGCTCATTGTCCAGGCTCCACTTACAATGAGTAAAGAGAAATAGTTCTAGGGAGGAGGATTAATTTCATCCTTCAGGAAAGGCCCAGAGCATAATTAATGGTCCTTGTCAGTCCAATGACTCTGTCTCTGAGGAAGCCTGGCGATATGCACTGGTGCAGTAGCTGTTGGTGAATCCTGCCCTGCAGGCTCAGGGAAGTCTGATGGCTGCATCTGCCTGGCTCTTCTCCATTTGGCCTGGCTGCCCTCTGGCTGGAAGAGCAGACCTGGTTTTGCCTCCAGAGGCAGGGCAGCTCAGACCTCATGGAGATGGTCACGTTAGTAGCTGTGAGCAGAAGCTACATTCCAGTGCCACTGCTGTTTTACTGACCTCGTGAGAGAGTCGATTTAGACCCACTTTATTTGGAGTGATTAATTTAAGTTTAATTAAGGGATGTCAACTCGGCAGAATGCTGTCACAGTATAATGATCTCCTGCTGTTGCATAAATGTCAAGTCAAAGCTGGGACTTACTTCCAAAGCAGGAGGCATTTATCTTGTGACAGTGTTGTATTAAAATGACTTACTCCTGCTGCACCAAATGATGGGTGTAAATTGTCTGGCGCTGGTGCAGCAGACTGGAAGGTGCCTCCTGCACAGCCAGCGTCCCTGCAGCACGGCAGAGGTGTTGGGACACAGCGGGATGGCTCCTCTGCTCTTTCTGGGGGCTGCTACTTCTTGAAGGGTGAGAACAAGTTTTATGACAGTCATCCTCCACCCACTGCTGCTGTCTCAAAACAGATTCTTTTCTGTCAGGTTCTTGCTAGAGCAGGGTTGCTTAACCTCATAGAGAAGAGCCTGAGAAAGAAATTTATTTGGCTGGACCTTTATCTCTTTGCACACAGGCACTTCTGCTGTGTTCCCCTGTAGCAGTCATGTCTGGTATTAATTTCTGTTTGAGAATAAAACACGTTCCTAGCTACTGGACTCTCTTCACACAGTAAATGAAGGGGGCTCAGCTGTCTGATCAAGACCAGTTTTCGTTTGTTTCTAGAAGGTGCTACCCTTGTCAGAACTTCAGTGCTGTTTCCATATGGATCTGGAAACCTCAAAAAGCAACTTGGCATCAACTTGCCTTAACCTTCTGACCTCAAGCACTTGTGCTTGTTGCAGACTGAAATCTAATGAAAACTGGGAGAACAGAGGGAAGATATTTCTGAGCTTCTTAGGTGTTTTACCAGTCTATTATTTCCTAGAAAAGCTGAACAAGCAAAGACTGCAGATTAAAACAAAACAAAACAAAAAAAACCCAAAAAAACCCAACCCCTCCACATTACCAGTATTCCCTGTCCAACACAGTCCTGGGCTCTGAAAGAAGACTACAGTGCAAATACTTACATTGTATGGGTTGTCTGGATTAAATGTTTGATCAGTTTCTTGTCCCATTGGCCTGGTTTCATTAGCCTGGTGGCCAAGCTCTTGAGTCAGCTGCACAGTATGTGACCTGGAGTTTACTTCTTCAGAAGCAGCTTCGAAATCTTCCTCATCAAAGTTTGATTCTGATTGGCGCTTGTTTCTCTTCATTTCTCTCCTTTGGTTATCTGAAGAAATAATCACCAGAGGACAATCTTACCTTGAGTGTGTCTTTGTAGTTACCTAACATTTCAGTGATTTCTTTAAATATTAAAAAAAGGAGAGGATGAAGGGCAGAGAGAAAGCTGAAACTTCACCATGGGAGCTGCTTTCCTTCCTATGTTGTGTCTGCAGCCAATGCCAGTCCAAAGCATTCTGACTGTCTTTCCCCGCTTCGTCCTCTCCTTAAGGCAAAATGTGTGTTAGGAGATTTGTTGGGGTTTTTTTGACCCAGCCTGTAATCACTGATACTAACCCAGCAGCAGTTTCCAGCACTAGCAAGACCAGCTGTACACAACTGACTTTTTAAAAATGCTTTTATGGCAGGATGGTGCCCTGCTCCCAAGGACATCTGGTTCTGGACATCTTTGATACTGCTCTTTTGTTGCCCAGAGGGATATGCAAAATCATGAAGGAAAGTGGAAAATACTGGTAGCTTGGATCCACAGGTGCTCATTTCTTTTTCACATGTGTTGTCTTACCCAAGTGTTCTGATCATAACTGGACCAAGGAAGAATAAATATTTTTGAGCCTTCTCCTAGGCCTGGACGTTACCTGGAAGAGTTGCCATCTTCTTGATGACTCCTGAACACCTTTGCTAAGCTTGCCTATGGGCCCCAAGTTCAGAGCTAGGACTCCCCCAGGGTTTCATAAATCATCCACCCACTGGCTGGCTTAAAGCATCTTCCTTCCACTCCACTGAATTCCTCTGGGCAAGCAGGGCAGAAAACAGGACAGGCTATGGTCCCCTGATTCCTGGCCAGTGATCCTGCTACCTGGTGTCAGCTGCCTACACATTTGAGGGGCTGGTTTAAGCTGTTATCCTGTCCTTCCCTAGAAGAAGAAGGCTGACCTCTCTGGAAATGTTTCATCTCCTACTAAGTCACCCACTTGGGCTATGAAAATTGTCTGAGTAAATCAAGGATGGAAAATATCTGGGGGATAAACTCCAAACCCACAATCTTGACACAAGCCCAGGAAGGCGTGGGCAAGAGAGGAAAGAAGTCTGTTTTCCCAGATGTGCTAGTTTCAGTAGCAAACCTGATGTAGGAAAGGCATTTAGATGAAGGGAGGGATAACATACTTTTCAAATAAAAGAAATGTTACCTTTGGGATATGTTGGTCGCAGCCAGAAAATTGGAAGATCCCTGCAAAGCTCTAAAATTTTGGGGCTTAGGAAGCTGTTATGCTTGATAGGCTCATCTGCAGCCACCCAGATAAGGGAGTTTTTGTCAAATCTCACAGGCATGATTTCATCTTCCTGCAAATAGAAGAGCATAAATCCTTTGCTGCTCAGTGAGCAGTCATGTGCCTGCTTGCTGTTAATTCTTGAGCACCAAACTGTATAATTATCTGCTGCAACTAATACCGAGCATCCTTCTATGTCATGAATGTGCACGGATCGTGCTGAGCCTGGGGAAAGGCTGCCACCACTGAAATGAAGGGCAAAGCCCCTTCAGTCAGCTTTGCTGGGGCTATGATGTCCCCATCTCACACCTGGAAGGCTTCTGCCCCAGGCATGAGGGCTGCGTGTCAGAGATCTTTCAGCCCAAAGCACCAGAATTTCAGGCAGTACAAATGGAAGATCTACCAGCTTCAGCAAAGCAGCAATGAAATACCAGCAGAACCCAAGCCCCTCATTTTGTCTTATGCCCTGTTCTCATTTGACATCCTCCCAATATATAACTATTTACAATGTGTGTAGGGGGGTGAGGGGTGCAATCTTGTTCAAAAGCTTTAGAGAGGATTATAGCTTGAGTACTGCTCCAGCTTCCAGTTTTAAGTCAATGTGATCAGTCTGATTAAAGGTCTTGTTTGGTAAAAGCAATTCAATTGACCAAAAGCTTGAAGTGCAAGTTAAAGGAGCCTGCCTTTTTGAAGTGTACCCTGCAGGTTTTTGGTTCATATCTTCAAAGTAATGTAGGAAAACGCCAGTGATTGATTCTTTAAAGTTGTTAGTTCAAAGTATTATTTTACATAAAATGTGTAAGTATTTTATAGCAACGGTGAAATATTAAAAGAAAACTAACTTTTGAATCATGAAAACCAGCATGATTTCAAAGTTAAAATTCTAAATTGCTTTCATAAAAGTCATCAAGACTTGTTATATAACTGACTAGATCAATTTATTCCCTTGAGTTGTTGTTTCTTTGGTGTGTTTATTGATTTATTTTGTAGGTCTCAAGTCATTTAAGTTTGCTATCCAATCTGTCTACTTCTCTTTATTTATATTCTCCCACTTAAGCTTTTATCAACAACAGAAATATCTGACCCTAGGTTTCAGAAATAAAAATAACCTTATTTTTCTGTTTGAAATGATCCTGACTTGTGAGCAGCCAGAACTTGGGTATCTCTAAAACTCATTTTGCTCAACAATTTTTGCAGGTAGTGTTGTTATGATGCCCATTGTAGGAAAACTGCAAATGCATACTTTCTCCTAAATACTTCCATATCAGAGAGACAACTTGGCCTGGAAAAATAAATACTATTTGGCCATTCCTTTAGTACATCTGGCCTGGAAAATCAACGACAGGGAAAAGTTAATATCTTAGTGGTAGCACTGTCAGCTGCTTGGTGTATGCGATTCATTGCAGCAGTCACATGGGTCATGCATCTGTGGAGAAGATGCACAAAAAACAGGAGAAAGGTTTTACTGTCACCATGTAGAATTATAGAGAAGTTTTTGATTTTTTACGGTAATGTCTTCAGGTCTGTGACTTTGTTTTTACAAAAAGATGAAAAATTCACACTTTGGCTTCAAGCAATAGTGCTAATTAAGTCAAGGCCAGCTGCCTTTAAAATAAGGCAAGGCAGAAAAGATGGAGCTCTCTCTCTGGAAATCATGCAAGTTCACTTTCCCATCATGGGGAAAGTCCTGCCAGCTTCAGGAGGCTTTGTAACATTTGTCAGCCCTTCTATTGGGAGAGATCTTTTTCCCCTTCATTTTAAAGCAGATGTTCGGTAGTCACAGCACCACTGCAGAGAGGTGCAGCCTTAGCAGTGCCTCTCTCCCAGTTAATTGTATCTGCTTTTATTCTCCCAGGAGCAGAGCAAACCCAGGGAAAGGGGCTATGGATCTCCTGTGCTCTCCTGCCAGTGACCAAGCCCCCAGCAGCATCCAGCCTCAGCTGGACTCAAGTCACTGGAGCCACTCCTGTGTGAGCAATGAGTTTGGGGGTCTGAACTCTGGGAAACTCAGGCTTTGTGCACATAAAGCAATTGGCTTTTTGGGCAAACGTGAGGAGGATTGGTGGTATCGGGGTAAGAACTGCAGCTTCTGTGCTGGTTGTGATGCAAATTCTATGAAATTTAGTTAACATGTAAAATGAAGCTTCCACAATTCCCTTTTACTGACTAGAGTAAAACGGAGTTCATGCTTCTGCTCAAGATCATTGATAGAAATCCCCTGGGATCTACCACAGTCCACTGCATTGACTAAAGCAACTGCTTCTTCCATGCCCTCCCTTTCAGCCTTGTGCACACCCTGGTATCCAGCAGGTGCTCTTGTCACAGAGGTCTCCTGTGGATCTGGCAGAAATCAGTCTGTGGCTTCCCCACTCAGTAATCTGCAGCCTCTCACAACGTCCCTGGACACAGTGACATGTCTGACACCAATCTTGTTTCTCTTACCTTTCAGGGACTCCTTGCAGCCAGTCGGTGAATCCTCAGCTATCCTACCCCACGTTCAACAACCCTACCACGAGTCAGAGTGGCTTTCAAATGCCATTTTTATTTGCATTTAAGTACTTTCTTTAGGCTCTCTCTATACAAAGATTAGTTTAAAAAACCAACAAACTGCCCCTTACCAGCTCAGATGAGAGGCTTGCTTTAGCCATAGCATCAACTTCAGGGATGTGAGCTTTTGGCTGAGCTTTGATGTAACACTTTTCTCCTTCAGCAAAACGGATCCCAGTTATGCCCTGCAAAAGCAGAAGGCAGGGGGTTGTGCACAGCCCTCCAGCTCCTTACCACCCCCAAGAAAGTGCCTCAGCTCTGCTAAAATTGCCACTGAATTTTCAGTCTGAAGGCTAATCTTATTTAGAACCAGAAGCAATAAAATGCTCTTCCTTCATCATTTTAGCTTCACAATTTTGGTCAAATTGGTCTAGAAGTTTTTGCTCGATTTCTGAAAGTGGGGGGGGGGGGTGTTTATGTAAGTGCTTCCATGCAGGCTGTAGGCTACTTGGAGTAGTTCTGTTAATGAATCAGTTGACATGATTTGAACTGTAACTTAGCACATAACGTAGGCAGTCTTGAAATTGTGTTAGCTGGTGGCGTGGTACCCTTGTGACACAGTTTTACAGAAATGTGGGGGCAGCTTGGTTCAGTTTGTACAAATAAGTGACTGTGACAGCAAAGGGAAGTTTGTGATGGGCAATTTGGTGCAGAAATCTCTGTGTGGGACTTCATCTGGGCTACTGGGGTGAAATGGAATTGCATAAACCATAGATGCCTAGTTTTAAGCAAGAGAAGGAGCAAGTCTTCTGCAAGTCCTGGGATGTATCTTCCAGCCCTGTGCTAGAACCTTGGGCATCAATTTTTGCCATTGTCTGTAGTTTCTGTGTTTCTTCTGTAGGTTTTTGGGTATCCATGGAAGAGCTCTCTTCCACATTATAGATTTAGATACCTCATTAATGGCAAAACTTCTGTGTTTTCCATATGGTTGGACAAGCTCCAGTCAGCCACCTAAATAAAATTACCTAGTGCCCTTTAAGTTGTGCTGGTTTGCTGCCTGGCCTGGCAGGGAATGGCCTGAAGCTGTGTCAGGGGAGGTTTAGGTTGGATATCAGGAATAGGTTCTTCAGCCAGTGGGTGTTTAGGCACTGAAACAGGCTCCCCAGAGAAGTGGGCACAGCACCAGCCTCACAGAGACCAAGAAACATTTGGACAATGCTCTCAGGCACAGGGTGTGATTCTTGGGGATGGTGCTATGCCAGGAGTTGGACTTGATGATCCTTGTGGGTCCCTTCCAACTTGGCACATTGTGATCTAGTGCAGCATGAGATGGATGGTACTGGGGCACCTGAGCCATGTCCTGTATGTCTGCAGGTCCTGTGTAGCTGGACACATCCCCTTCAAGACAAAATGACTACCAAAAGCAGTGACAGGTGGGATGGCTGTGCAAGGATGGGTGCATCAGGACATAAGGCCTTGGGGTGTACCAAGTGTGCTAGGAATACCTTATATTGCCAAATCCGAGCCTTCTCTGACCATGCAGTCATTCCAGCAGCAATGCAAAACTGCTGATGTAAATACCAGCTTGTTTACATCTCTTCAGTTGCTCTCTCCTTTGTGTGCATTCTTGGCTGAAAACCCAAGTGGCATCATCCCTTTGCTGAGGTTGTCCCTGGCCCCCTGTAATTACAAGCAGGCACCGTCCCTGGGAGGTCCCTTTAGCTGGTTGGTGTTAGGAGCTGATTTGTGACCTGGTTGTGGCAGGCAGTATCTCACCAGCAACACACGTGGAGGAAAAATGAGTTCAGCACCTGTCCAGTGGACTGCTGCCTTTGTGTAGATGTGAAATGGCAAAGGCACATGAGAAGAGCTCACTGTGGATGCTCTTACTCAGCTGCTAATAATGTTGCTATGGTGATGCTAATGAGAGTTGCATAAAGGCAGAACCACAGCTGTTGGGAAAGTTGAGGTCCAGAGTCTCCTGGCATGGATCCATTTGCTCTTGCTGAAAAGCCAGGGAGCTGGATTTCCTTGCCCTTCTAGATCCAGCAAGGGAAAGGTGGCTGCTCCAGAAGCAGAAATGCTTCCTAGCAGCAGCATCTTTATTTTAGGTGCTGCTTTGACTTACAGGGGGCTTAATTCCAAAGTTGAGTGTTTTGCACTTGAGAACATTTCGCTGCAGGGTCTGTAAATAAGTTTCTGCAGCATCACATAGATGTGCCTTAGTAGCTCAGGGCAGCTCAGAGACCCACTCTATCTGAGCTGCTGATCCCTGCTGGACTTTGGCATCTGTTAGTCCAGGCTCTGTGCTGAGCAGCCACAAGTTGCTGGGGTGCCCAAGTGTGTTTGCTGTCAGTCCAAGTGGCCAGCACCTGGCATTTGGTGCACGGGTTGCTGCAGTTTTGGTGTCACTGCAGGCTATGATGGCCTGGATCAGAGGAATAGTACGGTCATCACAATCTCGGTGTGTGACTCGGGCTGAGGAGACGCTGTTTCAATGTGAAAGACGTTCCAAAAAGCGTTTATTCTCGTAAGCATACAGTTTATATACCTTCAGGATCTTATCACTAGTCAGGAGGGTCTTTTCTTCCTTATAAGGTTAGTATGGGGTATGGAAAAGTACTGGCATGCTGTTAGAAGGGGGGCTTATGCATGCCGGGGGTGATTCCTTATCTCGAGGAGGCAAGGAGCAGAGGTCTCCCTGTGTCCTTCACCGTAACAATCGCGAGATCTTCCGAGCGCCTATCCCTGCCTAACCACAACGGATGCATAAACAGAGCTAAATGCCTCCATCCTCTGCCATGCGATGAAACCAGGCCAAGCCATGGAGAGCAGCTCCCATCCTTGACCTCAGGGCAAAGGAAGCTCCCCAAGTAAGCACTGTAGAGTGGTGTCTCCTTGGCTCCTCAAACAGGGATGTCTGGGGGAGGTTTTTTTGCCAGTTCAAACCACATGAAATCATGCAAGGGTTGTGTCGCAGCCTGACAGAATGTTTTTCTAGTAAGATCTCAAGGTCCCTTGTCATGGTTCTGCTCAGTGGTTTAGAAATGAAAAGTATTTACATGGAGCCAAACCTGATGAAGCCAAGTCCACACCACTTTCTGGAGTGGTACCTGGCATGGCTGATCTCCAAAAAGCACTTGGATTTTTGTTTTGGAGGAAACTGCCTGTCTACCTGTGAAAGCAAGCCAGGAGAGCAAAAATGTTTGTGTGGATGGTTGGAGGCTGGAACCTGAGACTGACTGGGGCAGAGAAGTCAGGGCAGGGCAAAGCAAGGTGTCCTTAAGTGTCCAGAGCTGGAGTGTGTTACGTGAAGGACAAGAGTGGCACTACTTACGATCTGAAAATCATGGACTTCAACAGCCTCTTCACTCCCACTTCCTGTTTTGAATGTCTCTAAGTTGTTTCCAGCATCTATTTCCATTGATCCATCTTGTACTTTTCCATTAATGCTCATAGTGTAGTGAACGTTGTACACCTGGAATCAATAAAAGAGCGGTAGCACATGCCAGTAATTACTTATTGCCTTCCTCCTACAGCAGGCAATGGGTCAATCTGACTCCCTATTTAGCTCCTAAATTTTGCTGCCACAGGTATTTGATAACCCTTCAACAACCAACACTGCACTACTTCAGCCTTGGGGCAGGCAGGCAATGGGGCAGCCAGCCCTGAGAGGTGTTCGGTCTCCATCCTTGGAAGTTTTCAAGGCCTGACTGGATAAAGGCCTGAGCAACCGTCTCTGACCCCACAGCTGTCCCTGCAGGCAGGACTAAAGACCCGAGATCCCCCTTCCAGGGAATGCTTATAGTTTTACTTCAAAAACAATGTGGGGTGAGTCCACGCCCATGTTCACTCTGACCTAAAAACCATCTTCCAGGACATTTTAAGAATTGCTTGTTCTGCTGGCATGATTCCCAAAGGACAGCAGGCGTGAATGTCCTACTCTGAAGGAGACCAACCCCTATTTATCTCTTAGGATGTTCTGCTGAGGCACAGGAAAACAGGTTCCTCTTGAATACGAACATACTTCCCAGCTTGTAATGGATGTGAACTTTGTTTAAATTGGATGTGAAGTTGTATAGACTCCTATTTTCCTTGTCAGCGTATTTGCCCTTATCCTATTTTCAATGAGGAGAGCTGCAGCGTGGTTTGTATTTGCTGGAGGACCACAATCTGTGGAGGGGTTTTGTGATTCTCTTGTGCAACTCTGCTAAAACTGCTGCACAAGCAGTTTATTTTGGGTCTTAAAAAAGCCTTTACAGCATTTTAATGAAAAATTTACACTGACAGCTAGAGACAAATTTCTTCTTCTCTCACCTTCGCTCAGGGAAGTCTAAGGTGCTAAAGATTTATGGTTTTTCAGTTATACACAGCCACTCCCATATTTTTGCTATCTAGGACTCCTGTAGAATGTGGTCCATAAAACCAGACCAGTGTATGTGGTCTCTCCCTGATAGGGGCTGAGCTAGAGTTGAGACTTTGATACCCCTGTCAGTTAGGGAAGAATTTAAAGATATAAAATAAAACAAAGAATTTTAAATTTGCCTTAGTTTTTTTAATGAATTACCCTGGATATAATTTTTGCAGTTGCTTCCTAAACATTTGCAGGTCAAGTGCAGCTTTCTGAGTTTGAAGGCAGCTTGGAAAAATAACTCTCAGCTTTCCCAGTGACTTCACCTAGAGATCAACTTTGAAGCTTAATGAAAAGTGTGAATGTGACATATTTTGTATGGCTGAATTTAGATGACAGGAGCATTATAAAAGGGAAGCATTCTCCTGTACTCCACAAATACACCCACCTGCTCAGAGCTGAAAGCACTGTCCTCTGCCTCTGTCTATGTCGCCATTTGCATCCCTCTCCCTTTTCAAGCCTAGAGAAGCACATGGTTCTTGCAGCACATCTTGGAGGTCAGCAATGTGTCCTGTCTTTTTGCTGTAAAACCTTGTACTTTTCTTTCTGATTATCTGAATTATCCCTATGTGTAGGGGTGTATCTCACAGGGCCACCTTTACTCTGGCTGCTGGAATTCACACAAAGCTCTGGCATGTGGCTGGAAAAACTTCTTCCAAAGTAAATTCAAGGGTACTAATTTAATTTATGGAGAAAGTTACATTCATGTGGGTACCATCATGTTTCAAATATGTTTCAAACACAAATTCTGTATAAACAGGAAGAAAAGTTAATCTGTAAACATGTTCTAATGCTCTGAAGTTTGGGTCTATAACTGATCACCAGTTTCTCAGTTTCATTCTTTGCATAAAGTGTTTCTCATGTACCCCAGAAACTGTAAATAATAAAACTTGACTTTAAAAATTACTCCACAGCTGCAAACCTAAGTGTATGCACAGTCATACAAAGCACCAGAACTAATGGTGCCTGTTAATGGGTTAATTATATCATTACATACTTGAGGGTCCAGGTAGAATCTGAACCGAGAAAGCAGATGCTGTGAAAAAAAGAATTTACACATTTCAATGCTTTTTTTGTCCTGAGAGCTGGAGTTTGCCCAGGATGTGAATCCCTGGGGACTTGTTGGGGTTTGAGTTCACTGAGGATTTGTGAGCAGAAATCAATGTAGAGTCTGTGCTCTGAAAGGTATGTTTCGTGTTCGCTAATAAATGTGCTTCCAGGAAGCTCCATCCACACAGCCACCAAAGACAGCGATTATGGGTTTGGGTTTTTAGGTGTTTGGGATTTTTGAAAGCATGAAAAAAAATCTACAGGTCTGCTTAAAGACCTCTTTATCGACTTCGCAAGAAGCGCTTCCAGCCCGTGCCTCTCCGTATGTGCGAAAGCTCCCCGCCCACCCGGCCCCGAGTGCGGACGAGCTGTGGGGCCCGGCCCGCCGCGCTCACCTGCCGCTCCGTGGCTTTCCAGAAGTAGAAGGCGCCGATGGCCCCGGCCAGCAGCAGGAGGGCCCCGGCGATCAGCACCGCGGCCCCG
>WEIU01014324.1:150463-164343 GCA_013389925.1 Aegithalos caudatus
GGTCGGGGGTGTAGGGGACACGCACCCGCCGCACGCCGTGGCGGAGAGGAGGGGTGCCCCGTCAGAAAGACGGTCGTCATAAAAACCCCCAGCTTTTAAAATAGAACAACGTGTTAACTGATTTTTTACACTTGCCACAGGAATTCGCAGGCGCTGGAGCTGACAAGCTGCTGGTCGGTGACTGCTCCACAACACACCTCCCTGACTGGCACAAGCCAACAGCCTCCAGCTGAGCCCCGTGTCCAGGCTGGGCACAACCTAGGAAAGGGAGAGGCGAGCCCAGGCTTGCTGCAGGCTAAGTGGGGGCAAAGTGAGAGGGTAATTTAATCATTTAATAAGAATACCTTGCACCTTTATACCTGGAGTAGAGGTATCCCTAGGATTTCTTCTGTTTTCCGTCACCATGCTCGGCTAGGCTTTGTTTTTGAGTATCTGAGGTATGGTAGGATCATAAATTTTGGGGGGAAGGAATATTCGTCTGCAGCTGTTGTCTTGTTCTAATACTGTACATGGCAAGCTTTGAAGGGCTACAACAGCCTATGTGTGTCTATGCACGTGTCTGTCCATGTCTGTGTTTCCTTCACACCCCTTATGGATGTCCTTCCTGTACATGCATGCACATGCATGTGTCTGTGTGTGCACACTTTGATGGTGGAAAATAAATTGTGTTGGACCCCTTTGGGGCTGATGGTGTCAAACACAAAGCCAGCATCCTTGGTAAGGCTGGAAACTGAGACACAAACACCAGCTGCAAAGGAGTGTGATGGGGGGTGGGTCTGAGTGTCCTGCCCTGTCCTCCTTGCTCAGTGATCCAGCTCCAGTTACTCAGACAGGCAGCAGTGAGAGGGGGTTCATCTGGAGAGACCCTGCCACATGGAGCCCCATCTCATTCCAGAGCAGGGCCTACACTAGCCAGCTCTGCTGCAACAATATTTTTTTTCAAAGTATGTGTCTCTATCTGTATTTCTCTTCCCCTTCTCCGTTTTGCTCATCTGGCAGATGGTTCATTTGTTACACACTACTGACGTGTCCCCCCCATCTTAGAATTTCTGGGATCTTGATAGCGGAAGCCAGCTGATGACCTTGTCCCACCGTGGCTCATCCCACAAAAGGGAAGTCTGGCCCCCACTGTTGATTGCCTACACCTGACTCTCTCCTTTGTGTCCCACTCCATAACAGCAAAAATCTTTGTTTTTTTTCATGTCTGAATCCCCTTAACTGACTTAACCAGTAGTTGAAAACCCATCATCAATCACTGCAAAAGCAGAGAAAGCCCAGGCTCTCCTAACCACCTTGTGTTTGCTTGCTTGGGAACTGAATCCCAGAGACATATGATTCCCATTTTCCTCCCCTTCAACCTAAATTCATACTTTCCGTCGATTACTGTCGTTAACGATCAGACCTTCAACCAAATTTTAACGGGCATAGTTGCTGCTGAAAATAAACACAATCACAGCTCATTAAATCAAAAGCAAAGCCCACTGTGCAACTTCCTAAACTAGGACATATTCCAACCCGCTCTTGAATGACATACTGTGGTAGTTCGGGCTAATAATAAGATTATGATCCTCTTCATTAGCAAGTATTTTGTTACACCAAAAATCTCGTGAATGGATATGTCTATCTTGGCAAAATGTGAGAATCCCAGCCTTTGATCTCAAACCTTCATTTAGCATCACTGCTTTAAAAAGACAGATTTATTTTAAGGCCCCTGTGCTTGTCTCCCATGGGAAAATGTGCCAGGGAAGGAGTGCTTGCCCAGGAAGAGCTGCTGCTCACTGGTGTTCAGTTTGTTCGAGCTGCTTCCCTGAGATTAAGGAGAGGAAGCTACTGTCCCTCCCATCCTGGCATGAATCTGAGTGCCCAGTGGCTACTTTTTTGGGAGGTGACTGGAAGGACAGAGGGAAGCCAGGCTGTTTTGTCTTACAAAAATGTGGCTGAGGCTGCCCTGACAAGGACTGTTAGCAAAGACACTACCAGTGCAAGAATGAATCAGTGGAATTCTGTGCTGGATATTCATGGAAGGGCCTTCAGTCCAGTGCTGTGTGGTGAAATGCAATATCCCCCCCCGGAGCAAAAAGGATAGGGTTGGGTTGCTCACCCCCGCCCTTACCGATGGGGCAGCAGCGGCCCTGGCGGGTTTGGGTGTGGGCAGATTCGAGCAGTTCCAAGCAGTGGTGCCAGCTGCAAGCTGACCTGCAGGGATTGGTGCCTGGCTGCTGGTCCCTGGCAAGCTGCAGTGTGAGATGGGTCCTGCTCACCTGGGGAGGTGTGGGTGGGAGAACCAGTCTTTTGGGAGTGAGCTGTTCTGCTAAACCCTGGGAGAGAAGCTGTGCAGCGTTTCCTCCTCAAGTCAAGGTGCAAATTCCCCAAGTAATCCTCCAAACATATTTTCTCATGCAGGGAACAATCCCAGATTATTTTTTTTCCCCAATTCAGAGCATCACTGCCTCTTCTTCTTTTGTTCCACAGACAGAGGAAGAGCAGCATGAAATTTCAAGCTGTGAAAAAAAATGCTCCTGTTACAGGGTTCACAGCTTACCACCTCTAGTTAACCCCTATGCTCACATTTTGCCTTTTGTGTGGGCACAGAGCTGTTTTCCTTGGAGGGTGCAGTGAGTGCATCTTTTGCCATTTGATTGATTAGGTGACAAGAGAGAAAACAGGAGTTTTTAGACTGATGCAAATCTGTGCAAACAGCTCGCATTCAGCAGCTCCAGACTCTCGCTGCAGAGTGCAAAGACGATTGCAACAGCCACTGTTTGCAGGGCTGAGGACAAAAAAAAACGTGACTTGCCTTTCACTGGCTGAACCTTTCATTTGCAATAAAGATGACGGTGATAGCAGTGTCTGAGCTCAGTCTCCTCTCTAAATAACATGTGTGTGCTCAGCTGGATTAAGCCAACTTCTGAGACTGGAAATCATAATAACAGTCTTTTACAGGACAGCCTTTCTGGTCGTCTAATACTATTATCCTCTGGGCTGAAAAGCATTCCAGAGCACTTGGAGTGCTACGATGAATGTGAGGCTGTTTAGCTGATAGTACTGGCTTGTCTCAAGAAAGCACATTTTCTCATTATTTTCAAGTTTAAAGAAAAAGTTTAGGAGAAGAAATAGAAATATTAAAAATGAGAAGGATTTGGTCATGCTGTGTGCCTTTCTGAAAGTCTCTTGTGGTGCCTTATGCATTTCATCTTCCTTTTCTAAGTGGTCCAAATAGTTGTTTGAACTCCATTATGGCCTGAATGAAAATTTGTGAGGGTTACTGAGACTGGGCACATGATCCACTGCTCTGCTTTTCCATGGCTTTACACCACCATAACATAGGGCCAATTCAGGTTCCACATACTTGATGTCTTGTCAATAATAACCAAAGTCCTTGGAGGAAAAAAGTCCTGCAGAAAAAGAAAATGTTGGCTTTGGTATTGTGGTGGGCTGACCCTGGCTGGATGCCAGGTGTGTGCCAAAGCTCCATCACTCCTCTCCTTGGCTGGACAGGGGAGAGAAAATATAACAAAGGCTCATGGGTCAAGATAAGGATAGGGTGAGTTTATTTTCATTTAGTATCAATCAAATCAAAGTAGGATTATGAGAAGTTAAACCAAATCCTAAAAGCATTTTCCCCCCCACCCCATCTTTGTTTCCAGGCTCAGTCTTACTCCCGATTTTCTCTCCCTTCTCTCCCGCAGTGGTGCAGGGGGACAGGTAATGGGGTGTGTGCTCAGTTCATCACATTGCCTCTGTTGTCTCTGCTGTCCTTCCTCCTCAGGCAAAGGACTTCTCAGACTCTGCTCCTGCTGCATTATGGGGTCCCTCCCACAGGAGACAGTCCTCCATGAGCTTCTCCAGCATGAGAACTTCCCGTGGCTGCAGTTCTACACAAACTGCTTCAGCCTGCGCCCCTTTATGGGGTGCAGTTCTTCAGGAACAGGCTGGGTCCTCTACGGGGTCACAAGTCCTACCAGCAAACCAGCTCCAGTGTGGGCTCCCCACATGGTCACAGCCTCCTTTTGGCATCCATCTGCTCCTAGAGCACTCCCTCCCACTCCTTCATTGACCTTGGTGTCCGCAAGGCTGTTTCACAAATTCTCACTCCTGTCTCCATTTGCTATTCTGACAGCTTCTCCTCCTCTTTCTTAACTCTGTTACCCCAGAGGTGCTACTGCTGTCCCTGAGGGGCTCAGACAAGGCCATTGGCACATCTGTCTTGGAGCTGGCTGGCGTCAACTCTGTTGGACACTGGGAAAGCTTCTGGCAGCTTCTCACAAAGCCATCCCCACAGCTCCTCTGCTCCTAAAACCAGTTATTTAACTTGTGACAGCCTAAGAATTTTGATAAACTCTAAAGATTCTTGCTGGCAGTGAGGCCAAAGGATGAAACCCACGTATGTTTGTCATCACCACGGCTCTCATTGCTGTGGTGTCCCTGGACACTCTGCTGCTCCAGGGATGCTCGCTTTTCCTCCTCTCCTCCCCCACTGACACAGTCCTCCCTTCTCTGACCAGCAACTCATGAAATTTCAAACACCAAAACCATTGCTTTTCCTGGTAGGCTGTGAAATTCTCCCTGGAAAGCCCTGCAAGGTCCATGCTCTTATGCTACTCTCTGGGGAAGACGAGCATCCCTGTTTGCCCTGCTTGGGACATATCTGCAGCAGGACATCCCAGTGCAGCTGAGCTGACCCCTGGATGGCCTTAAGTGTGCTGGGGGCGGGATGCTGCTCATCCCAATCCTCACTCTTCTCTCCTGTGGTCGGGTGAGGACATATGGCCCGTCACAGTTTGCTCTTCCTCACCCCAGGACGCTAAAAGCTGAGTTGTTTTTCCTTAGGGTTGGCTCCCATCTATCCATATGTCTTCATCTTATTCTTCTTAATTTAGCTAGTGGCTGTGCCTTCTGTTTTCCTTGAATTAAAGAAATAAAATAAAATAACTAGCTGTCATTATATGCTTTCATTCCTACCTTTAACGATGTGGTCTCTTTTGTAGCTGTTCTGTGCAAATTGCTCATAGGCTACTGTCTTTCTTAACCTCCAACCACAGCTTTGTGCTTTGGAGGTAGTTATTATCTAAAACAACTTGGTAGCATCAATCTGTTTCTTTCCCAGAGGCTTCTTTACACTTTGATGAGAAAGCTGCTAAGTCTCTTTCTGCTTTGTGGCAAAGGCTGAGCCTAGCTGGTTTTTTTTTGGGGTTTTTTTGTTTTGTTTTGTTTTTTTTCTCCTCACCCAAAAGCACCCATGAATCAACTATATTTCTTCTTTTCAATCTATGGGCTGTTCTCTTAATAATTTCATGACCTGACTTTAGAGAATATTTCCAGTGAGATGGTCCCACAGGCATCTGCAGCACCAGAATGTTTCTTACAAATCCAATCTCTTGAACTGTGTATTTTACTCACCCTTCTGACAATACTTTAAACATATTTTTTTTTGCTTTCATCACCTCTGTGAGACTTTTGCAGGAGTTCATTCCAGCAGATTTAATCCTTATTCACCTATTTTCTGTTTTGATTTTGCCTCTTACATGAGGGTTTTTTTAGCCAATCTACAATACTTCTTCCCCTAGATTAGATCTTTTTACTTAATTTTTTTTTCCCCAAAATGCCCTTCCTCACATCAGATTTCATAAACTAAGCCTAGGAGAGTGAAAGGACCATAAGAAATTTTAGTACTGTGGGGCTTTTTGTCTTCACAATCCTTTTCTTGAGCCTGCTGGCCCTCAGAAATGATAGTGAGATTACAGCATATCCATTAAGATGTACCAGGGCCTCTGTTCCCCACTGAAGGTTGTGAGACCTGCACCGCCTCCTAGGACCTCTGTGCTTAGATTGGAACATGGATGAGAAAAGGGGTGAGTTGCTGCTGGAAAGTCCAGCAGACAGTGCTATGACTCCACTTTCCTTATGAAATGAAGCACTAGCAACAACAATTTTGGCCTGGCTGGGGCCAAATCTCCTGTCTCAAAGATGTTATTTGGTAAGCCTGGGGCAACAGGGTTGTCATATGTGTCCAGTGTGGACTGCTGAGGGGAACAAAGGCTTGAGAAATAGCATGAAAAAAGCTGTGGACCTTTCACCTTGGACAGCTTGGAAGAGCGAGGGGTGGGGGGAGGAATGGCAGCCTCTGGCCCTGGAGGTCAGGTGAGTTTGGAGAAGGAATTATGAACTGCTGGGAAGAGCTGGGTGCTCTAGGCATCACAGCTGCAGCTGCCTCCAGGATGCCCAGAAGATTCTCAGGATTTGCCTCACAGCACCACGAGCAGCCATTTCCATGGTGCTCCCAAATCTCAAAAGGGGAACTGTCAAATAATTTAAACTCCACGTGCTATAGCCCATCTGCTCTGAGCCATGCATGGCATGAGGGAGAGCCGAGGTTGCTGAGGGTGGCAAACACCACCACAGGAAAGCTGTCTGATTGGAGAGCGGGTGGCAGTGCCCTTTGTCCACCAGTTTGTCCTCCATGGGGTCCTGTGAGTGCACGGGCAATGCCCAGCACACCTGGCTGGTGGGATACTGGAGAGGGCTGGGGATGGGCATGGACCGTTCCTGATCTCACCAGCCAGGCTTTCTTGTGGCTGACAGACATTCTGCTCAAGCTGTTCATCTGTCCTTGCACAGTGTGTCAGGGACAGGAATAACTTGTCATCAGGCAGTTTTGGAGCTGGTTTGGGCAATAAGAACAATTAGCTTACAGAGACCTGATAAATATGTTCTGTAGCCTCATACTAGGTGGACAGAACTGCCTTGCAACTGCTCTCCCTTCCTGTCTTCTTCTGTAAATGTCTCTCCACCATCCATGGCCTCAGTGGCCCAGAGGAGATGCTCAAGGTAGCTGATTTCCCGGCCTCTGCCCATGGAAAGCCAAACCTGTGGTCCTTACCACACATGATTCTCCTTTCCTGCAAGGAGGTGGTTGCAGTTGCCCCAGAGTGGCACATGGCCACAAAGGAAACCCGCCTTCCACCTGGGATCAGCAAGTGGCTTTGTGGGAGAAATATCCTCTGTGCAAACTTGATCTGATGAAAAGAGCTTTGTTGCCTCACTGCCTCTGCTTGTTGGTGGTGAAGAAACCTGGCCTCCAGCTGTGGCAACACAGTTTTAAAGGCAGAGGTGACTGGCACAGCGTTTGCTCCGTGGTCGAGATGCAGCTGGGTGGTCCCTTGTGTGATGAATTAGTTAATGTGTGAAGAGCTCTGAGGAGGGCATAAAACACTGAGCATTTCTAGTACCTTCTGAGGATAATGCATTTTAAAGATCAACTTGGGTTTGCCTGCAATGTGATTTGTTTAATTATTTAAAGCCTGTTAGCATATTTTCCTCAAGGGATGGAAAATCCTCAGCAAAATGATCCTTACACCAGAACAGAGATGGCCATTGTACACTGAAGGTTTGCATTCACACCCATCCACCAGCACAGATCCCATCACGCTGTGCAAATACCCACCTTCCCAGCTCCAGAGGATGCTTCATTCCAGCCTCTTCTTCACACCTACAACTCACCAGTCACTAAAGGGCACTTTGTGAGGCAGCTAGGATTAAAAGGGATAGGTACCTGGTATGGAGAAGGCTTTGAAAGACAGTTCTCAACCTCAGCCTTTTCTAAGCCTGTGTTTAGCTTGGTCTGTCCTCATGGTGCAAGGTGGGATAATGTTAAGATAGAGAAGTACAGCTGGGATTCTTGTTGATGCCCAAGGAAGAGCTTTCTGGTTCAGGAGTCTCATCTCCACATGGCTGCACAGTGCAGGACTGTATAAGAAGGTGCAGAGAACGTTTGAGAGCAAATGGCCTTGCCACAGGACTGGATTAACTGGATCTCAGGTGCTCTTGCTCTGTCTGGAAACAATTTCTTGTTCAGTTTTGCTAAGCTCACTGTGACAAACGGCACGTGCAAAGCTGACTCCACACTGCTGAAATCCCAAGGCATCGTGCCTTTCTCTTCTTCATTGCTCCCCACCCTTAAATGCCAACTCAGAAGCTCTGGTTCCTCTATGCCACCTAGAAGTCTGACCTGCAACCTCCCACTTAAGAGGGAAAAAACTCCCAATGCTCTGAACTTTGAGAGAAATCACTGTGTTTTTTGTGAGTACATGTGTGTGTGTACTGGACAAGGAGAGGTGGTGAGGCAGGGCTTCCCTTCAGCATCATCATCATACCTGCAAGGTGTGACACAGCAAAGAAGCTGTACCAGCACCTTCTTTTACCTCCTTCTGTTGCACTGAGCGATGGGTGCTCTCAGAGGTGTCAAACTGCATGTGGGACAGTTTGGAAACATTTTGAACATGGTGTGAGAGAGCACTAAGGTTTTCCTCTCCTTGGCATGGTTCTTGCCAACTTCTCTGTGAGGGGTGTCTGCAGATAAGGGAGGAGATGTCAGCTGTCTGGCAGCTCAGAGATTTAGAGAGTAAGGGGCTCCTTGCTTCCCTCAGCTGGGACTGCACATGGCACCCTGTTTTCCCAGCACTGCTTGGTGCAGCAGGCGCTGATGTACCTGGATACCAGAGCTGGCACCACGTTGCCTTGTGTGTGCTGGAGGCTGCAGCACTACTTTCTTTCACTGAAGCACAAATTGCAGGGATAGCTCTTAGATTTGCTCTGACATTGTAATGGGGGACCCCAGAGACTGAGCACTGTTTACACTGGCGGGGCCTGACATCCTCGTGGCATTTGAGCTGGGTCACTGCAGAATCAAATTGTTGTTGATTTTTATTTTGTATTTACCCATGGAACCTGGACTCAAGGCTCAATTGGGGCACGGTGGATGGTTTCCACGAGGTCCATCCTTCGGCCAGTTTTACAGCCGAGTTGGCTAAGGTGCAAAGAGGTCAAGAGCCCCGAGTGAAACACACTGAACAGGAGGCTCATTAAGGGCTGAACTCCAGACCTACGTTCCCAGTCCCCTGCTCTAATCACCAGGCGAGACATGGGAGAGCCTCATGGGGCTGATGCTGATGAAAGAAGAGTCAACAGCTTTATTTTGCAGCTTTATTAGCAAAACGATGTAAAGCCAATGTGCCTGACTCTATTATTGAACCAGTAATCTCCGTGTGCTTACATCCAGAGCTTCCCAGCCGTTTAACTAGGAGTCTGAACAATAAAATATGTTCGGTCTGAAATGGCTAAAGCAGAGGCAAAGCGGGAGGTAAGCTGTCTAATTGGAGAAGTTGCAGCGGGATTCTCACCCCAGGGGTCTGTCCCTTGGGATTAATGGTTTGCTGACATCTGGGTTGCGTGGCACTGCTGCCTTGCCCTGGGTCCCACCAGGGCTGATGGCAGGGAGCCAGAAAACAAACAAAAAAACCCCCTCCCCAAACTCTTACAACAGGGAAGATAAAGATTTTTATGCTGTCAATGTGGAGGCTGTTGGGAGAAATTATCTGGCAGCTTCTACCCTGAGACATACGGTTGTGACTTCTCTTGGCTTGCAAAGCCACCTAAGGAAAGAGCAGGAACAGGGAAATACAGTCTCTTCTCCTGACACCAGGGGTTGTCCCAACAGAGACAGCCCCACTATCTTGTCCCATCCAGTTTCAAAGGCCTGAGGGTCTTATGTTGTATGCTCTACTGAGGGTGAGCTGGATCAATAGGCCAAGACTAATTATATGAAGTACAGCAAGGCCAGGTCCTGCCCTTGGGGCACAACAGCCCCAGGCAGCGCTACAGGCTGGGGGCCGAGGGGCTGGAAACCTGGATGGTGGAAAAGGACCTGGGGGTGCTGGTCAACAGCAGCTGAACTTGAGCCAGCTGTGCCCAGGAGGCCAAAAATGTCAATGGCATCCTGGCCTGGATCAGCAATCGTGTGGCCAGCAGGACCAGGGCAGGGATTGCCCCCAGTAGTTGGCACTGGTGAGGCCACACCTCAAATCCTCTGCCCAGTTCTGGGCCCCTCACTACAAGAAAGACACTGAGGGGCTGGAGTGAGTCCAGAGAAGGGCAACAGAGCTGGGGTGAGGTCTGGAGCACAAGGCTTATGAGGAGGGTCAGAGGGCACTGGGGTTGTTTAGCCTGGAGAAAAGAGGGCAAAGGGGAGGCCTTACCACTTTCTACAACTCCCTGAAGGGAGGTTGCAGCGAGGTGGGGGATGATCTCCTTTCCAAAGTAAAAAGAAATAGGACAAGGGGAAATGGCTTCAAGAAGTTCCAGGAGAGGTTTAGATTGGATATTAGGAAAAATGCCTTAATGGAAAGGGTTGTTAAGCATGGAAAAAGCTGCCCAGGGAAGTGGGCAGCCTGGAGGTATTTAAAGATGTGAATGTGACACTTAGGGACATGGTTTAGTGGTGCACTTTGCAGTGCTGGGTTGAGAGTTGGACTTGATGACTTTAAAGGTCTTTCCAACCTAGATGAGTCTATGATTCTATGTCAGCTACTCAAGATGATGCCTTCATGGCAAATGCATGGGCATATACCTGTTGCACATGGCATCCTCTCCTGGTTTGGCAAAGTTGTCCCAAGTCCATCTCTATCCAGACATGCACCTGTTTGTGGCATGCCAGGGTCTTGAGGCAGGACTCAGGCTTGTGTCTGCAGTCCTTCTCAGCTGCAGGCAGTACCGAGCTCTTGGCCACTACCAAGGACAGATTCCTTTTTCCCTAGACAGGGTGCCTGAACTAGTGAAGAGAAGGAGGTAGCAGCTAGAAGTTGGAGGAATCCCCATTTAGAGACACCCATTTCTTTCACTCCCATGAAGGATTCACTGCTGGTTACTGGCTCAGATGCAGACCTTTGGGGACCACCAAACAGGTGGTGTTCCACTACCAGCCAGTTGTCACTTGCCTCTCCCTCTGGGAGTCTTTCCAGAAGAAACTAAGTCACCGCCCCCGCTCCTGTCCTCCTGTTTTTCTTTCCCCTGTGATCCTATTGGAACCATCTTCTGATGCTGATGAAAAGCTGAACATGGGGGAAAAAAAAAATTAAAAAGAGTATCCAAATGTGCTGCATGTCAGGGACTGAATTGGACACATAAGCTATGGACACCTTGGGAGGGCCATCACCCCAGGTCAGCTAGTCCACACCACAATGCAGTGTCTCACACAGGCTCAGAGCTCACCGTAAATCCAACTAAAGTACTCAGCCTGTTTTGAAATCCACCCACATCCTTGCTTTTTACAACCTCGGGAGGAAAATGGTAAATTAATCCTTTTTTAAAAAAGGATGAGTCGGTTCCTTGTCATTCTCTGCGTGGCTCGGGATATGATAGTTTTTTCTGCATAAATACAGATTGTTTCTTTTCACAACTTCCCTTTCATCAAACTGCTATGAAGGCCTGGAGGTTGTTAAAAAATGTGAAAGAAACTTGCTTCCCAATTAAGGTCGATCTCTTTTATCAGAGTCTTTGCATATAAACCTCACTTTCATAAGGATTTCTGTAAACTTTATCCCCAGCTCTGACAAACTGGGAGATGCCCAAATCTCTGAAGGAGCTGGAGAAGAGGCTGCCTTCTTTCCCGGCTCACAGCGCAAAGCAGGGATCTGATCTGTCATGATGACTGAGAACATGTCACAACAATCTGTTTGCGTTCTTCAGGAAAGAAAAACATCTTTCTCTCCCCAAGCTGTAAGCTAATTTGGAGATTTTGCAAGCTGACATGCAACCTGATTAAAATGACCTCAGGCCAACAATTCTTCTTAGGCAGCTCCACAATTAAAGTCTAGACCTATCTGTAGCTAAGGGATTTTTTTCCCCTTCAAATCCCTTTTAGGGAGGAGAGTTCTGTGTTTTTATTTTTAAATCTACGTATTTGGAATTTTTCTTTTACACTTTGCTTCTACTGTAGCAGAATGTGCTAAGGGGATCTATATTTTTTCACATTTTGAGCAGATGAAACTTGTACGCAGAAGCCCCAGTTTCTTGCCTGCTGGAAAAATATACTGAATTTCGGAGGAAATAATACATTAATAAACTGGAGGACTCTAAGAAATACCCAAGGCACTTTGTGGCCTACATAAATCTGCCCTCTGAGGTAAAAATGTTGTGCCCTCAATTTTCCAAAGTCAGTGGATATTTTTGTAATGACCATTGCACTACTACTCAAATCACTTTTTTGCTTTTTGCAATTAGTTTAACAGTGGGAGAAGCTTATTAATCTGCTGAATTTTTGTGAGCCCAGAGATTTTTCAGGCAGCAAGCAACAGAAAATAAATGGGCTCCTTCTGGCTGGACATTTTTCAATGAATAACCCCTAAACTTAATTCAGTGTTCTGGGGAGACTTGGAGATTTGTCCATGAATGTTTCAATGCCCATTTCTTAAAAAAAAAAAAAAAAAAAAAAAAAAAAAAAAAAAAAAAAAAAAAAAAAAAAATCACTGATCATTCGTCATTGGTCATTCATTGCAGATAAATCCAGGAGAGATTTTTCTTCCACTCTGTTGATTTGGCTCAGCCTGGATCATCATCTGGTTTCTAGTTTGTCAGCCGGCTAAAGTGATTGACAACTTGTGTTTTGCTAATGCTCTTCACAGAGTAATGAGATCCCCTAAAGGGTTTTATTTATGAATTCAAATTATACACTTTTGAATTACCAAGTAAACTGGAGTGACTTGCAGACTAACTTTTTAGCATCACCGAAATACCCTGTACAGCCATGGTTATTTGACACTGGTTCCAGGCCCCCTGAGCTGGGGTGGGAGCTTTCCTGGGTGCAAGGGTGGGATGGTGACAGGGGATGCCGGTGGCTTTACACCGGGGACCCACGGTGGGTCATTGCGTGCCTATCCCCAGCCCAGGCAGCTCCGTGCCTTGTGTTTCTCTGGCTGCTGGGGTGGTTGAACACATGGGCTTTTCTCACCTGATTGCACCGCCCTGACTTGGCTTTAGCTCTTACAAGACTTCTCGGATTACTTCAAGAGGAATTTGCCTCCTGGCCCATTTCTTTCTGCAGACACTGCTCCAGCTCAGAGGTGGAAACTTCCCCTGAGGAGGTGAAGGAGATGTCTCCTGGGAGAACAAACCCTAGGAAAGTCAGATGGAGGCTGTCTCACTGCTCCCGGCCAGGCTGAATAACCCCCACTGCTCCTTCCCATGCCCCAGGAGAGTCCCTGTTCTGCCCTGCCACGGTCTGATTTCCCTACTTCTCACAGGGCCTCGGATCCCAGTCCCTGGTGGGAGTTGACAGAGCCCAAACAGCTGGCATCTCTGTTTGGAGAATAATACTGCCTTTGGTGAATTTACACCGAGGGGAGAAGGACACACCCTGACCAAGCTTGCTCCCTGGCCATACAGGAACTGGGACAGGAGATTTTTAGAAATCATAGAATCATAAAATGGTTGGAGTCAGAAGGGACTTTAAAGATCATTTGGGAGTCAGAAGGGACTTTAAAGATCATTTGGTTCCAACTCCCCTGCCATGGGAAGGAATACCTTCCTCTAGACCAGGTTGCTCAGAGCTCCATCCAACCTGGCCTACTTCAGGGGATAGGGCATCTCTCTGTGGGCAACCTGTTCCAGTGCCTCACCATCCTCGTTTCTTCCTAACATATAATCTGTACTCAGGCTCTTTAATTTTAAAGCCATTCCCGCTTGTGCCGACGCTACACGTCCTCGTCAGAAGTCTTTCCGCAGCTCTCTCGCAGCCCCTTTAGAAGGGCTGTCAGGGGCTATGAGCAGGTGCTCCAAGGTCACCCCGGAGCTTTCTCTTGTCCAGGCTGAGGACGCGCGGCTCTCCCAGTGCCCTCACAGCAGAGGCGCTCCGGTGCTCCCTCTGCAGCAGTGGCTGTAACGCAGCCGCCGGGCCCAGGGCTGATCCTCCTGCCCCGCGCCAGGCTGGGAACCCCGAGGAAATAAGAGCTCTGTCACCAGAGAGCTCCTCCGTCGCACCAGACGCTACGATTTTGGCACATCCCGCTGTCTCTCGGCTTTCGGGGCGGGGGACGCGGGCGCCTCCC
>WEIU01014324.1:164538-175844 GCA_013389925.1 Aegithalos caudatus
TATCGCATCCAGCATCATCCCTTCCAGCCCCGTTCCGTTCACGCCTTACACTTCTGATTGTCTTGGGTTAAACATTACCAGAGGAAATAATACTAATAGCCTTTCACAGCGAAGAAATCAACTTCTAAGGCATTTGTTATGGAAAGGATTATAATAAATTAAATGCTTAAACTAGCACTGTGCAAGCATTTTTGTCTTGGATCAAAATGTTTGCACTGGCTGTTTAAACATTTAATTTATTATAATGAGAAATATCATTGTAAAAATAAGCATGTTAATTAAACCTGAGTTTTGCAAATGTGAGTCATCCCATGTGGACACAGTATAATGAATATAGACAGGTAGAGTCTGCATGCCCTTTTTTTTCTCATTAAGAAAATTAACATTTACATCTTTAAACCCTGCAGCTATTAGTTATTTTTAATGAAATGTGTTGCCATTTCAAAGTTAAGCTCTTATATGATGCAGTCAGATAGTGCTAGGTCAGGGAAGAACTTTGCAAATTAAGTCGCAGAGAAGTTGTTTGCCACAGATAATTGATTAAAGTTGTTACGTGGATAATCAATTTACACAGTTAAATAAATAAAAATAAATAACTGCTAAGAAAACCCAGGTCATGCCAGGGTGGTAAAAGAAAGCAGTACCCCGGCCATCCTGGGGCCCAAAGGAGCTATGAATTTGGAAGTGACAGACTGAACCTCTTTGTTATCATCTGACAGGGCACTGAGGGACCAAGGGGGACTTTTACAAAGGCAATTTGGACAGTGATGGCTTGCTGCTGGTGTGGGTGAGAGAGGACAGAGGCAAGACTCTCTTTCAAGTGAAGTGACTGGAAGAATTTTTTTTCTACCTTCTCATGCCACTGGTCTCTGGTGCATCCATCTGGTCTTGTCCTGGATTCATTGCATATGTCAGGTTGTATGCTGATATGTAAACAAAATGCACTTGGATTTACTCCCAGCTCTCTCACAGATATGTGGTGTAGCCTTGAACATGTTGCTTTACCTCCTAGAGGGTCATAAAACGTTCTCAGCTATGGCCTTGCAAGGGGTAGAGGTAGTGTTACTCTGTTTTAATTAACATCCTGCCAAGCTGTGTGTTCAGAAGTATCTCCGGTCTCTTGTTATTGTACATTACTGCAACAGGCAAAGGTCACAGCAGGCTGCCAGCCCTGGCTGGATCCCGTTTTTGAAGTGATCTAGCCCCCAAGGGAGGGAGGGAGGGAGGAGGAAAGTCTTTGGCACAGAAGTGAAATTAAACTCAAGGGAGGGAGGAGACCTCGGTGAATTATTTTCTAGCTGCAGCAGAGAGCTGGGGATAGAATGCTCTCACTTAGGGGTCACACCCCAAATACACGGTATACTGTTGTCCCACATGCAGAGATTCAGGTAGGAAATTTATAGACAAAAGCAATTTTAAGATCTTGATTTGCAGAAGTGCCTCTTCATGCTATTCTCTACCTAGTTGTCCACTGAACCTGCTCTTAGTGTCTGCTGTAGGACTTTTGGAAAGTCAAGGTTCTTGAATTTCTTCCAAGTCCAGTGGACATGTTTTGCATGGAAAAAGAGGATGCATTAAGACAAGGATCCTCTGTATATAATGAAATTGCTTATTTAACTGGGGATCATGCTCTCAAACCTTTGTGTCTGCAACCTCTAGGCAGTTTAGGCCCCCATCATGTGGGTGCCTCTCTCCTGTCTTCCCAAACTCCTTGCTTTTTTTGTCTTCTTACTGTGAGTGGGAGAAGAGTTTTCCAGGTGAAGGGAAGAAGTTGTTGCCCTTTCTTCTTCTTTTTGTGTCTCTCTGCTCCTCTGAGCTCTCTATCCCCAAGCTGACACCCCACAAAACTGCTGACACCTCGCAAAACTTTTCTCTTCTTGCAGAAGCAAATTTATCTTGAAGCTATGTTGCTTTAATTACAAAGGAGTATTTCTACACAGAACATGAACCTGTGGAAAAAAAGGAGAACTTGTCTACAGGGACCTTTGTTGTTCTTCAGTGAGTTGCCCCATCCTGAGGCGATGGAGCACATGGCTGGGGTACAGGGACCATACACAGAGTGGCCAACCCGGACAGGGCCAGAACTCACCCGGCAGAAGGCTGCAGCCAGCAGTCGGGGGGGTAAAGGTCCTGGCAGATGGGCTGCAAAGATGGGGCTGCTTAGCAGACATCGGCTGGGACAAATGTAATTCCTGTCACCCAGCATTGGGCCATCCACTTAGGAGAAAGGGTAGGAGGCAGCCTCCACTTCTGGCCTCTAGAACATTCATCTGATGTCAGCTAAGGCAAAGGTGCACAACTTGGAACAGTTTTCAGCTCCGAAAGATTAAGTTGCCACAAATACCTCTGCATCCTTTAGCAGAATTTGGCTATAGCACCACACAGGATTGCTTCCTTACCTCAGATGTGGGGCTGGTGGGTACTCCTTACTCAAAAAGTACCCTCTAGGCACATCAGCCAGCCATCCACCACAGCAGGAGCTGACAGGCAAGAGGGGTTTGCCTGCTGCAGGCTCAGTGCTCATCCCTGTGACCCTGAGGATGCTAACGTCCACTCAAAAATAATCAATAATTAGCAACTGAATAAACCCACCGGCTTCTCACATCCAGGCTAGGTAATTGCTTTTCTCAACTTGGTGGCCATTTACTTCCTTTCCATGGGCATGAGTGTGAAATCAGCTTTGTGTGTCCAGCAGGAGGGATCTGTATCACTGCTGAGGGGGAAACCCAGCTCCAGGGAGCTTCTCCTAACCATCCATTTAAATAAGGAATACTAGAACACCTTGGTGTATATGGTAGAAGTTACTAGCTCCTAGTAACTTCTCTTCAGTTACTAGTCTGCATCCTTCAAGATAAATTTGGGCTTAGGTCACAGTTGAAGAGTCAGTGGGAATTACCACTAGTGATGCTAAGCCTTCAAATTATCCAAAAGGCAATGTTTTCTCCTTGACCAACCTTGAAATCGATTGGAAACCTCCAGAGGTTTTACGTTACATATAGGCTGACCTACTTTGTTGGCTGCTGCTCAAAAACACAGTCCTATCTTCTTTCCAGGCCCTGGGGCCCTCTTCTCTCTCTGCCCCATTCCTAACATTTGTTTGACATCTGGATGAGCTAAATGTGAAGCAATCTACCTGATTTTGCTACTTTGGTACATCTGTCCATGAGCAGGTGACTTTCCTGGGTGGTGCTGTCAAAGGAGTCAGGGGAAAATGAAGCTGAAACTGGAGAGGGTGGACCATCCCCTTACGTGCACTCACTGGAATTTCTGTATCTACATGATCTGTGCCTGTGTTTAGGGAAGGTGCTTAGTCTGCTGTCATATACAATGGTGAGCTAGTCAACACAGTTATGGGAGACTAGAGAGCAAATGTGAAAAGAGAATGCAGGTGTCATCCCCCCTAGACCCCCCCATCCAACCAGCCCTCCTTGTCTGCCACAGGAGTGCAGATGCCTGTCTTTCATGTAGAGCCTACATATTGGCCACGAAAGTCACATCTCTGAATCCTCAGCTAAACCCCACCTGGTGTCTCTCTGCCTTCAGGGTCTGGTCCAGGCAGCATTTTCTGACACATTTTCAGGATGTCTTGTGTGTGTTGAGGACACAGGACCCCACCGCAGAGGTCACATCACAGCCACGTCCACTTACAAATGTGAGTGCTGCCACCCTGTTTTAGTAGGAGTCCTGCACCTACAGCATGCACTGCAGCAGCCAGGATCAGGCACCTCAGTGGTGTTTGACTCCATCACACATCTCAGTACATAAATCATCCTTGAAGGCATTCAAGTGGCACAGGACAGAAGAGCGGGTCAGTGAGAATTTGACTAATTTTTTGGCTGAACCACCAGAGAAGGCATCTCTGGGATCTTGTCTCCTTGGTGTGTGTGGTGGGTAGACCTTGGTCAGCAGCCAGACCGCCTCCCATTTCTCACTCACTCCCTGTCCTCAGCAGAACAGGGGTGGAAAATCAGATGAAAAAAGGTCATGGGTCGAAATAGATACAGAGAGATCACTTGCCCATCACTGTCATGGATGAAACAGACTGGGCTTTTGGAAAATTATTTTAAATTATTGAGAGTTAAAACAGCTTTGGAGGCCTGCCCAAAGGTCTCCAGGGTGTCAGATGCAAGCCCACAGTCCCAGAATATCAATGGGGCACTCAAGAGATATTGCAGCTATGCCTTAATGGCTGTGAAGGTACCACTGGAAAAGAGCCTGTGGGTATTACCCCCTTCTGTGTTTCCTGTGGTAAAAGTGCCTGTTTCTCCCCAGTGATTTAGGAGGGTATGGAGGGTGCTTGGCTCCACTGTAGGTGACTACCAGAGATTTCAGCAGGAGCAGGCTCAAGCTCACTGTCAGTGCTTTTGTGATGTCCTGCTGCTGTAGCCAGTTTTGACCATGGAATTAATGCTGGTTCAGTGAAGCAGTGCTGTCTCCTGTCCTGTGTCTTGGCAACCCCTCCTCATCTCTGCCCTCTGAGCCAGGGAAAGGCAGACAGGAGAAGGTAGCTTTTTGTGAGCAAGAGGTTCTGTGGTCATACAGACTTATCATGTGACATAAGGCTGATGTCACACCATGCTTGGCAAATAAATGGAATTTAACTGATAGGACTGCTGCATTAATTTCTGAAGTATGTTAGAAAAATCTCAGCTATGAAAATCAAAAACTAAAAGAAAAAGCTAGGATGTACACAGTGAAATAACATCAATGGAGCAAATGTTTGAGCCAAAGGACTTAGCCCAGGAGCTAACCCTTGGTCTCCCCTCTGCACTCAGCTGCACTTTGGGTGGTGTGTGCTCTTATCTGATGGAGCTTGGAGACTTCCCTCATCTAATTTTAGGCATCTAAAAGTTACAGGTGTCTGGACTGCTGCCCCTTGCCCTTACAAGAAAAGGGGAGATGAGGAGCTTCAGTGATGCACCTGAACACTCCCCATTGTGTGGCCAGGCCAAGATAAAAAGGTCTCCGAAGTCTCTATCTTTCCACTAACCAGAGAGTCCCTGTGAAATGATGGGTTCAGATTTAAATATTAAGTGGTATTTAATACAAAAATCCCACATTTTACAGCACATGGAATGCCAGAACAGGCAGATCCCAAAACACAATGAGACTGTAGCTGCTTGTTGCTGAAAGCTGCTTTGAGAACAGCATCAAGTGACTTTATTTTCCCACCATTTCAAGGTTGCCTTGCATTGGGGTGGCCCAAACTCCTGATCAGGCAGTGAGGACCATCAATTCACTCACAGAAGGGCACAAGCTCTGTTGCAGGGAACAGAATGAATTTGATGCCAAAACCCACTGTGATGAACTGTCCTTTGTCTGTGGCTACCTCCTACTGGCCCTGCCAGGGGAGCCTAGGGACCTGCTGTGAAGGTGTTGCAACCCAGGCTTTTGAACTAGATGAGGAAGAACCAGCTTATCAGACAGTCTTGCTTTTTTTGACAGAGAGCCTTTCCCTCCCTGAGTTCAGTTATGACTAATTACTTCCCATGCAGGCATTGCTGCTCTGCATCACTGGTGATTAGCCAGAAGGGAGGCTACCAGCTTTCCTTCTCAGCACCCATCCTTCAGCCACAACTTCAGCTCTAAACTTAATCCTCTGAGTTCATTAGATGCATCATGATTTTTACTACCAGACTTTAGAGGAATCACCGGAAATGCTCACCTCTTTTCCTGACCATAGGAGATGTATCACAAACGTAGCTTCCCAACTGAGCCTTGCATCAGCCTGATTTAAATTCGCTTACAACCTCTGAAACTCTTTGCCCACCACAAATCTTCACACCGTGGCTTTTATGAAGCCCCAGTTGAAACTCAGACCCCGTATGCATAAAAACTTGATCGGGTTCTGCCACTCTTGCTACATGGGCTTGAGAAAGCTGGAAGTTGGGGGAGAAAGGGGATTTTTGTTGGTTAAGGGACATACAGGTGAGATGTTTTCTACTTACATTTTGAGACACAAAGCCAAATAGAGCCTCATTTATATCTAAGAAGCTTTTATATTTCCTTGGTGAGTCATATTCTATATATATGTATCATACTAATTAGATAAATAGTTAAAAAATTCATGATAAAACCCCAAAGCTTTGCCATGTACAGATTTTTGGATTATTGATTTGTATAAAATGTGAAATTATGTAGTCCACATAAGGAAAAGTTCTCCCTTTTGGAAAACTTTAATCAAATATTAAAACTCCAGTAGAAGTGTTACTTCTGGTGTAAGCAGTTTTTTTGAACACAGGAAGAAACATTTATGCTTCAGTGTGTTTCATTAAATGCTGTTCTATACCTGATTTCAGCAGAAGGATTTGAGATCTGCTTTTTAGCTTGAAACCCCAATAGGAAGGAATTTCAAATCTATGTATGATTTTTTTTTTCCTAGGACAGTCATTTCATGGAGAAGAGAAATATGTATCATAGAAAATTAAAAATTAAAAATAATCAACATTTTTAATTCCTGTTTTATGCACCTTTCCCTTGATGTAAAAATATATGTACACAAACACAAACTACTGTCCTTTAGTAAGGATGCTTTAACAAGGGGTAAGCATTAGAACTCACACCCATAGAGCCTGACTCAATGTCTCAGCCTGAACAGAAAGCAAAGTGCTCGGGTGGCTGCTGATGCAAAGACATCAGCACAGCACAAACGTTTCCACTGCTGAATGGAGCTTCACTTGCTCCACTAAAATTACATCACTCCCTTCCCATGAAGGATCGAGCTGGAAGAGCTCAGACCAGGCAGTGACAAGCAAAGGCTGGCTCTGTCACCCAAGCCTCCCTCCCAGCATTAAAGGCTTTAGAGCTAAACCTCCAGAGGTATTGCCAGAGACCAACGATGGGCAAGGCTATAAGCAGCTCCTTCCCACTCCATTTCCCAGCACAAAATACTTTTGTTGACCTGTGAAGACCTCTATGCCCTGAAGCATGAAATCCATGAACAGAACCCTCTGAACATCACAAAACCTTTATTAGTGTTTATCAGTGATACAGATTACAGGAACCAAAGGCAATTAAATAACACTTAAGTTGACCACAGACTCAAGAAATACAAGTCACATTTGGCAAGGCAAACTTCTCAGTACACTGGGTTGCTTAGGTTATTATTATACCATGAAAGAGGAATTTCCCTTACAAGATTCTACATATTCAGGATATTATTATTATTATTATTAATTGTTATTACTGTGTCTTTCAGACAGCTCCTTTGGCAAGAATTCCCATTTTTAAGTATTTATTATATAAAAATATAACATTTTCATTATGTACAAACATTACATTACACAATGTACAGGTTAAAAACACTACAAAAAATGGCAGGCCATGGGTAAACCAAAAGCAAAAGAAAAGACCCCAATGTAAAAAACATGAAAAGAAATTTAAATACTGCACATTTCATAAAAATTACATTAACTACAAACAATTTTTTTTGTTTGCAAATATCAAATAGTACTGATCTGATTGGAAATCTTTCCCAAACGACTTCATTTTTAAGGCACATCTTGCATATTTACACATACGACACTGGATCTGGTCAATAACTTAAAGGCTCTCGGGAGTGACCTAGCTGTGTGCGCAGGGAGGGGTTCACTTGAGGGGGAGCACGCTGGGCTATGCCTTCTCAGTCGTCTCACTCTGGGGGCCCAGGTATCTAGTTGAGGGGGCTGGGAAGAGGGGCACCCCGATCTCCTGAAGGTCGGGGAGCCGTGCAGGGCGCGGCGGGGAGAGGAGCGTGATCGTCCGGTCAAAGTCCCTGTGCAGCACCTTCTCATAGACGCTCTGGAGCCCGACTGTTTTGGGCAGCTGGGCTTGATAAAAGTTGTCCCTGCGAAGGGGATCCCTGGGCAAGGACGTGCTCTTGCAGAAGGTGGAGAGGGGTGCTGAAGGGTGTGGAGAGGGGTGAGGGTTGGCTCGGCCACAGGAGGGGCTCCAGCAGCGGTCGGAGTGCCCCAGGATCTTGCATTCAGCAGTGCATGCCCACAGACCTAGAGAGAGAAATAGGGGAGGAGAAACCTGTCGTTACTGCAGGAATAAATCCACACCGTTCACAATCCTCAGAGCTACCAGTCACAGGATGATTCACTGCACTGACGGTAGGAGTGGGGAGGCGACGCTTTGCAGCGCAACAAAAACCCATGCTTGGTTAGGTAATGTTGTTTTGTTAGGGACACTCCTCGGAATTCTAACTTTAAGGGAACCTTTTTTGGGAAGAAAATCCAATCCTACAGCACTTCCAGCATATGATAATTTGTGCTGGGCTCTCTGCACAGAGAGGAAGCAACATCTAACAGCCTGCTACAAGGAGGTGGGCAGTTTGTGCCATGCAGTGTCTGGTTTCCCCTTCCAGCTGCCCCGCCTGATCACTGTGCCCCACAGATGGGTCGCTTCATCCACCTTCCCATCCACCCATCTTTCTGTCTGAGTCCTGTAGGGAGCAGGGGCAGAGCCCTTACCGTTCTGCATGTGTGTGATGAGATCTTTCTTCAGGGCATCTCCACTGATATCTGAGTCGCTGTCGTTAAAATCACTGTCACCTTTGCCGCTGTCTTTGCCACTGAACTTCTCTGCCTCCCGGCCAGAAATGGTGTTGAAGGAGTGTCCCTTCCAAATGGCCACGGGAGGAGCAGGCTCTTTGTTGTAGCTTGGAGTGGCAGCAAAACCCTGCTGGTGGGGAAGAAAACCAAAGGAGACATGAGAGAGGGAAGTGGTGAAAGGTAAATCAACATTAACTGCACCTCTGCAGTTCACATCCTCCAAGACACCCCCCACCCTTTGCCCCACTTCCCTGTGGTGGGACCTTACCTCCCCACTCTGTCCCCTCAGCCTCTTCTGACCCTCGTAGAGACAAGTGCTGTCGCTGCCGCTCTCCGTGGTGGAGATCTCTTCAGCAGCTGGAGAGGGGTCAGGGCTGGTGAAAGAGGTTTTGCTGGGAAAAGTCCGTACCTCAAACATGTTCCCCCTCTGGCTGCCCTCCTCTTGATGGCCCTTCTCCAGGTGGGAGATGTCTATTTGGTCCTTCAAGGCAGCGTTGTTTTTGATGTTGTTCCCCTTCTTGCGCCTGTTGCAGGTGGTGGCGATGGTGATTATAGCCACCAGGAGAAGGGTGCAGCTGCCTGCCAGGACAATGATCACAATCAGAGGGATGTCCCACTGCAAAGCCTTTCCTTCCCAGGAGCTGGGCTTGGCTACGTCTTGGATACTGGACGGAGCAGTGGCGGTCACCAGGAAGTTGACTGTGGCAGTTGTGGCCAGGGGAGGTCTGCCATTGTCTGTCACAGTGAGGATGACTTTGAATAGCTGTCCCAGCTCTTCAGAGAGGTCACCCCTCAGCACAATGTCCCCGGTACTTGGGTTGATGGTGAAAAGGTCCTGCTGGGACTCTTCCAGGAAGGCAAAGGTGAGCTCGGCATTGGCCCCATCATCTGCATCTCGAGCTTTGATTTGGGCCACCAGGGAGTCACGGGAAGTCTTGCTGGACACACCGATTTCCACAGTCCCATTGGTGAGCACTGGGTGGATGATGACGGGAGGGTTGTCGTTCTGGTCCACCATTCTCACTTTGACAACGGTGCTGCTGGACAGCTGTGGGGAGCCACCATCGGTGGCCTGGATCCTCAGGTCCAACTGCTTGAGGATCTCGTAGTTGAATGTCCTGAGGGCATAGATGGCCCCGGTGGCTGGATCCACCGAGACGTAGGTGGAGATGGGGGCCCCCATGACCTGCGTCTCCAGGAGCCGGTAGGTGACCTTTCCATTGTGGCCAAGATCAGGGTCACGAGCCACCACTGTGGTGATATAGGCGCCCGGAGGGTTGTTCTCTGGTACAGCCACCTCGTAGAGGGGCTTGGCGAAGAGCGGTGCGTTGTCGTTCTCATCGCTCACCCGCACCGTGTACTGGCGGACAGTCTTGAAGGGCGGCGAGCCCAGGTCCTCAGCCACCACGGTGAGGTTGTACTCAGGGATGCGCTCGCGGTCCAGCGCCGCCGTGGTGACGATCATGTAGCTGTCCTCATAGGCTCGCTGCAGGGCAAAGTGGTCGTGGCCACGGAGGCTGCAGCGCACCTGCCCGTTGGGGCCCGAGTCGCGGTCTGTGGCGCTGACAAGGGCCACGAAGCTCTCACTGGCTGCCGCCTCGCTGACGTAGGCCACGCCAGCAGCGCTGGCAGCGCCACGGAGGGCGCTGATGCTGATGCGCGGAGCGTTGTCGTTGACGTCGGTGAGGCGCACGACGACGGTGCAGGTGGCAGCACGGGGGCTGGCACCGCGGTCCTGGGCACGCACGTCCAGCTCGTAGGTGCGGGTGCGCTCGTAGTCCACGGCGGCCTCCAGTGTGAGGTGGCCCGAGCGCGGGTCGAGGCGGAAGAGCCGCCGTGCCTCAGGGGGCACCTGGCTGCTGAAGGCATAGACCACCTCACCATTGGGGCCCTCATCAGGGTCAGCGGCATCCAGATCGATAAGCAGGGAGCCGGGCGGCGCATCCTCGGGCAACTCCACTGTGACCGAGCTCTGGGCAAAGGCTGGACTGTTGTCATTGGCGTCGAGGACGCGGACATGCACGGTGGCTGTGCCTGAGCGTGCTGGACTGCCACCATCCTTGGCTACCAGCTCCAGGGTGTAAGAGGGCTGGCGCTCACGGTCCAGTTCCTGGAGCAGCACCAGGTCGGCACAGCGTGCCCCATCTGCCCGTGTCTGTGCCTCCACACCGAAGTGGCTGTTGAGGGAGACCTGGAAGCTCTGGATGGAGTTGGAGCCCACGTCCTCATCCACAGCCACCTCCAGTGGGAGGCGAGTGCCGGGTGCAGCACTCTCCGACACCTCCAGCGCCATCTGGGCATGGGGGAATCGCGGTGCATTGTCATTGATGTCACGCACCTCCAGCTCCACGTGCACCAGACGGTAGCGCTCCCGCCAGCAGCTCACCACGTCGAAGGCCAGGACACACTGCGGGGCTTGGCCGCACAGCCGCTCCCGGTCCAACCCCGCTTCACCAATGCTTAGCTGCCCGTCCTCCTCCCGCACCCGCACCAGCGAACTGTTGCTAAACTGCCGCATCAGGCGAAAGCTCATCTCCCCCGGCGCTTTTACCGGCATCTCGTCGGCCAGCGTACCGATCACCGTGCCCGGCGCGCCCTCCTCGTCGGTGCGATACCTCACCGTCTTGCAGCGGGACAGGGCCAGCAGGCAGGCGGCGGCCAGCAGCCGCAGGGGGCTCATGGCAGCGGAGCGGGGCTCAGCCCGACGGCGCGGTGTGGGCGGGATGTACGCGGGGACAGGCAGGACACACCGGGATGGCTGCACCGCCGTCT
>WEIU01014324.1:177868-216842 GCA_013389925.1 Aegithalos caudatus
GTTCCATACAGCATGTAATTTATTTTTAATTAGGATTAGATCGAGCAGGGAAGGAGACCAGACCTTTCCCCGCACCTCCCCCTCCCTGCAAAGGCATGGCTATTCCACGAGGAGCTCTTATTCTTTACAAAAAAGCCAATCAATCGATAAACCAGGACCTGTGTTCACCTCCCACGCACTTTGCACGAGAAAAGGGTGAAAAGGGCTGTATTTTCAATGTGTGCTCAAGTATCTGAATCACAAGGGGAGGCTTGGAAATGCTTCCCCTTTCCCATCCATCCACCCGCTCCCGCTCTCACATGCTTTCTCTCCAAACCCATTTTTAAGAGGGACACAGTGGGGTCTTGCTCCTCATGTTTTTTTTTTTTTTTTTTTTTGTTTTTTTTTTTTTTTTTTTTTTTTTTTTTTGTGTGTGTGTGTGTGTTTGTGTGTGTGTTTTATTTTAGAGTGCACTTTCTGCCTGCTTGGGTTATTCTTTTTCTGCTGTCATGACTTTGGTTTTAAAAACCCCCAAAGTATCAGTCTCTCTGCCTTCTCCCCAGTAGAGTCCACCACAGAAATGTTCTGAAAGGCTAGCGAAGAATCCTGTTTTAGAGCTCAAAATAAACATACGGATCAGCTGCATTAAAAGCACTTCTTTGAAATATTGTGGTTAAACAGCCCAGATTGGTTGATTGCTCCATGTGGGGACATATGTTCTTGCAAACTGTGCGTATTGTTACTAATGGGGATTCTCACACCACAGCATTTCCTTTGAATCTGAGGCACTGGTGGTTTCTCTGGAGCTGTTGCAAGGTTGTTTTAATAATTTACCAGCTCTCTTGCACTTAGTGTTGTAGCGGAGACTCAGAGCGTGCAAAGAAGGAGGTGTTTTGTGGTGTCCAGAGGTCTGATCTCTGCTGCCAAGCTCCTTTCTGTACCTCTTTAGACACAGAAATCAAAGCTTCTCCAAGAGATGGGTGCCAGGCAAAGCAAAAAGCAAGGTTTCCCCACGCAGATCTGTGAACCTGGGTTCTTGGGTAATGTTTTGCTCCCAAGGAGGGGGAGCGCTCCTAGATCATCAGCCTGTTGCCAATATCAGTCAAGTAAGTGATTGCCAGCAAATTGCTCCAGGTTTCTTTTTTTCAGCTTTAAAATTACTTATTTTTTCCCCCCTGATTCAGCCCTTGGAAATAAAGTTTGTAGGTGCTTTTCCCTGTCCCCAGGTAGTAATTGCCTTACAAGGGGTGACAAAATCCCAGGATCTCATACTGTTCTTCACTGCTCCAGCTGAGCAATAACACTTAAATGCTTTTTCCCATCACTTACAGCACAGTAGGTTCACATATGTCTCAAGGTGTCAAGTGTTCCCAGTGCAACAGGGTAAGACTCCTCTCAACAGGTGCCTGGGATCCTGCCCAGGGATCTCTGTTCATGGAGATAAGCTAGAAGGTCTTACATTTTAGAGGTGTGAGAGAAGGTAAGGCTCCCATTAATTCCCATCTAGTATCTCAGGACCACATGTACTTTTGAGGGAGAGCGTGCACCTTCATGCAAGCATAAGGCAGTGTGCTTCCCTGTTGCACAATATATGTGCTTCCCTGTTCCCAGGAAATCTTAAGGGCATCAAGCCTTGGCTATTGAAAGTGCCCCTCTCTGGCCCTCTCAACATAGGCTGTATGGTGAATGCACACCCTGGGGGTGATGGGGTGCGATCCCCTTTTAGCACAAGCCCTAGGGTGGTATGACTGCGTCTCAGGAGAAGCCAGGCTACCTGGGCATGGTCTCCAGTTGCTCCTGCTTACCCACAAACCAGAGGGTCTGTTTCCAGACCTCTTTCCAGACATGAAGTTGAGGTGCAACAGGTCCCCCCACCCTTCGTCTCTTAGCCTGTAAAGTGGTGGCATGGCCCTCCCTCCTGGGAAGCTCCCCTCTATGCTCAGGCCCTGCCTCTTCCTTCTTGGGCATCCCCACAGCTTGGCTGCCTTGGAGTGATCTACAAAAACAAAGGAATTCCTTCTGCTTCAGGGCCTAAACAATCCCCCCTGTTTAATCACTTCTGCTGAAACTAAGGAAGTGTGGGTTAACCTGTCAAGCTCCACAAGCCTGGGCTGACCAAAACCCCTGGAAAACAAAAGAGTGGAACGAAGCGGTGAAGGGTTTTGTTGCTCTCTGACTGTTTGTGTTGGAGGGTGGCATGTGGCATTGTGCTTCTGTCTCCGGCCATGCGGGCTCTAGAAGACACGGCTGCAAACCTTCCCGTGAGCTGCGGGTTGGTACCAGGGTTATAAATCATTCTGATCATTTGTTTATTTGCTTCAAATGCTTCCCTGCCTGCATCTCCCCTCTCTGAAATGTGGGCTGGAAGAAGGAGTTTGTTTTGCAGAAGAAATAAATTGTGTGCCCTTACCCCCCACCCGGCAAGCAGTTTTGATTCCACAGGGAATTTATTTTTTAATTGGATTAATTTCTAGCCTCTCCCGGAGTAGCAGCTGGGGTCTTTGATTCAAGAGGTTAAAACAAAGGGGCATGAAACAAAAGACCAGTTTTCTGCATTCCCCACACAGCGTGGGCCTCTGGGCCTCATGCGAGGAGCTGCCTGGAGGTATCCTTGGGGCAGTGCATTCCTAAAGGTCTTCCCATGTCGTCCTAAGCCAGGGTCTACTGCAGGTTTTTGGGGGGTGCTTCCCAGTCTGTCTTGCCTTCAAGGTATCTGAATAGGAGGTTTTGTCTCCTAACCCAGCTTATGTTGCCACATAACCTTACTCCTCAGTGTCCCTTTCCTCTTCTGCTCTTCTGCCCACCCTACCACCGCCCTCCCCTTTTGCAGCTCTCTTTACCAGCTCTCTATGTTTTCTGCCACAAAAGAGATAAATGAGGCTTTTAAGCTGTTAAACCAGGAGGCAGGTTCTCATGTTCAGTTCTCAACTCTCCCATCTGGAGCAAGGCTCAGCCTCACCAAGGTCTGGGATATTTAGGTATTCAATTGTCATTGAATGCTGTGGCAGTTGGACATATTTTAGCTTGACTGAGGGCTTGAGGCTCTCTGAGGTTCAACCCCTCATGTTAACAGACTGTGGGTGCATTGAACAGGCGACAGCCCAAGTCCTGCTATTTGCCCACTATGAGGACTGTTAGGGGACCAGAGATGACCTTAGGAGTAACTACCCTTATTATGCATGTCCCTTCTGGCTGTTTTGCCTTGGTGCCTTTGGTTTTAGGGAGTGCAGGTAGCAGAGTAGTTATTAATCTCTGTCCCCAGTCTGGACCTTTAGGAGAAGTGCTTACCTTCTCCATAGCTTGAGGTCTGATCAGATCACCAGGATATTAAAGAGGGGAGCTGCATAGTTTCTCTCCGTGGCTGTTGTGAATCGGTGCTCTTGCTCCATGGCTGCTGCTACATGCCAGGCTGGGATGTCTTTCATAGCACTTTGAAGGTGTCTGGACTGATATATTTGGCTTTCCTCCAGCAGCTCCTTGTTTCCTCCTGGGTCTCATTCACACTCTCCTCCTTGAAGGACTGTTTGGAATTTTAGACTCTTACAAATGATGAATGGGTGGAAGAAATACACCTCTTAGCTCCCAGAAAGATGCACAGTCCTCTGCAAATGCTTATGTGTGGTGGCTGTGATGGGCTCCACTGATTTCTCTGAGAAACAGCTCCCTGGCTATTTGGTATGCAAAGTCCCTTTCTGCATGTCCTCCTGCTGCTCCTGCCCAGCCAGTGCCACCCACCCAGTGCCACACTAAACAAGTACGACCTGGTCACTCTTTGGGCTCTGCCACCTTCCTACAGTTTCGGAAGCCCTTCCCAGTAAGATCATATCCATATACAAGCACAAGGATAGTTACATAAATGTCAATATATTTTTACTATGTCCATAAAAATAGCCATCCCATTTCTCTGCTGTCTATATGTTTTCAGTATTACTCTGCACGTGTGATTTCTCACCCCCTCCACTGATACATCTGTGGCACAGGAGGGGACATTGGGAAGCAATCCTCGTTGAGATCCTGGAAACTGAGAAGTTGCATTAGTGTGATGCCATGCTGGAGCTAATTAGCCCAATATCGCAGCGGGGTTAATGGGCCTGGGCACAGTGCCACAGCCTCTAATTCCCAGTCTGAGGGGGCCTGCAGGTTCTAGCCCTGGTCTGCTCCCGGTTGTTTCCCGGAGGATTACAGTGAGAGGCAGCATGGGGGAAGAAAGCGACAGAGAATCAGGGACTCAGACATGTGCCATGAGTCCCTTCCTCCATCTCGCCTCTCCTTCTCCCCCCTACTTCCCCCCTTGTCCTCCATCTTAATCGTGCCTCAGCTTGCAAATTCAGAGCCCCCAGCTGTGAAGGACTAAGTCTCTTCTCCCAAGCTCCTGAGCAGCAGCAGGCTGTGAGCAAGAGTGTGCCTTGTGTCACTTCTGTTGAAGAGGCTGTGAGAGCAGGGGAAGAGCTCAGACGCAGGCGGCTGCCGCACTTGGCCGCCTGCCAGGGCAGGAGCACACTGCGAGCATCCTCCCTCAGCCGGCCGCTTCCAGGGCTGGGAGTCTGCCCAGCACCGGGTTTTGTTTTGGCACAGTGAGGAGCACCCCGCAGCTGAAGGATGTAAGGAGGGAGTGGTGGTCAGTTCCATCAGGCTGCTCTCCTTCATCCTGGTTTTGGGATCATGTCCCTTTCCAGTGTGCAGGAGGGATCAGCGTTAAATATCCCTTTCTGCCCCCGCCCTTAATGTGTTGGGTGATGGATTCAATCTTCGATGTCTGCCAGGGTGTTGCTGCCTGACATGTGGCCAGCTCTAGGCAGAGCAGGGTAGAAAAAGGGCACAAAGCTGTATAGAGGAGGATGAAGAGCAAACACATCCCATTACAAGAGAGATGGAAAGGCTTTAGATATTCCCGCTGAGTTGACTAGAAGCAAACTTTTCAGAAGCTTGGCAAATCTGGTTCTTAAATCATTTGGGTGCTCTTGAGAATTTCATCCAGGATTTTTGCTTTAAGGTTTTCTGCTACTGCATTCTGCTGCATTTCAGGAGTTTGGGATGTTGCTCAGGATTAGATCAGACTTCTTTTTGAGGCCACTGGTAGACTTTTTTTTTTTTTTTTTTTTTNGTATCTGCCATTCTTTGACCTCTGAAGCACCTCCAGACCCATGAAACAAGCTCACTGTTGGTCTTTCATGCATGGCATTAGCTCATTCTTCGCATACGCTTCACTGAAGAGGTCTGGCTGAAGAGGCAGTGTTGGCTTGGGATGATGTGACCTGGGACTGGAGGCAGACTGGAGAGGAGTAGAGCTGTTTCTGTGGCTGAAGGATGTATGTGTACCACAGCCCTGAAGACCATGTTTGCCCATCTTTAGGAGTTAGCCAGTCAGTTCCCAAACGTCACCAGTCCCTTCTGCACCGGTAAATGTGCATCAGAGCAGGACAAGGAGGCAATTTGGAAACCACTGTAGTCTCTATGGCTACATCTACAACACTGAATAAAATGCTCCATACGTTGGCTCTGCTTAGTTTACTTCTGCAGACATTTTCTATGAAGATACAGCCCTTTTACAGTTTGTGGGAAACTACCTGTTTGCCTTTTCAAGTTTAGCCATTTGAAGCCTTCACTTAGTTAACTGAATTTTAAAAAGAAGCACACATTGCTACCCTGTCTCTGTGGTTTTTGCATCAGGAAATACAGATACCATCACATATTTCACACACAATCCCCAGGAAAAAAAATCATCTGCCCCCAAAGTCTGCAGAATTCTGTTCTGAAAACTTAAATAAATTGTTATCGCTTCTTAAGTGCCATAATAAATGTATGGAATGATCTCACATAAAAGCTGGAGGCTTAGAGAGTATGTGCTAAAGAAATGCATCAAATTAAACCAAAAAAGAGGCATAAAATCTATGTTATCCCAAAAGATAAGGGCTGGGGGTTTAAGCGACTTTTCTGTTTGCTGCTGTACTAAACATCAAATTCGTTTTTCTGCCTAAAAGAATTTGCATCTCTGCAGTGAGCAGATCTGAAGGCTTTGTTTTTCCAGAGAGGTACATGGTGGTGGAGGAAAAGTAGGAAATGATGCAATCAGGCACGGTTTGTAAGCGAAGGGTCACAGATGGGTGAAGCCTCACTGAAGTTAAAACTAACAAACAAGCAGTTGGAGATGCTCTTAGAGCATCCTGAACATTTAGAACTGAAGAGGTTTGAGTTTGCCTCAGCAACATTATGTATGTATATGCATGTGTTATATATTATAATGAATATGATAATTACAGGAGATAATTTATAATATATGTGTATTATATATGAGTGCCTCCTCAGCAGGCTAAAACAATGCCATGAGAGTGTAAAGAAATGTGAAATCTAATTACTGTAGCTGTGTAAGTGAGTTAATGAGGAGCTTGAGAGTGTGACTGATATGCAATTAGATATTAAACTAATGAGCAAGCTGTCTACAGTCCATCAAAAGAGTGAGGGAGGCTTGTGCAAGACACCCCTGGCATTGCAAAGAGGACTATACAGCACATCCAAATGCAGCTCACTAATGACTGGAGATTGTGTGCTCAGCTTGGGAAAAAGCCGTTAACCAGTCAAAAAACCTGTGGCAGACCTGCAGGAGATAAGGACTGTAAAAAGTACAAAATATATAGAACTGCAAATATATAGAGGAGGGCTGTAGCTTGGATTGAAGGTTCTGGATTAGTGACTCCCCAGAACTTGGTTTGCTGTGCTATCTTACCCCAGATAAAACAGGGTGAGAAATTGGTGTCAGGTTGGGTTGTGTGGGTGGCAACATAAGTGTTGCCTTGAGAGAGCCGGGCTGGGAAGGTGCAGCAGAGAGCCAGGCAAAGGTAGTGGAGGCAGGGACAGCAGTCACTGGGGAAAGGCACTCTAGGCTCACTATGCCCTGTAATAACAGTACTTAACACTGGATAGATGTCTGTCTACAGGAGCTTATTCTTCAGCATATATTAAGTGTTATAAGCTGAATTTTTCTGTCTTGGGGTTGACTTTAGGCTGTTAGTTCTTTCTAAGAGAAAGTTTCAGCTGAAGCAAGTTAGTTATCTCCAGAACAGAAACAAGGGTAAATTTATCCTAGGCTTTTTTATGATTGCTTTGCCTGTGGGATAAATATCCAGGCTCCCATTTTTTTTTTTTCTTTCCTTCCCTACATCATGGAGCTCTCATGGTTCCATTTGAGGACTTGATATTTTGCAAGAAGATGCAGGCAGGTGACTTGTGCCATTTTGGTAAGCATTCAGCCAAACTGGACTACACATTTTTAATGGTGCAGCCTGTAGGAGTTAAGTAGAGATTTAGCAGGTAACCTTCCCCTCTCTTTTCCTGGTCTGCCACAAACATGGATCAGTATTCTGGCTACTTGAGAGATGGAGCCAACTATTTGTCTGGTATCAAGAAAGAGCCATCAAAACCTTCTAGCAGAACATCCCTAATGCTCTTGGTTTCTAGAATGGTTGGCCATGGTAGCCCAATGCTGGTCTTGGCTCTGTGCTTCCCCAAGCAGAACATGGCCTGTACTATGAACCTAAGGTTTGCAGCTCTGGGAACAACTGCAGGAGAGCTGGTGGTGAAGTTACGCTTTTCTAGGATCTGTACCTTAAAGTCCAAGGAGATGTGAATAAAGCATCATGGATTTTGCAATGTCAGGCCCTACAGAGTGAAGGGAAATCTAGCCTTGAGTGTTTCAGCTTAGGTGTGCAAAATTAGCAGATATTAATCTACTAACTTGCAGCTCTGTGTCTCAGCTCACCAGCTGTAATGCGGAGTTAATGATACACCTTCCTTCCACAGGTTCATTATGGAAATAAGATAATTAACATCTGTGAATCACTCTAATTTAAGAGCAGGGAAGGCCAAAGAAAAGTCTATGAGTAAATTATTGCTTCCATCCTGAGCAGAGCTTGAGTGATGTGAAGAAATTATGACCAAGAAGCACGGACCCAGAATATGCCACTGAAGCTCTTGGGTCCACAGAGCAGTGTAGGAGAATGGTGGAGGAGTGACACTTCTCTGGGCAAATATGGATTGCATCAGAGTGTGACTGGTGGTGCAAAGACCACCTTAGGCCCCATATTTCCTAATTTAAGTACCTGACTTTGCAGTCTTACCAGTGTACTTCCAGCGCAGCTCTCTTGGGTGTCATAGCCATGGAAATATATAGGTCTGTGGAGGGAAAACCCTGTCCTGTTTGCCCTGTAATAACACAAGCTGGCATGATGGAGGTTTAGATCAGTGATTGCTTATTAAGCTGCAAACCTTGGCTGCCCAGGTGGTGACTTCTTTTGTTACTGTCCTCCAGGTACACAGTGACCTTCTTGGTCTCCTTTTCCCTGCAGCCGTAAACCTTTGCTCTTTCTGCCTTGAGGAAGAAACCTCTGCGTGGGGCTTTCTTGTTTTGCTGCCTTGTGAATGTGGCTTTAGAGAATAAATAGCAGCAAAACTTTATTTGGAGGCTGAAGCTTTTTGAGGAAGAAAAGAGACTTCTAAGTTGGTCAAAGGCTAAAGACACAGGGGAGCCTAGAAGCAGAGCTGTGCAGAACTCATTTTGGGTGGCCCAAAATGATGCACAGGCACAGTTTGATTAAGGGGTGCCTTGTGAGTTTGAAGGTTCAGGTTTTGGGCTCTGTGTGTGTTCTTGGGCAAGACTTCTCCCTGTGTTGCCATTAAAACAGCACTTCAGAGAGGGCAGTGGGTTCAGCCTGTAGCTAAGTCCTTCTGAAATCCTGAAATGAAACAAATCAAAACTATTGATTTTATTTTTCTGAAACCCTTCCAGACACCTAAAATCTCAGTGAAGCCTTTATGGATGGGAATTTCCTCCAGACTGACTCTTTTGGGGAAGAAGTGGGCAGGGAAAGGGAGCTGTGGGATTTCGCCTGGTGGGGGAAGCTGGAAGCTGGAGGTCTCCTCCTTGGGATGTCAGGCCTGTCATCAGCATGGCAGATACAAATGGCAGGGATGCAGACAGGTAGGGCTCTCTGTATAGAGAGGATGTAACAGGGAGATGGGGGGATGGGAATATTTGGGCTGTGAGCAAAGGTGGGAGAAGGAGGAGAAGGAGGACCAGGTGGGTGAGATTGGGTGGTAAAGGGACTTGGTGGGACTAGTTGAAAGGGGAGAAATATGGGTATACCTTGGAGGGAGGAAAGTGAGCTGTGAGATGGCAAGTCTGTGGTGCATGGTTGGGGATTGTTATGGGGCTGGGGGAAGCCTGGGGAGCTGAGGTCTTGGTGAGGGAAGTGATGGGAGAGATATGGTGAGAATGCTGGCTTTGGCAACAGAAGCTGGAGTGGGAGAGGCTAGGAGATGTGGTCTGAAAACAGCTGGGGCTTTGAGCTCTGAGATTTAAGAGGTCTGGGACCACAATGTTTGGTATAAGAACTTTCTGAGAAGCTAAGGAATCTGGACTGGGAAGGGCTGAGGAAAATCCCTTGTCTTTGGGGGGGGTAGCAAGGGCATGTGTAGGACTGGTTTTCTGGAAGATGGGTGATTTTAGGATGGCCACCAAGAGGCATCATCCTGTCCTGGGGTGCAGCCAAAGGCCTGATATGTTGCTTGCTCCCAGAAGGCTATCACATGTCTTCTTGCTATCATAAATATGGTAATCCTAAGCACACTGGGAGCTTCATCTGAGCATGCATCAGGCAGCTGGGCTCTCACGTTAGATATATCACCTGCACAAACCAGCTGCCGTTAGGTGGGGAACAGACTGGTCTGGATGTGTTCATCCCTCGAGCAAGTCACCAGGTGATCCTATTAATATAATAAATTCTCACCTTCTCCCTCTGCTCCCCTTCTGTGGCTTGTCCCACTTTCTTTCCATCTCCTGTTGAGACAGTGCACTCCTGTCTTTCCAGTCACTCTGCAGCACGTCTGGCTTGCTCTCAGAGAGTAACCCTGGAAAAAAGAGTAGATACCCTTATAAACAGATGTGTATTGCAGCACAAAGCATTTCACAGAGAGTGCTCCCATGTTGCAGAATGTGTTATTTAAGGGCATGGTGTCAGGGCATGGGGGATGGTTGGAGGGTGGCTCTCAAAATGCTTTTAGAGCTGCACATGGGCAAGCTCAAGCTGTGCATAGCATGTTGGCTGCCATCCTGTGCTGAAGCACCATGTCCGACCTAAGGATGTTGGCAATGTAAGCTGTCCTCGTCGCCTGCCTGTTTCAATTTACAATATTTCACCTGAAATCCCTCTCTAATCATAAACAGATCAGAAATTACTTATTACAGAGTGCCATAGGTGTAGATGGTGCTTTACAAACATATGAGGAGACAGATTGCTGCCCCGAAGAACTCACAATTGGATTTAGACAAATACAATAAGAAAGGAAAAAACTATCGGGGTTGAAACTTTAAGCAGACAAATAAATGCCTGTATACAATTGCATTAGTTGCAGTCCATGGAAATATTCTCCTTTTTTTTGATTCAAGTGTTCAGCTGTGTCACATCTACTGCTGAAGATGACAGACTCCTAGTTCCTTAGGTAGAAAATGCTTATATTTTAATGCTTGTTATGTCATGATTTATTAAATCAATTTAAGTGTAAAAATCAACTGAAAGGACAAACTTATGTTTAAGGATGACCTGCAGCATCTAAAATGGAGACACTGACCAAACTAGTAGAAGCAAGGTCAGATTTTGTTTAGTTCAGATAATTTATGCCCAAGTTGTAATGCTGATGTAATTTATGTTGCATTTAGTGCTTTGTTTCCTATGAAATTTGACTGTGCAACAGTGTGATATGACTAATATTTTAAGACAGGATTTTTGTAGATGAGGCTTGTAGCTAATATGCACAGAGCTTTCACTGATCTTTCTTGTGAAAGGAAGAAAATGAGGAAGGAAAGAAAGAAGTAAAAAGCATAAGGTGTAGGATTGCATCCTTTAAATCAGAGATCATATTTTGCTTATTTTATTTTTTTGATGTGTTTTCCTAAAAAAAAACCCAGTTAAATATATTTTGAAAATTCTGGACTGACAAATGTAGCTCTAATCTCCAGAGCAGCTGTGAGGTAGCTCTTCTTTCCTCTGCTCCATGCCTCTTTTTTCAGGCTTTTTGTTTATCCCTCAGTGAAGAAGTCCAGCCTCTGTGCTACAAATCAGCTGGAAAAGATCCTGCTCGTGTGCTGTGAAAAAGTGCCACTGAAATACGCCCTGTACGGCAAAGGGAACGGTCCTGAAAGGCAGCATGTAGATTTATAAAGTATGACAGCAGAAACAAGAGGTGTTGGTTATTTTTTATGGGCAGCCATTAAAAAAAGCGCCCTTATTTATCAAATCTGAGACAAAGGTCATATAACAGGTTTCTCGAATTCAAGGTGAATCAAAGGAAAATTGTGTCCAGGAGGACAGAGATGCTCAGCCCGTACCACTATGGCATGGCCACATGACATACCCAGCGGCAGGGACAGGGCTGTGAGTACAGCTGCCCGCAGACTCTGCCAAGGAGCCAGATGATGCTGGAAGAATATCTTTCACAGCTCTGGATCTGGATATTCTTGGCTTGTTCTCTGGCTGCGGGAGCTGGAGCTCATTGCTGGGCAGATAAACAGAGAGACTAATAAAGAAGATGAGGAGCTGTTGATCGTTCGAGCAAATCGGAGATGAGCTGTTAAGCAGAGGAGCGTGGCAATCTCTGTGAAAAATCACCTGGTGCCTGACACTTGGTCAGGATGAAAGTGCCTTGGAATAAAACTCTCCTCTCCCCCCAAGCAGTCCCTCTCCCCAAATGATTAAATCCTGTGCATAATTACAAAAGTGTAAAAAGCTCTACCTCTTTCATACACTGATTTTTTTTTCTAATTCCCATAATTGGCAAGCGGGTGTACATGGGGGAAAAAAGGGGAGAAAGCTTTGATTTTTTTTTCAAGCTGAAAACGTGCAAGCCCTGTGTGGGTTAGGTCCTTTAGATATTTAAAAAGATTGAAGCAACTTCAAAGGAGACGTTCTGTTCTATCAGGTTAAGTATATTTTAATATTAGAGAGTCTTTTTTTTTTCAAGAACAGAGATCTGTTCTCTTGAGGAAATAAAACATTCTGAAAGATTTTATCCAGAATGGTTTTTCATTGTTTTTAAAGAGACAACACAGGATTTCAAGCATGCTGAAGCTGGTAAATGTCCCAATTTCTGCTTATCAGTGTTGACTGCTCTGTGTTATCAGGTTGATTGTTAATAGTTATGTAAATCAAATTTTTTTATCAACAGACTGCTAGGGTTTTATTTTGAAACGTGAAGGGAGAAGCATTTGGCAATAATGTTTCTATTTACCTGTTATGAAAGCCAGCATTTTAGGGCTGAAGAGGGTGCAGAGTGCCAGCCCGTCAGTTCAGAGACACAAGGGAGTTTTCCTAAGGAGGATTTGCTGAATACCCTGCATATGGCTGAGAATATGATGAATTATCAGAAGGCAGAACTATTTTCTCTCCAATGCAGGTGTCTCTGAGCTAACTCTCCTGCCCTGCCTGTTGGGCTATGTGCATTTCTCATGAGCTGTGTACTTTAAAAACAAACATGAAATGTGTGCTGGACAAATGGGAAGGTGAAGATTTAACAGAAGAAGGATGAAAAGTCTTTGGAGGAGGGTCACTGAGACAGCTTGAAGCAGTGGTGGGGAGTGTAAGACATTGTGAGGTCATACGGCAATGGAGCTGCAGAGGTTCAGGCAAAAGCAATGCAAAGTGTGGGCCCCATGGTCCCACAGCTTGTGATCCTCTTGGAACTGCCCTTCCAGGCCCACTAGCAAGAGGTGGTGCATGTGGCAAAGATCTTCTCCAAACTCTGAGGGACATGGTACCAAGGGGGATGTGTGACTCTGCAGAGCAGTATCCCAGGTGGCATCTGTTGTGGCAGATTCAGGATGCGATACAGATAATTTGAGCTTTTTTTTTTTGTGAGAGGAAAAAGGTAGAGGCCATATTTCCATCTGCTATTGTCAACCCTGGCTTTGGCAGCAAAGCCTCTGTGTGGGTTTTTTAGCCAGCTGGTTTAACATCTGGGCAAGAAGTCTGCAGGGAAGTGACTGCCTCTTACCCTCTTTTCTCTCTTTTTTATTGTAATCCAGATAATGAAAGCAACGAGTGGCAGACCTTCCCCTTGTGAACCCCGAGGAGATCCACCTGCCAGCTTTTGAACATTCTTGTTATTTTAGATTAACCTCCTGGCCTGTGTGCCTTTTGGGGGGTCGTCACCAGAAATAAGGCAGTGAGAGTTCAATGCTTGAGCAGGGTTGCTTCTTCCCTCCTGGTTCAGACTCCACATAACGTAGCTGGGATGTGTTAGTCAGGGAATAATCTGGAAAAAGGCTCCTTGCCAGGTTCTCCGAGTGTGCAGAGCCAGGGACCAGAAGCATGTGGCAGTGGACTGTTCCACATGTTTTCCTCTGTCCCATCCATTATGAATGGTAGGCTGGAGAGCAGGCTCTGTGCTTGGTGAAGATGCTCCTGAAAATGGCTATCCGGGGGACACATGGGATGGTGGAAGGGGAGACTGTTCTCCCACTGGATGCTCTCCCTCAGTCTGTGGGAAGGCAAGCTGACTCGGGACATTCTCCTGCTGGATCAACACAGCCAGAGGACAGAGCATCCTGTCTTGTTAGGTCCTGTCATTACTAACAGTAGTTAAACATGTGTTTTCATGTAGTGCATCTGTCCTGTTATCCAGACTCCTGTAGCTGAAATAAGGTCATGTCCCCGATGTGTATTAGTCATTCTGAAAATTCCCTCTGTATTGATACCTCCTTGTCCTTCAGATCATTGTCAGGGGGATTTTAGTTTTACTACTGGGGTAATTTTAGGCTAGAGTGGTCCTGAATGAAATCTTCATGAGGCAAAGTAAAGAAGGAAGAAAACCCAGCAATCTCGGAGCTTCTGCAGTGCTCATGTGTGCCTTATGATCTCTGCATGAAGTCTTAATGGTGCACAGCAATGAGCAGAGTACATATGCTCGATAAAACAGACACTAGACATGTTTCCTTAACAGATCGTTTGCTAATTCAGCTCATCTTTGACTCTCTGCTTGCTCTGGGTGTCCAGTCCCCTGATAAAGTAATTCCCCTGATAAAGAACTTGCTGGGGATGCTCTAGCTTGGCACGGAACTGTGACCAGGGAATTAGCTTCCCTCAGAAACAGCAGAAAAGGAAGACACCCCATAGACTATCCATAAGCGACTGTAGATAGCCACAAGCCATAGTTTTCATCTAAAGGGATTTGATCGGCTTCATTCATTAACTGGATCAATGCAGCAAAGGAAAGTTAACATTTTAATGGCAAAACTGTCTCTTTTTGCTGCTTACTTCTTAGCAGGGACATCCAGGTAGTACCAATTTTACCCCATTCTTTCCTGGATACCAGATTATCCCACAGAAAATGTATTGGAAAATATGGTGATGAAGACATTGAGTTAGCTGCACAAAAATTTATGGTTCATTCTGTTCTTGAAGTGGTCTGATATATAAAATATGCAAAATTATTTAAAAAGTCAGATAAATAACAGCGTGTGTGCTCTCATTATTCATCCTCATGTTTAATTTAGAAACATCCTTCATTTTTGTAATGAATGTGACACTGAATGCTACAGAATTTCCAGCCCAGGGCACTGCAGTACCCAAAAGCTAGAGGCAAGATCTGGAAGAAGTGCTCCAATCCCACGTGGCTGGTCTGCTGCCTTTCACTTGCCAAGCTGAAGCTCTGAAACATGGCTCTGGGCTTGGCTTCTCAGGGGGATTTCCATGGCTTGCAGAGCTGACCAGACCTGTGAGCTGGGAATGGGTGGCTAAGGGCTACAGAGTTTGAAACCCTCCTGGGCTGCAGCCCCAAGATGCCCACCTCCTGGCCACAGTAAAGGAGCAGGTGTCATCTCATTGACCTTTTCAAACAACAGTTTTTAATTTTCTTAAAGGAGGGAACGAGTCTCATTATTTTTCTGCAAGAGACGTGTAGAACATGACAATGGGTCTGTCTCTTGCATGGTGGCCTCAAGGTTATGACAGTTATCCAAGTTATAGACCCAGGTTTGTTCTCTGTTCTCATAGAGAGGGTTTCATTCTCTAAGTCACAACTACCAGATGATGGGCTTATGAAGAAGGGAGGAACATTGCAGGAGAAAAAAAAACAACCCTCCTTGGACATGATTCCAGGGAGAAGGGATGGAAGAGGGTACAGGAATTGTTAGAGACAAGATAATTGTGTGAACCTCTGTAAAAGCCCCTTCAAGCTGTTATACAGATGAAGGGTACCATCCTCAGCATCTCCTTTTCCAGATGCTTTTTAAAAACAGAATGCCTCTGGGTGCATTTTGTGAGCACTGGGGCTGCATCAGTGTTAGGTGTGCTTTGACAGTAAGTCTTGGAGAGGGCTGCCCAGGGAACTTAGCTTGTATGTTTTGCCTGCATCTTGTTAGTTTATGTGTCGGAGTTCCCTACACCTGGAGCAGATCCAGGCTTGCCACGAACCAGAACTCTAATTTTATTTTAGAATATTTTCCATTGGAAAACAAATGTTTTTAACTGGAAAGAGAATGACTGAATTTAGGTACTTCCAGGGCTAAATAGCTTTTGAATGGGGCACCAAACCTCTAACAGAATTACCCCTACACCAGTGGACTGCTCTGGTCCTTATGTAAGAATTGCTAATACAAGCAGAGAGGCTCATTAAACACAACACTTTTGCAACCTAACATGAGCTGCAACACCAGGCTTCGAAAGGTTCAAATTACCTTTAGCAGATTCTGTCGATCCCCATTCCCGTTATCTCTCTTTAAAAAGTACAGCTTGTTACATAAATGCAAACAACACAAGGGAATGAAAGTGTGGACAGTTGAGGCCAGCATCTTGTGAAATCTTCTGTTGTGTCACCAAGCTGGTATGTGACAAAGTATATGAATGGATGAGGACTGGAAGAGACTAAAGCAGAAAAGTGCCTGTAGGGGGAGGTGAGCTGCCCCAGCAACAAAAGTGTGGCGTGGTGATCAGCTCAGTTATTCCAGCTTCTTATCAATATAGAACTGTTTTCTGCAGGTAGAGTAGCAGGGATGGAAATAGTTATTTTCTGATGTAGCGGTATTCAGTTGAGATTTTCTGTTAACACAGCTATGAACCACATGCCTCTGTGAGCATCACTGTAGCACCACAGCGAGAATCCCCTGAGTTACTGGACAGCTTTTGTAGCATCATCTGAGAGACAGTCAGCTCAGAGTAGCCTGGAGCATTAACTGGTTTCTGGTGGTTTTGTCTTGTGGTAAAACTGATAGGCAAGCAGTTAAGAAGATGCTATATTGGAATATCATTCCTGATTCTGATGGTGAGAATTTTGCACATGACCCATATATCACAAGATTTTATTTTTCAGCTACAATGAAAGACTTAAGGAAATGAAGAGTGGTGTTTGGGTTTTTTTTTTTTTTTGGTTCCTTTTGAGGCTGTTTAGAGAGAAGTGAACTCTTGTTTTCAAATGAACTCTTAAGAATTTAGTGTGCCTTTTGACCTTTCTCAGTAAAATAGACAGAAAGATTTGCAGAGGAAGAGAACAAGATCTTAATAGTGGGTAATGGAGTTGGAAGTCCCAATAGCAGACTGTTGAGGTGCATTAACCCCATTTGTTATAGGAAGATTCATCAGGAGAGAAGACTAAATGGGCAAACCTGGGAAAATGTATTAAAATAAATAATTAAAAAGATAACTTTTAACTTACTGTATTCAGAGACTTAGTGTTTCATGAGACAGAACAACAACAAAAAAAGATTTTCCCAAAAAGTATGCTCCCAAAACAGTGCTCTGTGTGTATGTGTTACGATTTCATTTTTTTTCCCCAGCCTTTGAATTAATTAGCTACCATGTTGAATTCTAAGTGCAATAATTAAGCAAATTAATGCTGCAGTGAAGTTATTAATGAGGCAAAATATGCTAATATGCTTTTGATAAAGAAATCTCTTTTTCTCTCTTACCAAGAAACTGGAAAAGCTCTTTTATTTCAGGCCAAACACCTTATCTGGAGTTCTTAGAGAGAGGGTTCTCAGTCATATGCTGGTGAGCAATTGCTTAAAGCAGGGGTTAATATCTGCATTTTTAGACACCTGTAAAATATTTCAGAAATGTTGCAGTGACAATGAAGTTATCAACCTAGTTTCTAGCAGCATAAATAATGAGGGAAGGAAGGTGTTCTATGACCTGTACTTCCATTATGGAAGAGGATAATACCTATTAAAGGATTGCTATTTTTATGAGGATATTTAAAATATTCAATTCATATGAAGCAGTGAAGGCAATTATTACCAAGACATAATCAAAAATACATTTTTCTATTCAGTGTCTGGTGCCATTATGTTTTGAGATTGCAAAAAAAAAAAAAAAAATTCTGCATTGAAACATGATGGTAATTATTTAGTTGCTTGGAAATATGTGCATGTAACAATGATAACAATAATAACTGGTTTCTGCAAACTTTGCCCAAGTGTTTGGAGATGGGCATGTAATCTGTAAAGCCATTTAAAACATGACAATGAAAGAGTGTTCCTTGAAATGCTAAAAGTATCCATCTATGAAGAAAAACAGTCAAGTTATAACTTAGAGATCCCTTGTATGGCTCCTGCTTTCTCTGTCTCTGCCTAACAATCACTTCTTGTAATCCCTAACAATCCAACAGACACTGAATTTTCCCCCACTGAGTTCTTGTTTATACGCAGCTTCTATGACTTTTAGGTATAGCTTCTCTGGGAAAACCTTTCAGCCTCTTTTTTCACTCCTTACCTCTCTTCCTTGCTGTATTTTATCTTTCTCGTTATTTGCATCACTTTGGTCGGATTTCCAAGTGCTGAAGGGCTTCTAACTGGTTCAAAGAGGCCCTCGAGCCAAGCCAGGCAGCTGTGTTCATTAGTTTCCTGTTTTTGTGTTTCATCCTTTTTTCAAAATTTTATTTTTATGTTCAGCAATATACATGCCTTGGAGATTTTCTTATCAATCTCATGAAAAGATGTATTCTTGCTACCTCCTAGGATTTAATTTCCTTCCTTTAAACCTTCAGGATATTTTCCTGTTCATTTGCTGACATGTCTTTTGTTTTCAAATATGGTGATAGTGGGTCCTTTTTTGGTACCAAACTAACCCCTTGGACATATTTTAGTTATTTTGCAGCCAGTAAAAGTGGTTCAGGTAACATTATCTACTGTGTTTTGCCAAGAATATTCTCTCCTCTTGACATGCTTATTTCCTGGAAATGCTAATTTTAGAGCATTAAAGTGGTGAGAAATCATTTCTCTAAATTTTCTCCCTGCAGGCAGTTTGACCGGTTTACTGGACAGTGGTTGAAATTCTCTGTTTAAAAAAAAAAAAAAAAAGTTAGCAGTTTTCTGCTGCTTTGATCTCTAACTGCAGCATCTACTTCCCTTTAACTTGTTCCAAGGCTAGCAGTTCATCCATATATTTATATCCTTACGGGCTGGATCTGTATTGGATGGGCTCTGCTGTTTAGATCTCGTCACTCAACATTTTTCCATCACTGGGGGTGCAGGTTTCATTTGATTACAGCACAACCCATCCATGTGCTTACCTTCACCTGCCTTTTTGGTGCATGCTGACTCTGAAATTATGGATCTCCGCTCTTCCTTCTGCCATTTCTGCAGTGCCCTCCCCTGCAGCTCTAAAACTTCTTGCCAAGAGGTCCCCGTGCCAACTGGTGAGACTCCTTCTGCATGCCAGAGCTGCACACTGAATGGCCTTGTACACTGGAGCATCAAAAACTGGTCAGCCCTGAAGGTTGACATCCATCCAGTCTCAGGGAATAAAGATAGACTCAAGGCCAGTTTATACCACCCTACATTTGGGTGTCTAAACATCAGTTGTTGGTCTAAAAGCCACAGTATGTGAACAGTGGGTAATTTTAATAAATTATCTTTCAGTGGAATTTTAGAATATAATAAGGTAGTTGTTAGAATCTAAGTTAGAGGACACGGGAGAATGTAAAAAAGAAGGGGGCAGTATTTGATGACATCTAGCAGGTAAATTGACAGGACACTTGTCCTTTATGGCCTGACTTTGAAAATAATATTTGTGCCTTTATCTGGTCTTGTGCATGTTGCTTGTGGTGAAGACAGCCAGAATAGAGTCTGGTGGAAGTTCTGAACACATACAGCTCCTGCAGCTACAGGGACTGCTGTAGTTCCTAAAAGCCATATATAAATGCAGGCACTTTCCACAGAGATTCACTTCAAGAAGAGCATCCAGCTACAACATTTGGTGTTAGTTTCAGTGTGGTCATACCCTGGTTAAATTTGGACTGTTGCTATTTGTTTGTGTTCCTGAGTGCCTTGGAATCTTTGGCATGGATCTGGACCTTGCTGTGCTCATACTGCACAACAGCAAAAGGAAAAGCTCACCTCTGCAGTAAAGAGTTCACACTGTATGGAGCTGAAATTTGCACATATCACCCTTTCCCCCCTGAAGACTGTCCTCTTGGTTAAACATGAGAACTCTGATATCAAAGACTGAAGGTCTTTCAATTCAAAGGCCAGGATATTTTTCTATAAGGTAAATAGTGGCAGTGCATAAAGAGGGTCTAAGTTACTTAGGAGGAAATATGCCAAGAATGTCTGCAGCCCTTTGTATATTAGTTTGCTTTTCTGTATGATTTTCTTTGACCCAAAATGTGTTGCTGCTTCAGTTATTGTGGAGGTTCTCACATGATTTCCTTAGTCAACAGCAGAACTCCATCAGGAATTCATTAGACAGTGTTTGTACAGATGTAAAGCTCCCTCTAAGTGATCATATTATTATTTATATTGGGCCTGATCCTGACCTCTAGTCGCATAAATATTTCCCAAGAAAGCAGTCAACTGATGTGGCAGAGAGGACTGCAGCAGTGAATTTAAGTTTATGCTGCCGAACCAGCAGTAAAATTTTTCCTTGGTACATAGGAGTTTTGTTATTAATCTTAATTCTGTGTTTTTTTCCTGTTTTTTTTTTTTTTTTTTTTTTTTTTTTTTTTTTTTTTTTTTTTTTTTTTTTTTTTTTTTCTTTATTTTTTTTTTTTTTCANTTTTTTTTTTTTAATTGATTATTATGAACTACACTTCTATATTGTGCACTGTGGGTACTTCTTTAAAAATAGTTTAAGGTAAGTGGCGAACACCTTAATTTTCATCTTCCCAGGACCCATTATCCATTTGAACCTTTATCTGTACTTTGTTATATGTTCTGTCTGGACTTCTGTAAGGTCTTTGACATGATCCCCCACAACATCCTTCTCACCAAATTGGAGTCATATGTAGCTGATGGGTGCACTGGCAAGTGGATGAGGAATTAGTTGGATGGTCTCATCCAGAGGATAGAGGTCACCAGTTCAATGTCCAGATGGACACTAGTGATGAATGGTGTCCCCTAGGGTTTTTCGTGGGACCAGTACTGTTAATATCTCTATCAATGGCACAGACAGTGGGATGGAGTGTACCCTCAGTAAGTTTGGAGATGACACCAAGCTGAGTGGTGCAGCTAACATGCCTGAAGGATGGGATACCATCCAATACCATCCAGAGGAACCTGGACACGCTGGAGAAATGGAGCCATGGAAACCTCATGAATTTTAACAAGACCAAGTGCAAAGTGTTGCATCTGGGTTAGGGCAAACCCCTGGTAGGATCACAGGCTGGGGGATGAATGGATTGAGATCAACCCTGCCAACAAGGACTTGGAGATGCTTATGAAAAACTGGACACAACCTGGCAATGTGAGCTTGAAGCCCAGAAAGCCAGGCCTGTCCTGGGCTGCAACAAAAGCAGTATGGCCAGGAGGGCAAGTGAGGGGATTCTGCCCCTCTGCTCTGCCCTGGTGAGACCTCATCTGGAGTGCTGCATCCAGTTCTAGGATCCCCGGTCAGGAAAGACATGGACCTGTTGGATTGGGCCTGGAGGAGGGTCACAAAAATGATCAGAGGGATGGACTATCTCTGCTGTGAAGAGAGGCTGGGAGAATTGAGGCTGCTCATCCTGGAGAATAGAAGGCTCTGGGGAAATCTTATTGTGGTCTTTCAGTATCTAAAGGGAACTTATAACAATGAAAGGGACGAACTTTTCAGCAGGGACTGTTGCAATAGGACAAGGGGTAATGGCTTTAAATTATAAGAGGGTCGATTTAGAGGAGATATAAAGAAGACTTTTTTTTATGATGGGAGTGGTGAAACACTGGCACAGGCTGTCCAGAGAAATGGTAGATGCCCCATCTCTGGAAACATAAAAGATCAGGTTGGATGTGGCTCTGAGCAAACTGATCTATTTGAAGATATCTCTGAAAATTGCAGGGGAGTTGGACTAGATGAACTTTAGAGACTCCTTGAAACCCAAACTATTCCATGATTCTCTGGTCACTGACAGACCAACACGGATGTCAGCCTTATGCGATATTGTTGAATTTTGGGTCATTACTGTAGAACATTTCTGAGGTCATACTACCCAGTTACTTGGCTGGCAATGCAAAGAGAGGAAAGTTATGTCCTAGAAATAGAGTAAGAAAAGAAGAACAAAGAGCTTCTTTTTCTATTCAGAGAGTATAGCTGTAAACATTTGGAGTAAGAACATATCCTCTCAGCTGGAGAGTGGCTTGTCATCTCAATGCCAGGGGAAACAGCCTGGTTGCAGTGAAGGTTGAGGCTGGTGAATTTTTCAGTATTAAGCTCTGGGATGTTAGTTGGATGAGGTGACCCCAGAGGTTCCTTCAAGCTTAAGCCTATGATTCTGTGGGGATTTATTGCTAAATCAAGGATGGAAATGGCATTAGATGTTTCTTTGGTTTGAAAAGGTACTGCCGCTGTTGTATGTCTGAGTGTGTGTGCACACGTAAAAATGGGAATACTCTTCCTGCTGCAACTAGTGAGCGTTTTGGCTCTGTGTACACAAGGCACCATGACACTTCTGATGGATAAAACTTGCTCTAGGATGCATACCAAATCTCTGCTGGAGGCAAAGGCTTTCCAGTGAGGGGAGTATGGCATGACCAATGAAAACTACCTCTGTTCTTCAGAGCCCACAGTTCTTCTTACAATATTCAATTTGAGACAGGTGGCATAGCAGATTCACCATGCTGCTGCTTCCCTGCAGTGTTGAGTTGAAAGCTTTGTCAAGCACCGGAGAGTTACCACTTCGGAGGCAGAAAGTTAATGTGCAATAGTTAGGATAGAAGAAGTCTCATCAGGGATATAGAGGGACCTGGCTTCCATATGTCTTCATAAAACCACTTGAAAATGGTTCTCTTGATTCTGAGCTCCTGTTAAACCATATGTCTCACATGAATGTAATGAAAAAAAAAATTATCTGTCAGTCTGGAGACACTGAGCAGCACAGAGAAGAAACAAAGCATTAGGTCTTAGAAATACACATCTTTCTTAGGCACCCTTGGGAAGATTGGTCTGTGTATCAATGTTGAGTACAGTTGGCATACGAGGGCAGAGCAGTGATTTCCCTTTCCAAACACCACACATCTTTAGCCCATTTGGAGCACAGCATGGTTAAATTTATGGTGACTGAAGGCTCTGTGAATGAATCTAAATGAATGTACTGAAGGTTCCTCCATAGCCAGCTATTTGCATCCACTGTCAGGATCCCTCATGCTAATGATTGATGGTGTGCTGTTGATGACAAGCCCTTGCACTGATGAAGCTGCACAGTGTACATGGGCTCTGTCTGGCTGTGTCCTCTTTGATCAAATGATTTTATACAGCACAAATACTTCCAGGCTGGTGCTTTTATTTCAACACAAGTTGGTCTGCTCTGGACTCACTGCACGTGTCTTGTTGCCTGTCTCCAGCCCACTTCAGGGCACCTTAGAAGGAATATCTGCGTTCCAACTGGCTGAGACATAGACTTCAATTTTGTGTGCTCCTTTGCATCCAGGCAATAAATCTTGTAATAGCTTAACTTTTTATATGAATGCTGCCTCAGGCAAGGACTGTGTGGCCTAGAAAACAGGAGGTTTAATATTTTATAAAATCTCCAAATGCTGTTTTGCTGCTACCTCTCCTTGAGTGAATGGAAGCCACAGCGGTTTGATAGACCTCCAGGCTCTGAACAGCATCAGGGAACAGAAATAATCATGGACCATCTCAGTCAACTGACATTACACAGAAATCAAACACTGGGGAAAAATGATTTGAGTGAAAACACTTGAGAAAATCACAATCCATTTTGGGAATAAGCAAAATCTAAAAAAAACCCAAACTGTGCCCCACAGGTAAGTCAATTGAGGGAAATTGGTCACTTGTCTCTCACAGTAGCAGGGCTGAGGTGTGTTTTGAGCTAGGCAAGAAGTTCACATGAAGGTAAACATGAGATCAAACAGTGAGGTCAACAGCCTGGCTCTGTTCTTCAGTAGTATTAGAACTTTGAATTGTTGAGGGGACATTGCTGTGGCCATTTTATTTCCATCTATTAGGCACCACTTGCAGCAAGCAACTGAGGGGCAGTTGGATTTGTTATGGTGGAAGAGTACCTTGCATCCCCAAACCAGAAACAGTTCCCTTGTGTGTGGGTTAGGATTGATCCATGTGACAGTGGTACTTACAGAATCATCCATGAGCTTCATCAATACTGACTCAGGGCTGCTTTTAGACTTTGATGCAGTTGGGGCCCTTAATCTTTCTCAACTCTCTCTTCTCTCAACTGTCTCAGGACAGAACTTTCAAAAGCCAAGTGAGAAACACATCAGACAGAATGAAAAGAAGGTAAGAGACTCCAAGGTGAATCTTAAGATTGTAGCAATTTGCATTTTTCCAGGCATAACATGTACATTCCTCAATGTAAAAAAGATCCTGTCTGTAGCTCTTGGTGTCTTATGCAATCTCTTCTCAACAGTGCAACACAGAAAGTAGCATCCTATGGTGTAGTCCAATGATTATACCTTGGCTATGGCCTATGGGCATATTATTGGTAGGAACTGAATCAAGAGAGCACTTACATGTGTTTCTCCCATGGAATTCCATAGATTTGAATCAAAGAGAGGGAAGAGGTAGGGGATTGTGCCTTCTCCCCGTCTTTTTTTTTTTGCATGATGGACTATGACATGTCACACTGTGGTTGCATCCGCTCCTCAGTTTTCCCCCTCAAAATGACTGAAGCCAGCCAGGAAAGGCAATAGGGTTCACTTAAATACTTGAAATGAAACACAGGATTAAATGGTTAGCAGAACTGTATTTGTACAGCCCCTCTGGAGACTGGAATGAATTGGTTTGGGTCGGGAGCTCACACTGCCATTTGCAAGCCCTGCTTGGGATCTCGCATTTTAAGCATAAGCTTAAAATGGTCAGGGAGGAATCCAGTGTTGCAGAACCTGAATGCATTTCATCATTAGCTTCTTTTTTTGTTTGTTTTTTTAAATGGTTGCTGTTCTGACCATGTTTTCAATCAGAGCCATCTGATGGTAGGCAAAAATGAACAGAATCACTTGGAATTGGTCATCTCCAGGTGATAATACCATCAGTCAAGAAAGATATCAGATGGGACAATTTGTATCAGTTTTTCTTGAAAAGAGTTGAGGAAGAGATAAATGATGGCTCTTGAACATGCTTCACTTACTCATCCATAACAACTGCATGGGTTAAAACTTGAAATGTGCTCGGCAAGAGTGAGTGGGACTAAGACCTTTTAAGAAGGCTGTGATAAATTACCTTTGGAAAGCAACTCTGCCCTTCACATGGGTGGCAGATGAGGAGTCAGCAGGAAGGTGAGCTGGCAGTTCAGGGTGCTAGGGCTTCAGGCTGCTTTTTTCTGTACTTTCTTCCAACCCTCTGTTCCCATTTTGTATTTTCATACCAGTGCAGCTGCTCAGCTAGGTTCAGCATTGCCTCTTTTCTCTGCATTCCTGCCTTTCATTCCTGCACAGGTCCCTCTGTTTCTCCTCCCTCTTATGTCAACCTATGTCAACATACATCTTGGGACACCAATCCTACAGGACGTTCTCCATGGAGCTTGTTGCCTCTGTGCAGAGAATAGCGGTAGGGGGTTACAAACAGCTCCACAGAGAAATCTCAGACAATTAACAATGCAGAAAATAGTCAACCTGGGCTCTGTCTAGTTTCTCTCTTTCTTCCCTTCCCCCTCCTTCTCCCTCCCTGCTTCTTTCTTGGGGACTTTGTCCTTTTTTCTGGAGCTGTGCTTGGCATGTTGATGCAGGTCCAGTGTGTGAAAAAACAGGCTGGGTCTGGTCCTGCATTTAAGGGGGATTTCTTTAGAGCCATCTGCCATCTCGAAAATTAAAGCAGGGAAAGGTCATTGGGATAAACCGATTTGCCAAACAAAACGGTTAACAACTCATGAATAAAACTTAAAAAAAAGAGAATATCCTGAGGGGAGGGGCAAACTTTGTAACAAGAAAGAAACACACCCCAAAAATCCCACAGTCTGTCCACGCTGATCTTCACCCACCCCTTTCCAGTTCATTTCCATCCTTTTGGGAAAGGAACAGATCCCCTTCTTTCCTTCCTGAATCCCTCTCCCTCCTCCTCCTGAGCCCCCATGCCTTGTGTCTGCCTCAGGAGAGGAGGACTTGCAATCTGTGCCGGGGATGTGGCTGTGAGCTTCCTAATGACTTTCCAGTGGTAATGTCCAGGGGGCTTTGTGCCTCCCCTTAACAACTCTGCAGCAGCAGCAGCAGCAGCAGCAGCAGCAGCAGCAGCAGCAGCAGCAGCAGCAGCAGCAGCAGTAGAAAACAAGTCACTTTTGTCCCTTGCTTGCTTCAGCAATGCCTCCTCCTCCCTTTTGCTGGGTCTCTTGCAGGTCACACACAGGAGCAGTGAGCCTGCCCCTGTGCAGACAAGAGAGAACTCACAGCCCTGCACAGGCACAAAAAGCAGCAAAATCCTCCTCCTTCCCCTCCCCCATTTCAGTAGTAAGGAATAATAATGATTATAGGGAAAGCTGGCTGTAGGAATATGGCATGCTGGCCACGCTGGCTATGGCCACTGCCTTGCTTATCTGGGCTAAGCATCACAATGCAGCACGTAAGCTGAGATGGAAAAGCAGGGATGAGGGAAGCTCACAAGCCACCCATCATCTGCTTTTGTTTCTCTCTGCCCAGCAATCAGTTCTCTATATTCCCTGATGAGACCTTAGCACATAAACAAGCAGTAGGTAGTTTCCATGTTTGTTTCCACTCTGCAGGGCCTGCTCTATGCACCAGCTCTCAGGGGTCCCCTAATGGAAGAAACCCTTAAAATGGTTGCTGTCTGCAAGACCTCCTAGGGGCTATGGGGGTCTTCTTGGAGATCGTTAAAGGGAGCACCTAAAGATCTGGAAAAAGCTCTTGCAAGGAGCCTTGTGAGACTGTTCAAAGGGACTGTCTTTGAGTGTGAGTGTCACATCTACCCACACAGCAGTGCTCTGGATCCTCATCCTTGCCTTGCCCTCTAAACCATCGAGGTCGTGCTACAGCCTTCACTATCTGCCCCTTAGGTCTGCAGGAATGATGAGAACTGTTCATAACCTTAAGAAAAGATGTTGAAAACATCCAGTGCCGAAGGGATGCATGCCTGCCTCTTTATGGGTGATGAGGGTGCAAAGGGGCTGTGTTTCATTCTCTCCCTTCATGTCCTTCTCACCCACAAGTTCCTGATGTGGAACCCCAAACCGTGTATGGACAAAGCCATGCACCACCAAGGCTATGGGAAGAGGGTCTGAGAATGCTGAGGTATGGAAATGAGAAGCTAAGGTGTTGGGAGATGGGATGTAATCAGGCCAATCCCATCCAAAAGTCACGGTTTCATCGTGGATCAGAACCACCGGCTCTGCTCCCATGGTCCACCCATGGCTTGCCAAACAGCACTTTGAGGTGGGGAGTGCTGCCTTGCCCGAGCTGCTGAAGGAAAACTACATGGGCTATTATGTAAGCCCTCTCTAAAGCTACTTCTTGTTGGTATTTTGGGAAAAGTAAGAGCATGTTAACAAAATTTAGCATTTATTTATCTGAAGTCTGATGACATCAATTGAAAGACATCCATTCAGTCAGTTCCTTTAAAGTGGCTTTTAGTGTGTGCTCTTTTCTTTTTCCTTTCTCCATTTTACCTAGTTTTAGAATGGCTAAAATGAACAATATTAGGGGAAATTGGAAGTACTTGACTGAAAAGAATTAATGAATATTGTTATAGCTGTTGCTACAGCAGAATTCAGCTTTTCTATTGGTCTTGCAAGTGAAAGCATTAAACTGCCACAGCAGACAAGGAAGGTCCCTCTGACCATGCAGCTTGCTTTATCATCAAACTCAAGTGGGCAGAAAGGCATTTTCTGTACTTTTGTTTAACTTCCCAGTGTAAATGAAGTTGGCCTACATTGCTGATTGCACCTATATCAAATTCATACTTGACTTTATAAATTGTTTATAGAATTCACACCATGAATTTTGCATAAAATAGTTGCAGAAGAATTGTGCCTGGACTATATTTGCTTTTGCATGAGTAAGGTGGTGAGTACTTAATGTTTAATTGATTAACAAGCAGGACTGTACAATATATTTTCCTTCTAAAATGTACAGTATAAAACAAGAATCTGTAACAACTAAGGTCAAAACACAACTAGCAGAAAAATCACAGGAACCTTGAGCTACAGAAATATTTATCAAGGGAAAAGTTCAAAATGGGTGATAGAATAAAAAAAAATGTTGTCCCTGGATTAATTTTTACTCTCATTATGTCTCATTTTCCCTTAACTCATCTTACATAAGAATATGTAGTTACTGACTGCTGTTTACATATCCAGGTGATTTTTCCTTTGGTTTTGGGAAGTAGAATATGCTTTTAATATGTTACTTACCTGCTTTGATCTTTGACAGCCATTAATACAATTTAATTTTAATTTTTGGACTTCCATGCTTATATTTAAAGTATTAACCCTAAAACATCATTCTTCTCCAGGGAGATGATTGTTCCTGACTTGATCTATTTAGAGTTAGAAAGAATCCAAGAGCCCTACAGGGTTGTGGCAAAGCACTCGAGATAAGTGTTTTTCCCCCCATGTATTACTTATTTATTAAAGCTGGTGGAGCATAACTAAAGTGGAGAAAAAAGACCAAAGAAATACAGAATACAATGGCCTTCAGATTTTAATGGGAGATATGGCTGGAAGCAATTTCTAAATTATTAAATAAATCGATTTTATTCTTGCAGTCACCCTCCAAGGTGTATTTGTCAGCCTTGTTATATCCATCTTCAGTGCTATTCAAAACCACTTACAGAGAAACATGTTTTTTCTGGCCACAGTTCTTCAGCCCTCCTAATTAAACATGAGATTTACATTATAGGTACAGCATTCTTTCCTTTCCTTTTCTTTCTTTTTTTCAGCCTTCATTTTTCTTTTCCTCAGTCAGTTCTCCTCATGTTTGGTTTCTAGGCCCAAAGACAAGTAGATGTCAGGCTAACAAACCTGTAGGCAGCCCTGTTCCCATTTAAAATTCAAGACCTATTGGCTGCAAACATTTTTTAAGATAATGTGTGCAGCACAGTCCTGCTTCTACTGTTCACAGAGGATGATGGCACAAAGCGTTAAACAGCTTATTTGTGACAGCAGGGTTGTAATAAAAGGTTATTGCACAAAGGAAAATACTTTAAAAAATATTTGATTTATCATTTAAGTGGTTCTGTGCTCTCTCACTCTCTCTCCGTGCAGACACACACTACATAAAATCCATTTGCTCAGCTTTTCCCATGAGTAATCCAACCACAGTGGTTTGGAGCAAAAACCTGAAGAAGCAATTGAGAAAATTCCGGTATTGAAAGTTATTATTAAATGCCCATCGATAAACCAAATGTGCTGGCGTGCTGAGAGGGGGAGAGGAAAGCAGTAAAGTATTTATTTCCCAAAGATCAACTTTACAGTCTCCAGCAATTAAAAATGGATAAAGGCAGTACATTCTTCCCCCCACCCCCAACTGTCAGTGGTGCTGGTGCTCAGCACATTGAAGCATGGAAGGAAATTGGGAGCAATTTTTATTGCTCACTTTATGGAAGAGAGGGAAGATGCTCTGCTGAGAATGATCACTTCAGAGCAGTGGCATAGGGTGTACCTTTTGTGACCGTTCCCTCCACCAGCATGTTTGCTGGAATACAGATTGGGAAAGGTCTGTGAAAAGATGAGTGCATGGAACTCAGAGGTGAGGTACTTTATAGCACATGCCTAGAGGTTGTGCTTTTAAACAGGGTTTCTTTGTACGTGCGAAAACATCACTAGTGTTCTGCTGCTTTCTGTGTGGGTTTACCACAGTGAAACAGAGCACAATGCTACTTAAAATAGATGACTACCTCTCTAGAAAATATACGCCCGCTGTGTGGTGTTCTTCCAGCTGACTCTCTGCTCATTGTTTTTTCCGAAAGATGTAATTTTTATTATTACACGTTGTACCCATAAATAATATGCAACTTGAGAAAGAATGAAAACATTCCTCTGCTCAATTAAAAAGCAGGTTATCTCAAGGCTAGAGCCGTTGCCAAGTACATAATGGCTGTTTCACTTTACTGCCACAATCACTTTATTGCCAGAGCCAGGCTCATTACTTTGGGCTACTATGCATCTCAAGGCTTTGCTCTGAGCAATGCAGAAGCTGGGGAGCTGCCTCATCTCAGGAACTGCTCTGGGAAACACTGTGCCTCTTGCACACCTCCCTGCTTCAGCTTTGCTGCAGGGGCCAATAATTCACTGTTAATCTACAGGCAGCAAATTACATCGAGCCTTGTGCTGAGCAAGGTGTTTGGGAGCAGAGCCCATTCCCCACTTATCTTTATTCCCTCACTGCTGCTTCCCCCTCCCCACAACCCCCAGCTCTGTGAGCTGACAGATGGGCCCATGCCCACCGGTTTTCATCCTGTCGGATGCATGGTGGAATGAGCCTGGGAAAGGCACAGCCTAGAAGTTCCTCTTTTGTGCAGCTCCTCACCTTAAGTCAGGGCTGAATCCTCCTAAGTGAGGGTGCAGGGTGGGATGGCCACAGGAGCAGACCCACATCACACAGTGATGCACCATCTAAAACTTTTTTACTTCGCAAGGTGAGTTTAGTGGGTGGAAAGTGATTTTTTTATTCCAAGAATTCCATTCTATTATGTACACATGTACGACACACATGAATCAGACCCCCAGCCTCACTCCAGTCTAGACCATCAAGCTGGACCCTGGGGTGCAGATGTTTGCTCTGACAGGGGGACATGTCAGGTCCTTGGTGGCAGCTCAGCCCCTACATAGGGTGGTTCCACCTGGGGCAATAGCTGCTTCACTGTGTCAGCTGTCCTAGTACATACGTTCTCCCGCCCCCAGGAGACTGCTGTTTTTAACTATTTATTACTTTCTAAATTAGACTGTTGGCATAAGCTGCCAATGACTTTGCTAATTACATTGCCCCAGGCCAATCTCTCTGACTTACTCCTTACCAAGGCCAATTAGCAGTTGCCAGAGTGGTTTCTGTCACCCGCCGGCCTGCTGCTCCAAATATGAGTTCAGAGACAGTTATATAACAAAGTTCACCTAAATCTCTGTTTTCTGGATCATTATTTCCATCAGACAGAGTTGGGCAGATGCAGACAAAGTCTCACAGGGGGTCTCTTGGGGAGGCTCGTGCCTACCTCATGGCCCTGGACCTGCTCAATAGAGATCTCACCAATGGTTTTGAAAGAAATGTCTAGAACCCTACCTGGTCCTCTTCTGTCTCAGCCTTCCCATGACTTCTTTCAAATGCTTTGAAACTAATTTGAAAGCAGACATAGGAAAAGCTCCATCTGCCCTGAGCATGAGTGCAGGGGGATGCAACAACTTTTCCATGATGCATAAGGTCATATAACACACACTGCTCTTAGTGATTGTAACAGAGAAACTGCTGGTTTTCCTGCCTCCATGTAAATCTGCAGGGCATGCACGAAGATAAGGTAGTTACATGGAGCAGAAGAGGGAGAATGTGTGTTTCTCTTCTCATCTTGCAGCCCCTTAATGATGCGGTGTCCCTGTTCAGAGGTGTAATGGCTGGTGATGCTGCCAATGAACACATTGGTCGGTCTCACTTTTCAGTGGGGGCACTCCATCAGAAAGCTTGGGAAGCTTTGTGGGGTTCCTGCAGAGAGAAGCAAGCCTCGTGTAGCACAAACTCAGTGAAGAGAATGTGCAGCCCTGTTGATAGGTGAATGGTCCTGATTTTTTAACCTTGTTCTGTTTTTAAGCTTATTTAAATGATGCCAATGCAAGGGCCTTGGTGGGCCAATTAGTCAAACATTGCTGTTGATTTTAATCATGGAAATTACATAAGGCTGAATATTTTCTCCTTTGGTTTTTCTCATCTGCACTCCACTGTGCAATGCGATTGCACTGCTTATGTTTATGATATCAGTGCCAGAGCTAGATATAAACTAGTCCATCTGGGTTCTGCTAGTGAGGTAGCAACAGCAGCAAAAACTTTGCCCAGAGTTTGCGTGATCCTCAGTGTAACACTTCAGACACAGGATTTAGTTCCACTTTTATTTACCAGCCAGCTGGGTGATAAAGGAGGCATGGTTAAGACAAGGGAAGAAGGCAGTTGGCAAGGATGCCCATTTTACTAAGAATATGGGGAAAAATTATTAAAAAAGGACTAAGAAGGAGACCTGATCTAGGACAACATGGGTTTTGCTGACAAGGGTAGCAATGGTGAAATGGAGATGGTTGAGGTTTATTGAGGTTTTCAGGTGGAGGGGAACTAGGCATAATTTTGACAGCATTGCTCCAAAGAACCAGTAGGAACAGCTCCATTGGACTCATGCCTTTGGACTGCACTCTGCACACCAGCACACAATTAGTTCTTAGGATATATAGCCTCATGTCACCAGACCTTTCCCAACTGAAGCAATGTGGCTACTTAGGATATACAATAAATTCCATTCCTTCAGGACTGCAGTGCTGGCAGCTCATCCACAGAGATTCACTTCACTGAATTACTTCATGCAGTTGTTTGTGTAGGCACCAATAAAGTCTTTGCACATGCCTTTGAAAGTAATTTACAGTGGGCACTGTAGAGTTTGCTAAATATTCCTGGTGCTAAATTCTTTACAGAGAATCATTTGAACATGATGATATCCTTATCCACTTTCAAAGGCAGAATTGGAGAGGTTTTAATGATAGCCACTGTCTATACATTTTATGCATTTTGGCTGAGTTTTTCAAAGCATGTAGGTAATGAGGACATCCAATTCCCATTAATTTTAGAGGCACCTTAAAAGGCTTTATAAATCTCAGCCTTTATGCTCTAGCCAAGAAGGGAAGATTGATTTCCTTAGTGAGAAAAATTTTAGCAAAGCACTGATAACGTACTATAATAATGTCCATGATAGCTCACAGAAAAATTAACCTCATTATCTGCACCATGTATGAATTTCTCTTCTTAGTGGCTTACCTTGCATATAAAGGTAGTTGAAGGCTATGATTGCTGGTGTGGTTGATGTTACATTTAGGCTGAAATTGCTAAGTACTTATCTTTTTTTCTGCTATCCTCTTGGACTCATGAAGTTGCTTAGATTGCTTTACACAGCAATGTCACTGAGATTGGACTAAAATTTGTCTAGGAAACAGTTTCCTATTCCTAGAGCTTCTAGACATGTTTTGTTTGGAGCTGAGGTCTTTTTGGCAAGATTTTTTCAGTTCAGATCAGTTCAGCTTTGATCACTTTTGACCGCTCTTTTTATGGTATTTTCTTCTCCCCCTAGGTTTTTCTTTGCTTTCCTTTTGATTGAGTGGAATTTGTGCTTTCTTCTGTAAATCTGTGATCCTTAAGCAGGCTGGAGACTTCATAAAAATTTCTGTGAACTACAAGCTTATATATAAGCTAATATATTTCAGCCTTTGGATTGCTCAACAATCTTTTGCTCTTTTCCAACAAGTTTTACTTTAGGTTCATAATTTTGAATTTGAGCTGCTTTGGTTGCATATAAGGGGTAAAATTCTATCTTTGCTAAAGACAGTGATGTGGGAGAGAGAGTGCTCTTAGTTCACATGCACGTGCTTGTCTATACTGTGGGAATTTGTTCTTAATTCAGAAATTGCATGCATGTAAACTGCAATTGATACACATATCTATAGCTGTAGAAACACAGATAAGCATGTCAGTGCAGCTCTCACCACTGCTGTCTCTCAGCACCTTCGGCTTTGCCCTCCAAACTCCCAGTGCTGCTCATCTGACACCCCCAGTCACATGTGGAAAAACTGAGGCCCAGGCCACCAGCTGAAGTGAGTGACACTTTTGCATGCACCATGTAATTTAGCAGGTGAGGGACATAAGCACTCATCTCTTGATGTACAATGGTTATATCCAAGTGGTGGGACCTGGTAGCTCCTCCTGGCTGCTGGTTCTGGTTACAGTGCATGGCTGTGTTCTGCCTGTTGGGGTGGGTGGAACACTTGCTGTGGAGCAGCCCCTTCAATCTCCACATTTCTGTGTAGTGGCAGCCTGCACCTGCCTCCTGCACCTGCCTCTTCACTGCCCACCCATCTTATGAATGGGTCTTGATATAGAAAGAACTACCGCAGTGCATACAATGTATTTGCACCTGTACTCTCAGCTGGGTGGGGTTCAGCTGGCCCAGCTTCAGCACCACCAGCAGGTTTGTGCTGAATGTCTGAGCTCCTGTTATTCCAGATGTAGGTACAACAGCTCTCCAGTCTCCAGTGACCAGAGCATACAATACCAGATCACAAGGGAAACCACAACATATAACCATGGCACACGGACCTAGCTCATACCTATGTCATAGACACCTCATGGTGGAGAAACCTAAACATGCCCCTAGAGACTGTGTTGGGCTCATTGCTGTGAAAACATATTGAATGACTATATTTACAGATTGGAAGACAAGCTGTATAAACTCGGCAGCTCTGTACTGATAGATTTTATTGGGAGATGTGGTACTGTACTTTGTACTCTCCAAAGCAGAGCTATGCATCTAGTTCCTTCTGTGGAAGTTTGCATGGGAATGAAAATGTGAATTATTTGGCTCAGGTCAGTCACTATTATGTGGCTTGCTGAAAAATATATTAGTTTCTTACAGGCAAAGTTATTCTCATGAATGCACAATACTAAATTCGTCCTTGTTATATGCACAGTGAGTTACACTTAGGGTGAGTTTCATCCAGAATTTTTATAGGAATCAGAATTATATAAAGCCATAGTTATTAAATGCTTCCTTTTTTTAGAGCTGCAATATGTAATTGTCATGTAGGTTGCTGTGGTTTATGCCTTTAGTTACATTGCCAAGGTACTTAATGTTTAATAAAATCCTTTCATAACCCTTTGTCATTAATACATAACTTGAAAAAGCTGGGACAGCAGTTGTGGAATATAAATGAAGCAGTAAGCTTGGCACTTTTTTAGTCTTCATCATTATCTATCTTTCAAAGTAGGCTAGTGCTAAAACAAACAGACTTCCTGGAAAGTACTATTAAGAGGTACAGGACTAGTGCAATAGGAAAGAGCCCTGTGAAACAATTGTATACAGGATAATTTTTTAAATAGGATAATGTTTATTTCTTCCAAAAAAACCCTGAAAACAGTATCTTGTGAGAACAAAATGCTCATTGAAGTGTTTTCCTTTTTTAAAAAATAAAGTTATTGTGTATGCTTAATAAAGTTCCTTTACTAAGCAATTATGGCATTTTGTTCATTATGCATTACACCTTGTCACATATGATGAAGGAAACAGCAAACCCATTCTCTGTCCTTGAAAACTAAAAATGTAAATAGTGGCATTAGTCCCGAGGGAAGAGCTGTGTTAACTGTGGAGCACTGTGTTAGAAATCCTGGATATTGTATGTCCCCATTGTTTTGCTAGTGCGGGGTGGTTACTGTGGGATTTAAACCATATGTCACTTGAATTCCAAAATTGGCCTTTTCATTCAGCTGTGCTTTATCATTCAGTATTGATCACAGATAATATGCTTTGCAAATTAGGGGTGGTTACAGTGCCTTTGTCCATAATAGATGTTGTCATTCATGTAGAATAGCCTGAAAGTGAAGAACATTTTAAATGGGGTTAAAGCTTCTATAGTCATCATTAATGAATTTTCTAATGCTGTCTCGATTCCATAATCGTGTGAAGATCAATAGCTATTACAGTATAATGTAAACAAACAGAGAATCCATTAGGAATGGAGGGGTTGCACTGAAGCATTTTACTTCTCACTTGCAATGGTACTTATTATCAGGGCAAAACTGAATAGCTCAGTGTTATATAAATAAATAATAAACCAGCCTGAACGAGATGGTGATTAATGAAAGCGAGACCATAGCTGAACGAAGACAGTCTTAGTACCTTTTTTAAGTGAAATGAATTTGAACAAATTTAGCTGCAGTAACAGTATCCCTTTTAGGTATTGCTGTGATAGTGGAATACTTTATGAGCTGGATGTTTGAAAACAGTGAAATAACAAGACAGTTTTGTTGTCTCACACCAACACTTACATTGTGGCAGTGCATAGATGCTCCACTGGGGTGGGACCTGCATTGCCACAGACACAGGAGAAATGTGCAGGAAATTGAAGCGCTTGTCCCTGAAGGGCATGGTCTGACATATAAAGCATAAGAATAAAAAACAAACAAGGAGGTGAAGGGATGACAGGAAGAGTGGCTGGTGTTGAGCTTCTCTCAGCATATTTTAGCATAGTCTGGATAGCTGTGAATCTCTCATCCAGCTGGCGATAACAGCTTCCCTCTAAGTCCGTCGCTGAGTTGTGGCATTGTGAGCATTTGCTGTTGCAGAATGACTGTTGCTGAAAGTTGAACTCAGATGACAGAACAGCAAAATCCACCACAATGGAGCCTGATAAATTGCATTTCTTTTGTACAGTTTGTGATACTGGATCACGTATTGTTTCTTTAGAGCTTCATTAGCTTGATTGCAATGACAAACACAGAGGTATCTCTTCTCCTTATTTGCAATGAAGATTGTATTTCTTCTCATTGTTGTATGCCATTTACTGAAGCTCTCCTTAGCAGATAATAGAAGCTCAGACCTGGGCAGTTCTCAGGGCTTTGGAGGACTGATCCTGTGGAGGCCTACTGGTGTTCCTATACAGCACCTGAACAAGGCTGGCAGTGTATTTGCATGGACAGAGGATAACTGCCCAAGACTGAAATGTGTGTCACACTCTACCTGCCAGCCTTCAGTGGTAAATGTCACCTGGAATATCCGTCATGCTGCAGAAAACTTCTCCAGTCTATTTCCCTGTTTTCTTACCTACATTACAAAAGAAATAAGAGATGTGTCAGCCCAGGATGTAGCACAGCCCTGGTTTGTGGTTGTTTGTTCCCTACTGCTTTGTAGCTAGTTGACTTTTTAAGGGGAACTGTGGTGTGACACCTGAGGACCCACCTGCCTTGACTGTGACAGGATTTCTCAAGGATTCCCAAGGTTTTTTTTTTTTTTTTCTGCTGTAGTGCAAACGTTACTGTGACTTTGTGATAAAGACATTTGTAAACCCACATGTTCCATGTATCTAGGGTCTAGTAAGAGCTGATCTCAGCAGGATTTCCTATGTGGTGCCATTAATGTCTCTACTAGAGCCCCTATTTTCAGGAAATTCAGAGGAACTTCTGGTTGGCTGTACCTCTGTGATGTTTGAAACAGCTTGAAGACAGGCCATATGGAATTAACACAGGGGGACTGTATCTCCATAAGAACCTGAGGAACAGAAAAGGGACAAGAGACTTCTCTCTCTTGAAGTTTCCACTCATAACACACCACAGCTGAAATATAAGACAACATGTCACTCGCATGATTTTAAAGTTACTACTTTCCATTTACCAGCACTGACACCCTCTGAGGAGCCCCATCGGTTATGAAAATATACTGGGGAGCTTTCTCTGTCCTGTCTGTGATGCTCAGATCCCCAGTCATGTCACTGCTTCCATTTCTGAGGCAAGGCACAGAAGAGCAGTTGGCTTAATCTTTCCTGAGCTGACAGTTTGCTATTTGTGGCATTTTCTCAGATTACATACTCTGTGTATCTGACAGTAGCTTGTGATTTTCAGCAAGTGGAATGCAAGGGAATGACATGCATCCCTGGAAGTCTGGTAACACATTCACAGTGGGCTATTCTCAGAACCTTGAAACATTGAACCTATGTGAACAAAGGGCCTGGAGAGGCGGGATCCAGTGATGCCTCCAGCCAGGCACAGTTAAGCTATCCAGCTTCCAAAGCATTACTTGATTTTTGCAGGTTTGCAGGACTGAACCCAAAGAGTTGATCTTACTTCAAACCTGGATTTTCTTTTTTCCTGTGCCTAAGAAATAAGCCATCTGTAATTACACTGGTCTGAAATGTGTCTGAGAGGAAAAAAGGGCAAAAGCATTGTGTAATTTTCTGCTATTTCTGATTCCTGAGATCTTTCTGGAGCCTTCAAATTTTGTGCAACTATCATGTCTCTTGGAACATTTTTCTGTCATTCTAAATTGTCTTGCATTTGTTGTAAGCTCTTGAGGCTAATTCCTGCAGAGTTGCACGCTTATTCCTCAGCACTTCACGTCTACAGGCTGTGGACTGGTCACGTGTGGGTGCAGATCCATGTCTGACTCTGAGCATAACCAGTTTGGCTTGTGTGGCTTATTCTTTCGGATACAGCAGTGGCAGAGCAAGGCTATATCCTTTCCTTACCCAGCAGGGATAGGGAAGCATTTTAGTCACTTTTGCACCACCAGGGTGCCTGTACACTGCAGGCAGCCCAGGCCTGTGGGCACCGTGTGTTCATGCCCTGGGAATGGCGTGAGCCTGTGTGTGGCTCTACATGGAGCTCAGCCTCACACAGAAATGGTCATCCCAGCTCTGCTAATAAATTAGACAGAACCCAAGGACAGGGCGGTGGTTCTGAGGAGAATTGACTCAACCTGGCTTGTGTCCGTGGACCTCTTCTCTCTAAAACAAAGCAGCCTCCTGCAAACTGTATATTTAGGAAAATCCAAGGTCTGTGCTAGTTTGTTAAGGGTGCCTAGGCATTGTGTGGGAGACAGTAAATTGTTATGGGGCAAAACCTTACCAGGGAATGTGCTAAGAATTACCCAGTATAGACAGCTGTGGAGCAGGGCACAAACCCTCAGCCTGGCCCTGGTTTATTTTCCTGCACAGTCTTCTGGACCCAGTGTGGCTCCTGAAAAGATTTCAGGTTTGCTTGTACTCTGCAGATGTGAGCTCACACTTGGCAGTGCTTTGCAATGAGGTGAGCTTGCTTTGCCTGCATTTTAAGTGGACTCAGTCTTATTCTGCCTCTACTCAGAGCTGAAAGCAAGTCTTGTGACCATGCTAGTGGATGCTTTGACTGCATGAACTCTGCACCTTTCTGGGGTTTATTACTTTTGACTCAGGGCTGGGCAAAGATGTTACCAAAATTTCATTTTGTCTGTAAGTAAGCTTGGTGCTAATAACATCTCATACCTGGGGCCAAAGTGCCACAGAAAATACATCCCGTTTTACCCAGTTTGCTGGGACAGTGACACTCACCCAAGTTAACAAATTGTCCAGAAATTCTGCACCTTGGGGAAGGGTGTAGGGAGATACTCCAGGAGCAATGAGGCTCACTCTGGGCCTGTACCAGGTCCTGGTTTTCCCTGGGAATCACACAGGGTTTCTCCATGCTTTCTTCCACAACATGTGTATTTTCCAAACTTTCTCCATGGCTTTTCATATTTTAAATTCCCATTTTTCTGAAAATAGGGAAAGAATATTTGTGTCTGATAATATGTAACAAATAGCTAAATTGCTCATATTCAGGATTTGAAATTCTTCAGTGTCCTGTACTGATTTTCAAAGAACTGTTCCATTTAAAAGAGTAGTTTCTGAGTAAGTGCTGCTGGACACACTTATTTTTGGTAGCTTTTATGTGGAATGTGCTTCAGGCTTATGTCAGGTAACAGTGGGATTCCAAAATACTGTATGTACTGAACTTGACTTCAGATTCTTTGCACTGACTTTACATTTAATTTTCTATGGTAGGATGTTTTTTGGTGTGTGGGTTTTTGTTTTTATTTTTTTT
>WEIU01014324.1:216865-233748 GCA_013389925.1 Aegithalos caudatus
TCTGTTTTAATGTTGTATTACAATGGTTTTAGTTGTGATCTTAAAAAACTAAGGAAGGGCAAGGTCTGAAAAGAGTAAGCTACAGGTATCAAATGGTGTCTGCACTCTAAGTTTGGGCTTGCCTGGAATGGCAGCACATGGAACCAGGACTACATGAATATCTACTGAAGTGTAAACAAGCAGACTGTTCACACGTCACTCTGGACTCAGACTTGCTTAGGAATGCAAATCTCTTTTGTTTAAAATAGAACATCCTGCTTTTAAGAAAATATTTAATTGAAACAGCGGATCTACATCAAACAAAGACAAAATTTTTCAAAAATAGTTTTGGATAAAAAAAGGGAAAGAAAAGGATATCCCTTAATTTCTGGGATGTGAAGATTTCAGATGTGTGAGATTGAATTAGGGAAGTTGTAGCTACTATGCTGCTGGGTGTAATTAGTTTCCAGATTATATCATTTTTGGTAATTAGATCTACATGAAACCTCCAGTCAAAGACTTCACAAGCATTTCTTGTATGTCAGCCTGGGTATGTGCTAGTTGGAGTGATAGATCTACTGGATAGATCTAGGCTAGTAGATGCTTTGGGAAACACCTTCATCTTTCTTTTAAGCTGGCAGATGGTTTGAGTTCAGGCTGGACTGCCTGCTGTTGTTTTCAATGAAGGAGTGTTACCTTTTTGGACTCATGAAAGACTCTCAATCAAAGCTAAAATGGCAGGCCAGTGCAGCGAATCAATAAAATCTCTACTTTCAGCTGGAGTGTCGGATAGTAATTCTTCTCGTGTCACTGCCTGGTTAAACAGTCATACTCCCGCTAAAAGCCCTATAAGACATAATAGATTCATGTGGCGTTAGTCTATTGTACTGCATTTACCCAGAAAAGGGAGAGAGGTTACTGTTTCACTAAAACAAACCAGACACTGATGCATTGTGTATCAAAATGTATTCACCCATTTTGGTCTGCTTCATTAGAGCAGGGGGAGCTTGTTTTCTATACCACTTGTGGAGCAGTGTTAAGACATCTGACATATTCATTGCAAATCCTACTTTAATGATGACTTAGACATCAAATCCCAATGATTTTATATACTGGCTGTCTGATCTGCCATTACAGCACATATTGTGTGCTTTCTGTTTATTAAACTACAATAAAGATGTACAAACTGGATGTATTAGAACATTTTCCAAGAGGCTTTAGAATAAATCAGTTGGCCCTGTGGAGCAATTACCCAACTGTATCATTTCTAATTGCAGGAAATTAACTTGCTGCATCTGATTTGATGTATTAAATTTCCTAGTATATCATGTTTTAGTAGAAAATGTTTATAAGACAAAGAGTTTGATTCATTCAAAATGAATCTGAAAGTCCTTAAATGTTAGATGTCAAGGTTCAGAGCATGCAAGAAGGAATGGCTGCTTTATGCCCTGCAGCTGGAGGTTGGTGGTCCTCAACCAGCTTTATTCAGGTGCAGGCAAGTTTCTGAGCCCTTGGAGATTCCCCAGTTGCATATATCAGCTGTAGATACCCTTACCCTATTCACTCCTAGAGACTGACCTTGTATCAGAGAACTGAATTAACAACACATATGCAAAGATCTGAGTTAAAACTCTGCTTGGAGGCCCCTCATTTACATCACACTCTCCTGAGACAGCCAGAAGTTAGATCCAAAGTTAGACCCAAAGGCAAAACAGTCAGTGCCTTAGAGGCAGAAAGTTAATGTTTCAAATTCTGTCTGTCTTCCTTGTGAAAGAAAGCTGTTCAAGCAGTGGAAGTTTTGTTTCCTACTACCCACAAGGTGCTCATACATCTGCTGTATCTACTCGCCTATCTACCTATCCAGCTACTTACTTATCTTCATGCATATTACTAATGGGAATCGTTGATTATTTTGAAGAAAACCATTAAGAGAGTATTTTCATTCCTTATTTTGGGGAGAGTCAGATTACCCTTTCTAGTATACATAGCAGTGCAGTTTGCTAACATTGTAATTCAGAGGTGATGTGCAGGATTTTTATACTTAATGAGACACACATACCACATTATCTCACCATCTGCGTGGATCTGGGAATTGCCGTAGAAAGTTCCCATTAGTCATATTAACATCCATCATTCTTTCAGCTCACTGTGAGGATACAACCATGGAAATGTTTCTTTCACTGTGGAGGTTATTTTCCTTTGAAAATCCACTGAACTTTTGCATCTTGGACAACTTAAATATCCCTCTCTGCTGCTAGGTCAGGTATGACCCTGGCTAAACAAGGGCAGACTACAAAATATCAAGGGTCCCCTCCTCCACCTCTCTGAAGCAAACCTCAGCAGATGTAGACAAGATTTTAATAGCTACAAAAAGAGAAATGCATGACAACCTCATTAAGGGAACTATAATAGGCTGTCAGAATATCTCCAAGAGGACAATATATCAATGTCTATTTTGTTGCAGCATTGCTAACTATGGTAGTTTGCCCCTCTCATAATCTTTCATTCATCCTCTATTGGTCTGATTTCCAATAATACTTTACCACCACATGCATCCACTCTCCTTTTCAGCTGCCTCACAATTGCTGACATAACTCTTTAAGTACAGAAGAATCGGGACTAGTAAGTGACAGTAATAAAAAAGCAGTTAGTGGTCCACCCCACTGATAGCCCTGATACGGTACATTAGAAGGGTTTTCATTTTCTTTCCCTTTCTACCATCCTGAGGACCATTTTGTCCCATCCCAACATCTGCAGGAGGTCAAGGTCCAAAGGGCCCAGGGATTTTACANAAAAGAGGGAAAGGAAGGCCTTAAACATTGCTCTAAAGAGCTATTTAAAGTTATTTATCACTGTAATGGCAAACCAATCATTATTAATTGTACACGCCCACTGTCTTTCATGTGCACCACAGGCCATGAGACATTATTAAAATAGATTTAAGCCACTGCAGTTGGAGTTCTTCCCTTGTCCCCTTTCACCTTCCCCGACCCTTTGGGAAGATGAAGTGGAGTCCAGTGATTTTTTTTTTTTTTTTTTTCACAGTGAAACTGGCTCTCCTGTTTTGTTGGGGATCCAGCATTCCTCTGAACTAGGAGTGCTCTGTAAGGGTTGTGAGACATCTCACCCTAGTCTGTGCCAACTGCTGAAACTGCTTCTGAAGCTGGGCTGGAAACACAAGCAGAAACTCACACCACAAACCCCATAACATTGCTTCCTCCTGTATGTTTAAAGACTTTTTTTTCCCTGCCTGCCTAGGAAACATCATTTCCAGTCAAAAAACAAGGAGACAACAATGGACTTCAAGGCTTTTTTGTTCATGTGTCAGTAAACAGCACTTTTGGTCAACCTGGCTTTGTATATGTTAGGCAGCTGTGGTTACAATAATGTGTCTTGAATGAAATGTGCCAATTGGAGGAAATTGTCAACTCATTATTGTGGCTAACAACTGAGATACAAATGTTTCAGTCAGAGCAGAAGGTGATTTTGTAAACAAGGAGCATTCCTGAGGGGATTTTTTTTTGCTAAAATCCATATGAAGTAGACCTGAAATAATTGTAGTGACAAAGGGTACATCTCTGCTCCAGCTGAAGTTGATGACAAACCTCCATCTGATTTCCACAGGACCAGGATCATGCCTGTTGGGAAAACACACCTAGCACTGGTTTGTGCTCTGCAGGGTTGCTGACATGTGTCCAGCTATAACCTGGAGTTCAGCTCAGCCAATTTAAACTAGCTGGCTTGATGGCCCAGTGCCCACATGGATGCTGCATTTTCTCTACTGGTCCAAACACACTTCCAGCAGCTACCTCCCACTGCTTGCTGGCTCTGACAGCTCAGGGCACAAACCTGAACTCTGCTGCCCAGTTATCCCAGTGCCCAGACACTGCCTGACCTACTTTCAGACTCTACAGTGCTGTTTTAGAGATGTTTAGAGATGTTATCGAGCTCTTCTCTTGGCTTTGATTATATTTATGTATAAAATTATATAAATATTATATTATATAAATNACTATTATTATATTATATATATATTAGATTATATGTGTGAGCACATGTGCATGGCTCCCTGTTGCTGTTGGACACAAAAATGAAGAGCTTGACTCCAGTTAAAAGAAAGATCAGAAGGCTTTATTTACAGTTTTGTGCAGCCCTTTGATAACATGCTGCACTGAGGAACCATATAATTGGTCAGTAAAGACAAAACTTCTCTTTATTAGTTAAATAATAGAAACAACACCTGGAAGAGGAATAGCTATGAGAGCTCAGAAATATTATGAAAACAAGATGGCTGTTTACAGGAACTCTCCTTGAGAGAAGGATTTTTCCCAAGGGAAGGAAAATCAGCAGTTCAACAGGCTGAAAATCTTACAGACAGAAAATCAGACCCACAGCTCCCCAAAAAGCTAATCTGACACTGATATCCTTGTGCAGGCAGAGGAGACTGGGGTGTGTTTGTATGGGAGGGTGAGAAGGAGAACAGGAGAAATGGGACTATGAAACTTTGAGTCACCAAGAGACTAAAGTTGCCTCTGGGGAGAAGCCAAGAAAGGCCAGGCAGGAGGAAGGAACTGCAGCAGCCCTGAGCACAGAGAAGTCCCACAGAGAGTTTAACACTGTCTGCATGCTGTTTGACACAGTGGAAGAAACATTAATCCTTATTTTCTGAAGGTTTACATTCTCTTGGATCTCCCGTACAGCTAAAGAATCTTGGTCCAAAACAGGGGCAAAGGGTGAAATGGGATTAGTCAGGGGCACAATGTCTTTTGCAGGGACTTCATCGTTGTCCTGGAAAGTGGTGGAGGAAGGACATCTCAAAGCACAAACCAATAAAACACTCACTGAAGCCAGAGAGTGAAAGGGAACAAAAACGAAGTTGAGGCCTATCATCTCTTTGCAGTTCAGCTGGGATAAAAAATACTATAGAATTGTAGAATCAGGATGGTTTGGATTGGAAGCGACCTTAAATTAGTTTCAAATAATGTAGTTTCAAACCCTCTGTCATGGGCAGGGGCACCTTCCACTAAACCAGGCTGCTACTTTAGTGGAAAACTAAAAGGCCCCATCTGACCTGGCCTTGAACATTTCTAGGGATGGGGCAGCGAAAACTTCTCTGGGTAACCTGTGCAAGTGCTTCATCAGAAGAAAAGTAAGCTCTTCTCTGTTCCCTCAGAGCCCTTCTCCCTTTGTTTGGCCTTTCTTAAGAGAGTGACTGCATAATGTACCTTTTATCATTATATAAAACAAAAAAAATACTGGAATGAACAATATTAAGTTGCTCCACAAAGAACAGCTTTTCAAGTAAGGCAAGCAAAAAATTAATTCAAGTTGCAAATCTCCATGTATAACACTCAGGAAGTGCTTTGCATAAATACTGTTGCTTCAGAATTCATCCATAGCCTATGAAATATTTAAAGTAATCTCAGCCAGCAACCCAGTAACTGGTCATTAGTATTCCATGAGCTGCAGAACAACCCAAATGTAAACAGGTAAATGCTGGATACTTTGTTTTTACTTGTCCAAGGCCAAAAATAGATTATTCGCACGTTGGAAAGTTTGCAGTTGGTTCTTATCACAAAGGGAATCATGTTTCAGTGTTTGAGCAAGCAGGTTCCTACACCCAACCTGTGCTGCTACTTAGGGAATGCACACACAGCACTGGGACTTTCAGGCACTCTTGCACTGAAGGGTCTGTTTTTCACTGCAGCATAACTGGCTGCAGCAGCAGATGCTGAAGCTCCCCAATGGCAGGAGAATTGTCACCAGGGACAGTGCACTATCACATGTGGCATCCAAGCCTCTGCTAAGAGAGAACTAGCAGAGGCATTGAATCTTGGCAGCTGGACAAACAGATTCTGGGATGTGCCTGGGTGGAGGGATAGTGATTGAGGGATGTGACTGTGGAAAGCTGTCTCAGTGGTCTCACAGTTCCCAGAGAACAAGGCTGATCTCCCACCAAGTAGACATTACTGTCCCAATAAGCAACAAACATGCCAGGGAGTGACTTGGCACACATCAATGAATCCTTTTCTGTAAGAACTCAAACTAAGACCACAAGCTCTGATAAGGACCATGTGTGCCTTTTCTAGTGAAACAGCAATTTCAACCAGCCTGCATCAGCAGAATCTGTCCTCTGAGGTAGGAGTGAAAGCACAATATTTCCAGTGGCATGCCTAAGGGAAGAGAGGTTTGGGATTAGAGACATAACAACAAAAAATTTATGCCCTTCCCTCCACTGCCTTCTCCTTACCAGTACAGATAGACTATATTCTTCCCCTCATCCCTTCCCTTTTAGTGACCCATTTGCCCCAGAATATCCTGTACATGCAATGAGATATTTCCAGGATGGGTGCAAAAAAACTGAGGCTGTGGTATCGTGTAACATACAATATTCTTATGCAGCAACTTGCTGTTGCCAAGTGGTGAGGTTTCTGCAACTCCTCTGCTCTCATGCCTGGTTCCATTGTGTTTACTCCTGTTTCCCAGACCCTTCCCATAGCCAGTCAAAATCGCTGAAACTATCAAAACCTCTTAATTTTCTTTTTGATTTCTTCTCTGCCATTTTCATGAGTTAGTTCAGCTTCTACAGGGACCCTTTAAGTAACAAACTGGATGAGTGAGAAGGGACTTTTTGTACAGGGCTGAACAGTCACATTGATTGTCCAGTCTTCTAGAAAATTATTTTGAAGCAAAATCAGTGTAAAAACTCATTTGCCAAGATGCTGAGCAACTGGCATTCTTTGCTGAAGCCACTTCTGTTCTGGTGCTGGTTTTGTGGGAGATGCTTCATGCAGTGAGTTCGCAGACTTTGGCACTGAGGGCAGGCAGTTGCATGCACATCATTTACAGAGAATCATAAAATGGAAAGCATCAGCAGACCTGACTTTTCCTTTTATAGAACTATACACACACCTGGATACACAATGGCTTGGTGAATGGCTCATAACAGGTGTTCTGAAATAAAATGGAGATGAGTGTTTTTCACTCAGGCACCTGGCAAAAATAATGTGTGTGATGTGGGAAATAAACAGTAGCCCTCAAATCATGTGTGGTAGAGGTGGCTGCAAGCTCATCATTTGTTTTCATCCACAAAAGAACCAACAGCTATATCTGGGCAGAATGAAAAAAAATTGTGATGAAAAGCTTGACATCTAGCCAGTTGAAAAATCTGGTCTAACTTTTCAGTTCAGGATTCATCTCTATCATGTGAATGTATACAGACAAATACAGTGGTTCACCTACTGTAGAATGTGGATGAAAATAACAGAAAATGACTGCATGTTTTGTACTTGTTTTTCCCCACCTAAATTACAACCTATCTTCTCTCCTTTTGGGTAGTTTAGTATTCCTGATTCCTTCACATGCAATTCTAGTTCAAAGGAAGACAATAAAGTCTTTGCAGTCATAAGCAGGCACACGTATCTGGGTCGAGATTGTACCTTGTTGTTTCCTGGAGGGCTCAAGCAGGTGGTGCCTTACAGAGTAGCCTGAGGAGGCTGCTCTGACCCAGGTAGGGCTCCCTGCATTGTGCTGTGGCTCTTGCCGATGAAGAGCTTCAAAAAGCCACAGATGTGGTTTATAGCCCTATCCTGCCCCATATTGCTTCCTCATTTATTCAAGACAAAGCAGAAACCCTTATTTTTAGATATGATAAAATACTGTATTTAAAAAAAAGATAAATTTCTATTTGATCTGCCATTTTAAAGATGAAACTGAATTTTTCCAGTTCAGGAACATTTTGTTATTTTTTAAAGCTCAGTGTTATACTAAAACTATTTGAGAAGACAGACCAAACAGAGAACCGCAGACCTTGAGAGAAGATTCTTTGTGTGAAAATATTGATTTTTCCTGACACACCTGCAGTGAGTGAACAAAATTGTTTCACTTGTATAAATGTAATTCCTATTGAAATCTTCTGGCCTGAACTGAACAATTAAGAATCTGAAATAACTTCAATTAATTTTCGTGGTTTTGCTGGTCAGCTTCATTACTTTGTTTCTTGCAATTATCACTCTTCTATCAGGCCTCCCTTATTTGACATGGTAAGAAGGGTGTTAAATATTTTCAACTTAAAGGCTGTCAGTATTAGAAGAGTTTTTGGTTAATATGAGTATTTATTGCTCTTCATTAAAGACATAGGGTAATAAAGAAACCTATTTTCTTCAGATACTAATTATACAGGTGCATAATTAAACATCTTAAATAATGAAATAGATGCTCTGTTAAAGGCTAAAAATATGTGGCCATAAATTAGTCATTTAGACTATATTAATAAATAAGTCCTGGATGTCAGCTTACAAAGATTTCCTTTCTGTAATTTGACCACTGGTACGCGCATGGCAAACACATCAGACTCCCCATCCAGACACTGCTCAGTTGCATTTCTTTGTGTTCCTGGATCACTGCGTCTCACAGAGCTGGAGGGCTTTGTGTACATTTTGAATCTGATGCAATTCTTGTATGGACAATGGTTTTGTGCAGAGGAGTAGGGTGGCTGTGTCTGTGGAGGATGCATATGAGGCTGTGCAGCAAACCCTTCCAAGTGCTGATCTGCCAGGGTGTCAGTGAGGCTGGGATTTCATCCCCAAAGCTGTCTGAAAAATCTCTGTGCCTCCCTGCCATAGATGCATTGTGTTCTTATGGAATCAATTCCCTTTGCTTCTTCATTCACCTTTGCAGAATGAAGATTATGTGTATGTAAACTACCCAAATGAACTGCTCTGTGGACTCAATAACTGATATTCATAGAGGACAAGGAAGAGTTCATGCTCCAAAGAAATGCTAGTGGTTACTCTTAGCCAGGCTTTCTAAGGAAATTAGACTCACATGATCCCACAGTCTGTGTTTACCTTACTGTTGTATTCTCTTTAACAACAATTGAAATGTCCATTTTAAGCAAATTCAACACAGCAGTAAAGGCTCTAGAATATTGTGGTCCTGCAGCCACTATGAAAACAGGAAGGAAGTAGAGGAAGGACAAGCAGATTAGTGCTGTCACCAAAGGAAAACCTGCAATGCGAGCAAAGTAGCAGGCACTAGATGATCCACTTAGAAAAGAGAACATGGCCACTGGAAAACTGTGGACAAGGATCACAGTTTATAAAACAAAGTCACTCAAACTGTAAGTGCCCTTTCACAAGAAGATACTTGTTTGCTTTGGTTAACTGAAATTATAGGGAAAGGGCTAACTGTTTTTGGAAGAATAAAACCCACCCCACTTCTGGGCCTTTTGCCCTTTTCTAAAGCCTTGCCCAGATTGAATCTTTGTGAAGGTTCTGAAATATTTAGTTACTGCCTATCCTTATTTTTCACTTTTTTTTTTCTTGTGTATTTCTGTGGACTGTGGCCAGAATGGAAACAGATTGCTGAATACAGCAAAAAAAATCTGTTCTCAAGGTACTCCCATGCCATCTGAAAGTTAGAAATGCCGTAAATCTTGAGCTAACCTGCACTTGAAACCTTGAAACTTGCTGACAGTGCACTTCATCTGTGCTACCAGGTATAACCACTGAATGTTCTTGTATTAGCAGGTCTCATCTTACCAGGGCTGGCCCGCAGGTATCAAGGTAACACTGCTGTTCTGTGTGATACCAGACAACTGTAACATCATTCAGTGCTGCTATTTTGCAATGCACACTTCTAGCGTCAGCCAGGCTCTCTGCTGCATTGCCTGTGCTCTGCTCTTGTCTCTGTCCATTTTATCCTCTGCTGTCTTAGAGTTGAAATGGCACTTGCCTGCAGGCTCCTATAAAATCCAGTTTGAGAACAGGAGACAGACTCTTTCTCCTACTTCCCTGTATCTGTCTCAGAGCAAATAGGTGCAGAAGAGCAGAGCTGCTCTGTATGTGATACCAGTGCAGGATTATGCCTGTGCTCAGGACAGGCTTGGAAGAGGGGCTTACAAACTCCTACAGAGGCATGGAAGTTCCTGTGATGGTACTCTGTGTTGCAAACTCCATCACTGTGTCCTAGAGACTGCTCTTTGCTTCTGTTGTCCAGCAGGATCAGGTGAGCTGAGGTAGAAAGAATTGTTCAGCTTTTAATGCTTGTCCCCTCAAACTCTCTTCATCTTCCCAGTGCTAGCAATGTGTCATGGTTGTGTTACATTACAGTTCTTAGTGATATTGCATTGCTCTTTCATCATTGTTATGAAAGTTCCAATCAATACTGCCTAAACTCTCTTATTCCTTCTGCTTGTTTGGTATAGCTTTGTCTTACTTTGATTTAAACATTCAAGATACAGGCTGTGCCTCTGCTAGGTTATTCATCCTTAGAATAACACATCCCTGATGACTCTCAGGATCTCAAGAAACTTCAGTAAGACAGACACGGAACAATGCCTTTATTAAAACTTCAGAATTTCTAGCCAGCTTTCAAGATCACGTAAATAAAAATACCTTAGATAAGTCTCATAAAGACCCAATTTTGTCGTACCCCAAATGGGCATATTTTCCATGATTATTTGATTTGTTTTTTTTTTTTTTTCTTTTTTAGCAAGCACCAAATATAGCAAAGGGAAATAATGAATGTTTTTGTGTCTATTTGATGAAAAATAGCGAATTACTAGAGAGTGCAAATTGATTCCAAACATGTTTGCTAAAAAAAAAATTCTTGGCAAGTTCTAAGAAAGTTCTTTTGTTCTGAATTTAATTCTCCTGGACAGTCAGCCTCATAAGGGATAGTCTTTACTTGCACAGATAAGCCTGTATTCACATGAGAACTCCATTTCTTTCCTGGAAAGCAGTCTAGGGAAGTAAGTCCTGCCACTTCTGCTGAGCATTTAGCAGATATGTAAATGGCAATAAACATAAGTAAGGTATGTATCACTCAGGTCTGTATCATCTATTCATTTGGAGTGCCACTTGTCAATGTGAGTGTCACCAGATCTCAGAGCAGCATGTGAAAACATGCCACAGAAAACTGCAGAGACATTTTTCTTCTTTGATTCAAAGTGAAGGAAGCACAAACCATTTATTTTATTTGATGGTTGGCAGAGACAGAGAGAGAAGAAAGGGATCTTTAGACATCTTGAGAAAGCCACTCATGAAGAATTTGGGTTTAGTTATGCTGTTTTAGGTTGACTTGTATTTGTACTTTGCTGAGCCCAGTTTACCTTCTTTATGGCCACAGGCCCTTCATAGGCTGAAAGCATTTGATATGCTTGTATTTGATAATTTCTGCAACTATGATTCTGAAGATTAATGCCCTGCTGATGAAGCACCCTGCACATGAAATGTGTCCTATCCAAAGTAATTATCTTTCTAGAGAAGCAGACAAAGGATAGGTTTGGGTCACTTTATTTTTCCCTGAGGTGAGGAATTGGACATAAGAGAGATAACTGTCTTTCAAAGGTTAAAAAGGAAGTCTGTGTCCAAGCCAGGAACTGGTTTTCTGTTTCCTGAATCCCAAACTGCAGATTTAACTATCCCTTCCTCTCAAGCAAATGGAAACATTTATGAATTAGTGATGCTAGTAAGGTTATATAGTGATGGGACACAGGCCAGTGAGTGAGTGAGTGGGGATTTATAAGGAAGGGCACAAACATAAACTATACATGTGACTGAATAATCTTTATCCATAAATCAAAAAAAGTGTTCCTCCTGCCAAGGAAAGATGTATGCCTGTTTTTTTCTTCACCATCTTTTAGTAAATATGGTTAGATAGTTTACTTCTCACCTTTAAGGTATATGTGTTAATATCTACAATCCAATCATGTATCCTTTTGGGTTGAAATAATGTTGGGGTAATTATATGAATTCAGGTGAAACCTCAAGCTCATGAGATAAAATTTTTTACCCTCTGTTGCCTGTCCCTGAACTTTGTGAGAAAAAAAGGTTGTAAAGGAGGGAGAACACAGTGGAGATGTTCTCAGTACAGAATTTTTAGAGGCTGGATGGGAAAAAAAAGGAAAAAAATCACTCGTGGCAAACATACTGTAAATTTTCACATCATTTCTGCAAATGAGCTGCATTAGAAGACCCAACCATTTAAGTTATGCAAAATCAATATGCTGTGGATATGAACATGTCTCAAGGACGTTTTTTTTTTCCACAGAGGAGGTTGATGGTAGTTGGGAAGTGCACACTGAGGCTTGGAATTAAGCCAGAAGAGCCTGTTACCTATGAATAGCACTGAAGTCTAGTAGATTAAAGATTTACATAGGGGTAGTCTATGAGAACTAGAGGTTTACCTCCATATCCATGAATTTTCACATAGCCTTTTTTGTTTCTTTTAATAAAATAGCATCACGTTAATCCGAGGACCCTCACAAACATTTAATTATCTTTATATTTCATGGCCAATGTGGTGTCAAGTATTCTACTACATTCCATGTGGTAAAGTCATCCTGATCTGGTGGTTGTGTTTCAAAGCTGCAAGGCATTGAGAGGAGCTGAATTCTCACAGGCATGGCATGACTGGAAATCAGGGCTGGCTCATTCTCTGTTGTAAATGTGTGTCTCTTATTGCTCATGGGGCAATACAAATTCTTACCAACAAGGTTAGAATACATGGGGTGTGTTCACCATTTGCATTTCTACCTGCTGGAACAACACATTTTTGAATCTCAAAATAAAAAAAAAAATTCTGCCTTGTAATGCATCAGTATTCTTTTATTTGTACAAAGTATTTTTTTTCTCCTGAAAACAAGGCCACCCAAAACCCACCCAAACAATCCTTGCTTGAAAATATCCTAAGTAACATTCGATTTACTTACTGAAGTGTTAAGTGGGAATATAGAGATTTATTTAAATTTCATTCATTGTCATTTTTTAAAGGAAAATGAGCATCACAGAAAACAACATTGGAGAGTATGAGGTTCTGGCAACTTGGCATCCCTTTCATACTGTTATGGAAAGTAACTATCATACCAAACATTTTCTGCTTGTCTGAGCCACATTCTTATAAAGTAGAGACAAAACCTGATATTGGATGGAGATAGTAAAGCGGAGTTATGATGGAAAGGAATTTGGTAGATTCATAAGTTTGAGTATGTTTCAATAAAGGAACCTGGAATGTCAGGAATTTTGTAGGAAGCAGCAAAGAAAATGACAATGTTCTTGATCATCTTGCCTCACCTGGCCCAATAAGAGTGTTTTTCAAGGAAAATGAGGAGCCATCATATGCAAGTAAATCTTTGATCTCAGTGAATAATTGCCAGCTTTGTGAAAATGGGGGTGACAGCATTTTGTATGATAATGTTGCTGCTCCACATTCCCTTACTGCTGTGTATATTTTTATGGGTTCTTCACAAAAGTGAAATTGATGGGGAAAGTCAGCCTTGTCCCATAAAAATTACCACACTAACTATGACTCTGGTAGTCAGTGGATGGGCTTTTCCTTCCATTTTAAGTAAATCCTACTTGGTTGCCCTTTAACATACAATAGATTTTTTGTTTTTATAAGTTTGTAGCTTTTTAGAACAGCAGCCCTTCAAATGACTTACAAAATTTTTCCAAAGCAGAATCTCAGGCAGAAATTTCCAGCTCAAGTCAGCAGTGCAGTTATATCCACAGTCCTTTTTGGTCACTGTCTTGTACCACCATGGTGCTCTGAGTGCTGGGAGGGTCTGCTATATGAACAAAATGTGCTCATAGAAATTCCTTCCTATTTATATCCCTGTCAGAAGATTTCTAGCCTATATCATGAACAAACAGTGATTTTCGGCCTCTTTCCTAATTCTATCTGTTGTAATTACAGGAGCTGGTGCTATTTGGATGAGTCTAGGGTCTTCTAAAAATCAGCCAACTACTGTCTTCTGACATGTCTTTGATAGTTGTCTTCTGATATGCAGTGGCTGTTTTAGTTATGGTGGACGATTAATTCACAATTTATATTTCCCTATATCCTTTGCTGTTTTATATTTTTATATGGTATCATTTCTCATTAATTTCCTTTCAGAATTAAACTTCCCTCACATTTTCTACTGGCTTTATACAGCCTTTTCTCTACTTTAAACAGTCCTAGTGATATAGCAAAGCACTGACAAGGTTGTACAAGGCTCCTGTGAGACCTCATCTAGTTGAGAACTGACAGACTTGTGCACGAGTGATCGGGGAAAGGGAGGAGATTATCGTATGAAAGAAAAATAGAATACCCTGGTTTGTTTTCCTTCAAAAACTGAAGACTGAGGGAGGATATAACTGCTCTATGTGGACAAGGGGGTTAAACACCAGCAATGGAAAAAGAATTTTTTATGCCAAGGCTGATGTTGGCATAAGAACCACATGGGTATAGATTTGCTATAGATGTATAAAGCCTTGGAGTTATGAGAATGTTCCTAATCGTTGACACAGTGGGATTCTGCAATGGTCTTTCCATTAGAGGGGGGCAGGCTACCTGCTTCCAGGATAGTTCTAAAGGAATAAAGCACAATGCGGTGCTTGAAGTGGTAAAGGACCAAAGTCAGTGAAATCACAGATTAATTCCAGTTTCTCTGTCTGGGAGTCCCAGGTCCAGACTGCAGGTACAGATTTCTAGAAGAGTCTTAAGTGTTTTGTCTTCCATTATATTCCACAAAAAATGGAAAATAATCCAGCTCAGCCAAATGTAAATATGAGCATTTGATAAGTCTCCACTTACTATAATGAATAGACACCTACTTTTAGACACCTCAATTTAGACGTTAGCACTGGAATCTCACTGTACTCTTGAGTTAATTAATTGCATAGCTCATGGGGGTTTGACTCAGATGGCTCAGAGAAGTGTCTCTGAGAGGCCAGTGGGAAATCTGAAGAGGAAGGCAGATATGGCATAGGACTGGCAGAAAACCTGTTCTCTTCTGAAGGAGCATTGGGGCTTCAGCAGACATAAGGGCAACTTAGCACAAACTGCCTATATTTTAGCAACTGTTTGGATCTCAGACAGAGGGAGCAGGAAATCCAAAGTCATAACCTTGATAGATTCCTTTCCTTTCCTTTCCTTTCCTTTCCTTTCCTTTCCTTTCCTTTCCTTTCCTTTCCTTTCCTTTCCTTTCCTTTCCTTTTCTTTTCTTTTTTTTTCTTTTCTTTTCTTTTCTTTTTTTTTTTTTTCTTTTCTTCTTCTCTTCTCTTCTTNCCTTTCCTTTCCTTTCCTTTCCTTTCCTTTCCTTTCCTTCTCCCCTCTTGTTTTTTGTCTGATTTTCTGTTGTATTTGTTTAATTTGGTTACTGCAGCTACAGACTTCAGAACAGACTCCAGAATCTTGGAAAGCAAAAAGAATTAGGCATATTTAAACTAAAAAGACATCAACTAAGAGTGTAACTTTCCTTCCCAAGTAAAGGCTTCCCTGTGCAATGAGGATGTAGATTCCACCTGTTTAGCCCCAAACCTTCTGCTGATTTTTCACTAATGTTTTCAGCATGGTAAACTGAGCATTTTAACATTTACTACCAGCTTTCTCAATGACACCAGTGAGTTTGTTCTTAGCCAGCACAAGTCTTTTCATAATGTAGGGCAAGAAAGAACTTTAAGGAAGGGCAAACAGCACCAAAAGGTAAAGAGATGGTTCCCTGCAGGATCCTGGTTGCCAACCATTATTAATATGCTCATTTTTGGATTTGTCTTTGGGGCTTTCCTTGCACTGTGACATTAAAAGTCTTGGCAGATGTTAAAAGTAAACAAAATCTGCAGTGTTTTTTGCCTCTCTGAATGGAAGGAAGGTGTGACTGATCACTGCCTTGCAACCCCTTGATAAGAACAATCGGTGTTACTGAGGCACGTGGAAGGAAAGAAATCCAAGCCAGACTGTTGTGAGGGCTACTTGAGGGAGTAAGAAAGGAAGGATAATAAAACAGAAGATTTAAGAGGAGACAAGAGATTATGCAAATATGAGCTGTGAATAACATCCTGGCAGTACAACCCCTCCAGAGATAACTTGCCACCTGCATTTCTCTAACAGGCATCTCCAAGCCAGTGAGAAAAATAGAGTAGCTTTTGAACAAAAAGGAAAGGGGTAGAAATCAAAATCAGACTAAGCATTCTTTAATTCTAGCCACGTTAAACTCTAAATGCTGCCAAAAAGCTGGTAATAAAATTTAATTCTTTCTGGGGACATGACAATCAGTCATCCAACCAAAAATCAAAGTCTCCTGGGAGTGTTTCTTCCACTGCAGGGCTTGAGTAGACTTGACCGTCTCAGCATTTCATATTTCATAATTGAACTCAATGTCCCTCACACTTTTAACATCTACCTAGATTTAAAAAGAGCATTAATCACTCTCGCCTTGGAGCAGCTCTGAAGAGGGAAGTAGGACATCAGGTGCAGTTTAGAGATGCCTGGGGGATTAAGGTGATCAGTGTCTGTGCACGCTAGTGTGTGTCCATGTCTGTGTCACAAACAAACAACAAATTCTTCAATAATTGCTACAATATATATGATCTACCACCACCTCAATAGTTTCACAAAACTGAGCACCATGCTTCTGCAGCTTATCTCTGCAGAAATAGTAAAAAAATAATAAAATTTAACAAGCCTGTTTTAACTGGGTGCTTTGTTATGATTTATACAGTTCTTTTTGAATAGCCGGGGTTTATCTCTTTCAGCTGCAGGAACATAGAGCAAATGATAAACGGAAACATCAAGCCAGAACCTGCGCTAATGTCTGACAGAAACATGTCATTCGATATTTAAGTATTTATTTATTCATTTATGTTTTTGTAGTCTCTTTTTAGGCGCAGAACCTTTGTATTTATTGTAATAATGGTGACAAAATGTGGGAATGAGGCGGGGGTGCAGGGGGGAAGAATGAACGTAAGCGCAAGGGAAAAAAGAAAGCAGCGACACCAGAGACGGAGGACCGGTCCCCGCAGAGGTGGGGCCGTCGCTCCCCCTCTTTGTTTCTGGTTTAAGCGAGGAAAATCCAGCTGGGGGCGCGGGCTGCGCCCCACGTCCGAGGGGAGCAAGGCCTAGAGGGCGTTTCGGGTCCT
>WEIU01014324.1:234240-271500 GCA_013389925.1 Aegithalos caudatus
GAACTGGAAGGGATGGGGTGGGGCTGGGAAGCAGATTTCCTGCCATAACTAAAGACCCTTTTCAGCCCGCTCTGCAACAGTTTTACGATGTGTTAGAATTTACATTCACGTGTTGTTAACCATTCTTTGGTGCAATGAAACGTTTTATCTGTCTGACCTCAACCTTTGCCATATGCTGGTGCAAACTGTTCAACTTAAGCCTGGACGAGTTTAAGAAAAGGAGGAGAGAAAAAAAAAAAAAAAAAAAAAAAAAGAGGGGGAGAAAAAGGAGGGTCCAAAAAGCACATTGCTGGGTAGCCTCTGTTGTTGCTTGTGATAGCTGCCTTCCTCTCAGTTTTCCATGGAAACGTTTTAGAAAGCCAATTCCAAAAAAGAAAAAAAAGAAAAAAAAAAAAAAAAAAAAAAAAAAAAAAAAAGAAAAAGATGCATGCCAAATAATGAATAGGGGTTCAGAACATGCCAGCTCTTCACTAATTGTCCACTTTACTTGTGCTACTTCATGTCTGGCGATTCTTTTTATATTGTGGAAAGATGGCAATGAAACTTCATTGTGCTGGGTTAAGGAGAGGTATATGGAATACATTTGAAAATTATCAGAAAGAGTTTTGTAGGGTTATTTTTTAATTCTAATTTCCTGATTTCTTTCTCAGCCCAGTTATTTTGAAAGAATAAGAGATATTGACTCTGGAAGGAGAGTGATGGTTGTGTGAAATAGCCTGGTAATTCTGTAATGAAGGATCCCATTAGATGCTTTTGAAGATGTGCCTGGTTAACTTGTGAATTCGACCTTATTTTTCTCAGAGACTGGCATTGTGGCAATGCCTCAGGCTTGCTATTCTTTCCCTCTGAAACTGTGGTTATGGATTTATCTCTACATCTTACCTACAGTGTTTAGAAGTGGTTAGGTATTTCTCACCTTCTGTTTTGTGTGCACTAAACAACCCAGGGTGCACTTCCTAGTATCTGGTGTGATGAATGTGCATGGTTATTTCTGTTGTGAGAAACATCATATTTTCTTCATCTCACAGATGCCTCTGGAATCTAGTAAGAATGGTCTTGGATAGGTCCCTCAGGAGGATGTCCACAAAGATATTGTAATGTTGTCATGTTTGGCAGCAGGGGCACTTTAGGATCAAAAAACCTTGAATTCAGCTATTTAGCCGTGAAGCCCATGCCTGAAGAAGGTTTGTTTGCACACATATGGAGTTTATGACAAGGCTTTGAATGCTTGAGGATATTAGGTTATTTAGGAGTTAGACAACTCCTTAGTGACTTAACTGGTAGCACTTATGTTCCTGGAAGGCCCCCATTATTTTGTGAGCCTCTCCCTGTAAAATCCATGCTGATCCTGGGGGACATCCAGGTAAGAGAAGTCTTATGGCTAGATAAGGCTCATATACTAACCATCAAAATGAATCCCCAAATTCATTAAATTCAACCTAATTAGATGTGTTAGCATTGATACAGCCCATCAGTAATCCCTGTCCTGGCCCAATCATTGCTGCAGTCTCTTGCAGTATATAATTTTGCATTTCTTGGTATGTGACATGATTCTCAGGGAAATAAAAATCATTGTTGCTTTCTGTGAAACCCTGCCACATTTTTATAAGTAATTTCCATTCTGTTATGGTCTATTACACATGATATTTTGAAAGAGTGAGAAAGAGTTAAGCAAAATGAAGACCATTATCAATATTTCATTTGTCACAGCTGAAAAACTACATTTATAGGTCAGTCCTTTTCAATCCGTTCATTGATTTCAGTACTCAAAGCCCTTCGGGGAGTGTCTAAAATCCAGTGATGTTTCAGAGTGCTAAGTTTTGTGTTTGGATTTCTGATAAAACCGAAAGATGTGTCAAAACCATGTAACAAGCTCTGGATCTGATTTACCACTGTACACTTTCAGTCTCTACTGGTGTTAACTCCAATGATTTCATTGGAATGGAGCTGGTATTGATTTAATTCTTATGTCGGTGTGACCCTCCAGAGACAGACTTCTCTGCTCTTATTCTCACTGACTTCAGTTCAGAATATAATCAGGATCATAATTAGAAATGATGACCTGATTCAGTCAGGCATAAAAATACAAGTCAGTCTTCAAGTTTCTCAGTAATGCTACTGACTGCAGTGGCACTGCTTTCTTATTTAAAGTCAAGTGTGTGCTTACATCCCTTGCAGATGGTAACCTATGTATTTAGGTTTTCTCTTGAATTCTCTGAAAGTGGAAGTCTTTTGACTGGCTATAACAAGCTTTGGAACAAGTCCATAAATAGGAGAAACTTGGTAAGAGATTTAAGGAGACTTGGGAGCAAAATTCCTCAATCCCCATCTATGCAATTCCATTTGCTTCAATTAACTTTTATGTTTGCAACTGGAATGCTTGGAATTTGATCAAAGTCCCTTTCAGAACATATTCATGGCATTGTCTACAAACTTATTACTCTAAGAAAATAAAGTAAGATAATGCATTTCTTCCTGCAGATTGTGCTGTGTATACTGGGTGTCATTTAATTTAAATATCTGGTGTCTCAACAAGCATACCCAGCAGGATTCTAATGCCTTTGTTTATATGTATTTTTCAGTCAAAAACTTGCCAAACTGCAGTTGCAGGCTTCTGGGGAGAGAATTTGGCTTGGAATTCAATACTCTGGAAGTGGGTTGGATGCAGAAATAAATAAAATCATAGTTAAGGTGGAAACACCCAGTTGCAGCCATTGTGCAAAAATTCAATGCAAAAATAAGGGAAATATTACTCATCACATGAAGAGGTGAATTTTTCTAGTTCCATTAGGAGATTTTAAAATTAGCCAAAATATGAAAAGCTAAATGATCTAAGTATCCATGATCAATATTTATATTCAAGTGAAAGAGGACTGAGGCAATAAAATTTAGAAATGTACATATTGTAATTTGATTTGAACAGTCAACACTGGTAAAAAGCCTAACTGTTTATTAGAAGATTACTTTCTGATTCAGCATTACTACACAGATCTACATCTGTTACTCTTCATTTGAATACTAAAATTACCTCTAATCTAATTAAAAATAGAAGGCAAGCAGGAGCTTGCTGTCCTTTGAAAGTCCTCAAACTTATTAAAGCTAAAAGACGCTAGTGAGCTCTAGCTGGAAAGGTAACTGTGAGGAATAAGATTTTTAATACAGCACCAAAAATGTACTTATTGTTTGTTGGCATCAAGTAAGTGCCTGTGACATACCTAAGTTACATTTGAAACAGTTCAATTGACCTACATTGCCATTGAAGTGGCTGATTCGTGTCGGTCTTGTGGCAGCAGCACCAGGCTCAGTGTGGCTTGGTTCATCTTATACTGCAGGAGACCAACTTCTGCTGTAACTGCAGGCTGGCTCAGATCTACAGATTCTCTCTCTAAGGAGTAAGGGGTTAGTTGACAGGAGGAGGATGCAGGTAGGCTGGGTTGTGTCTTGCCTGGTATTACTTTCCTTCTCTTGCAGATTTTTAAACTGTGACCTAAAAAGAACTTGCATCAGAATTTCCCCTCCAACACAGTAAAAGCATTATTTCTCTTAAGCAATTAGATTGCCTCTAAAAATTTAATCTAGCATCCTAGCAGTAACCCTTTTTTTTTTCTTTTTTTCTCCTGTAGCAATCATTCGTTTGGAAAAACCTCCTGTTCCTGAAAGGTTATGAAAACAAACAGAGGCATATGCAGGGAACAGAGTGAGAATTTCTGAGTATTACATCTTATGATAAGTGGCTAAGTAAAATAGAGAGAAAGATATTAGTCCTAAGTATTCATGTAACATTTTATATTCCTAATAAAGGTCTCCACTTTCTGTAACTATGAGAGGATACTGGTTTGTCTTTTTTAATGTGGAGATGAGTGAACACAGTATAATAAAAGTCATATTTCCTCCTGGTCTTCTAGTAAGTCTTGCTGAATTGCTTTGCAAATTTCAGATAAGATTAATTTCACCCAACTTTTGCTGTTCACAAAAACCAGTGACCTTTGGTGAGCACCAAGAAATATACCATCACAGTGACTCTGGAGGAGGAAGCCCAGGGAGCAACTGGCTTACATTAGGTGCTTCATTCTTTGGCAGCTAGAGTTAGCTGAGATAAAGCTCATTGTAGTGCTGTTGCATGTCTGTGAAAGGGAAAAAACACTCTAGTTGGTGGTTTTAGTAGACCAGATGTAGATTGTTAGGTGCAGATTTGGTAAGGTGAATGCTCTCTCTGCCATTCCTGGAAGGAGACCTTAATTTCTTATTTTCCTTTTAGGGAATTGTCGTGGTGCATCACAGCAATTTGTTGTTCAGCATTCAAGTGTCATGTCTGGATGCCATATCAGAAGTGGGTCAGTGGGTGGTTGGCTGCTAAGAGGAGCTATGATCCTGTAAGTGCAGCCTAGGGTGTCCAAGGCACCCTACTGTCACAAGCAAGGAAGTGCATATGCCATCCTGCTTGCCAAAGGTAGAGGCTTGCAGGATCTCTGAGAGAAGCAGTTTGGGTAGGACTGAGGTGGGACATACTGTAGATATGGCTGCTCTGCAAATCTCTTTTATTTCAAAAATGTTGAGCACCTAATTCTCCAGATAAATTATTTACCATTAATGTTGGATTGTCCTTTTGGAAAGTGTCAAACAAGAAAGGTTTAATACTACAGGGGTAACTTTCAAAGAATTCAGGCCCAATTATTAAAAAATACGGCATAGTATTCACCTCGCCTGCCTCTATAAGTCTGCAGTTTAAATGATGTCTATTTGTGAACTAGCACCAGTAAAGGGCATGTCTTCAACACCTGCTCCATGAGAGATGACTTGCCCAACTGCAAGTGCTTAACTGTTCCCACTGCCTAGGCTAGCCTGGAGCAGTGAGCTCAGATGACACACCTTGGGTTTAGACATTCAGCATTAAGAGGGATGAATCCTGTTCGTAGTCTGTAGGTACTACTATTTAAAAATTACAGATAAATTAATGGAAAAGTTGCTGCTGATTTGCATGGGAAATGTGACTTTCCAGTCCCATAGGACTTAGTCATGTGAGTAAAACCCATGTGACTATTTCACTGCTCGAAGGATCTAAGCCATACTTACTGCTGTTTAAATAAAAATAAGTCTCTATTGATTTTAACTGGTGTCATGTTACAACCCTATTATAGATCCTTCCTCAGTATAACCCGTTGTGTCCCAGGATGAGTTTTCTAGTTTGACGTTGGAACTTCACAGAGAGCTTAAGGGAAGATTCTGGAGTCTCCATTGCAGCCATGGAGTGCAGCTGTAGACAGCAGGTAGCCTTGCAGTACCTTTGTGGCATCCTCTGGCAGGTGCTCTCTGTGCAGCTGAGGGCTGCCCTGCCGTGGGCTGCTGTGGCTGAAATTCGAGATCTGCTTCAGCCCCCCCATACACACGGGATGTGCTTATCTTTGCTGAGTGCTGCTGCCACTGTCCTATTGCTGCCTGCTCCTGTCTGCTCTCCAGCAGTCTCTCTGGCTCCTGCTGCTGTGCAGGCAGCGGCTGGGATGTCAGAGGTGGCTTCAGGTGCTGAGGGTTGTGATGGGTGTATGACAAAGAAATGGTGCAAACTGTCTGTCCTTAACAGCCTCGCCTTCATCTCTGATATTCCCCCTTGGAGTCCTGTTGCTTCTGCTGCTGCCTGCAACTGAACTGCCACCAGTGATTGTTCTGAGTGGCCAGAGGAACATGCAAGAAGCTGAAGAGTGAAAAATACAGAAAGATGGCAGTATCAGAAGGCTAGAAGTTTTGTTACCCACACATAGCATGTCTCCTGCTTACACACCTGGTGTCCTTCTTATGCTGCAGAAGTTCATTTGCACAGTGATCATACTACTGTCATCTCTTTCATGAAGAGTGGCAGAATACAGTGAAGAAAGGGAATTGTTTTGCCATTTTGGGATTTCAGGGCATATATCTCCCTTAATTCATCTCCTGATGTCCTTCAGGGAGTGTAGGGAAATTAACCCCATTCACAATATGAGTGCTTGTAATTAGAATTCTCATTCACTCTTAATTGTCACTGGTATCCATCAAAGGCTTGATTTCCAGGTCTGTTGCATAGTGCAGTGAAGAGGAAAAGAGCTGAAGGTACTACGCTTGTTGGCAGAATGAGGGGAGCTGCTCTGTTGGCTCTTGAGAGCAGGCTTGAGAAGATCCAGCTATGCTTGACATCCCCCAGGGTGCTGTGTGGTCTGGAAAAGCCGGTCAGAGGAGTGAGAGTGGGGCTTTTAACAGCATTTTATTAGACACTAGGGGCGGCCAGGAATGGGTTTATAATCTATTGTCATGGTTCAGCTGACAGATGGCAACTCCTGAGCAAGGCAGTCTTGAATGTTTCATGGGACTGAAGCCTGCGCTACCTACTCTAACCTGATGGTAAACTGATGAAAGTGCCCCTGTGCAGAGAAGCTGTGCTGGCTAAGGGCTGAGTCAATCTGAAAACCAGTTTTAATTACAACAGTGCAAATTTTGTGAGCAAACATACAGTGACCTTGCTGGTAAGCAGAGAAATGTTATTAGTGGTGTGTAAATGGTCCATGCTCTCTAGACCAGGCTAGCACATCCTGGAAAGAATATTAGACACAAGGCAATCACCATGATAATAAAGGTTAAAAGTTGCCCTATATTATGATGATACATGTTAATCTGTTCCTTCTTAACAGCATGTAAAAAAAAAAAAAAAAGCTGTAATTCAGACCTGAAAACCAGGAAAAAAACCCACTAAATAGAGCTCTGTAAGGTATAGGAACAGTGGATTAACAGAGTACAAGGAAGCCTGCCAGATTTGTGTTGTATCCTAAGCTCCACCATCCTGTTTGGCATCCTTCTCTTTACAGCTCAACAAGTGTCATGAGCTGGCTGCACGCTGACACATCAGATCTGTGACCTCGCTTTTCAGCCCCGTGCAGCTGAACTGACCCCTGCAGCCAGGGATCAGATGGAAAGCCATTAGGGCTGATTCCTCACCAGCACCATGTCCAGAGTCATGTCACTGCTGCTTCCAGTCATCCTGGGAGCAATCATCCATGCATTGATTTTATGGCAGTGCTGACACTTGCTTTCATTCTTTTGGAGCCGGGGAGAATTGCTCTTAACCATGCCCCCTGCTGCCTCGGGATATAATCTCAGGAGCATAGTTTAGGGGCACAGCCAGCTTCAAGGAGCATTACTTTGCTTCAGTGCATTTTTATATGTTTTCTTTTCCCTGCAGGCCTGTTTCTGCTAAGGGGGATGCTTGAACCAGTGAATGCACTTCTTTTTTCCTCTTCTCTTTAGTAGAGCGACAGTCAAAAAGTCTAAGTCTATGTGGTGTTGTCAAAAAAAATACCAACATTTGCCCCATTTGCTCCTGGGTAGCATCCTGGGCTTGTCTTAGCATTTAGCTTGGTATAACACCCTCCCTTAAAAAGGGACTTTGCAGGCAAATCAGTTTATCAATACAACAGCAATTTGAAGCCTGCATTTGCCAAATGCACCATCCTGGGAATAAGTTTTAAAGGATAAAGCTTCAGTAAGACTACTTATGCAAAGACTTTTTTTTAGCATCTGGACCAAAATAAGATATTTTTTCATAGGTTACAAATCGTTTGAAGTACTAGTTTGTTGGTTTTTTGTTTTTTTTTTTCCTCTCTGTAATTCTCATTAGGTAAATTAATTGTTGCTCTCTTTTGAAATTAAGAAGAACAAATTTTCTTGTACTGAAGGCACAAACAAATAGTTTCTAACAGTCTGTTTGTACCCGAGTTTTTATTATATTTCTCTTGAATAGAATCTCAGAAAAAAAGGGAGGAAAACTGTTCACAAAAAAAAAAAAAAAAAAAAAAAAAAAAAAAAAAAAAAAAAAAAAAAACCCGTATATAAAAAAAAAAAAAAATTTTTGTGGTTATNATTGAAGAAAGAAATACATTTGTGTGATGATTTCTTGTGGATGCATACAGCATTGCAGTGTTCTGATAATGGAAACAGTTTTAGAAACAGTATAAAGCTTGCTAATTTCCAAATAATGGGAAATGGTCTGCCTGACAGGCTTTTCTTTTTGGTATTTATACTGCTTATATAGTAGCAAAATAGAAGGAGCAGAGGCAAAGCTGGGCAGGCAGGGCAGGCTCTCCAACAGCTGCATCGGACCCCTGCTGTGTCTCTGCCAAAGCCCGGGCAGTGGAACAGCCACGAGGAGACAGGCTTTTGGGGGTCCCCTGATGTGATTAGCCCTCCTTTTGGCCTGAAAAGGGAGAGAAATGTCAGGGTTTTTAAAGAGGAAAATGAAGGCCGCACCTATGTAGGCAGATGGGTTGTTTTCCATATTTTTCCATTCCATGAGCAAATGTCTCTGAAAAAAAAAAGCATGATTTGGAAAAGTAACCTGGCTAAGAGTCTTGCAAAACTACATTTTTGCTAAACCATTTTTCATTTTCCTATTTCATTTCCTGCATCTGAAACAAGGGGAGGGAATTGCGTTTTGCTTTTTCTGTTGTATAAAGCATATGGGGTTGGAGGTCTGTGGATTAATAGAACAGGAGGTGGCTTCCTGCCTTCTGTCATGGGGACATAAAGGTGCCTTCTCACTTCGTGTGTCATTCTGAATGAATCCATGAAATTAGGTGTTCAGAAGAAGAGTGGGAGAAGTGGGTGGAGAGAGGCACTTTTCTGGAGTATAGTGTATACTTTATACATTGGTCAGTACCAATGATCTCATGAGCATACTGGTCATATTGCTCTGGCAATATTTGGGATGAAGGGCAAAGTGGACTATTTAGGCAGCTAGAGGTGATTTTTGGGAAGAGGGTTTAGCCTGGCTCCTATTTAGCTAAAGAAAGACCTGAGATGGGAAAGCATGAACAAAACCATCCATTCATACCCTCTTTACAAGATATGAAGGTTGAAGAAGGGCTGTCATATCTACTGTATTTGGCTGCTCATTTCTTCCCCTGTCTACATGAGAAAGTGCTCAGGAGGCAAAGAAGGATTGGTTCCCTGTTGGTATGTAGTGAGAATATGTGGTAGCACTGTAAGTCACTGAAAAGCATCACATATTTTGTGAACCATCTACTCTGCTCTATAGAGATAAGATCAAGTGTTCAGTCTTTTCAGTTTCCTACTGAATTCCTTACAGTGACATCTTTTTGAAATCTTTTAGAAAGGTTAACAGTCCCTCGTAAGCTTAAACTTCTAGACTTGTAGCAATAGAAGATCTTGAAATTTACTGTCCTTTGGGATTTTATACCCCCTAAATCCTAGAAAGCTTTATATGTGACCCAAACTGCAAATATATAGGAAGTAGAGGGTGGGACTCACAGGCCCAAGGAATGTTGATAGCGGGAAGATAGCAGGATTCCCCTTGCGGGCTAGTTGAGTACCATCTGCTCAAGAAGGGCCAGAAAGCTACCTGGTCAAGGAAGGCTTAAAAGGATGAAAGAACAATGAAAAAAAGTTAAAGTAGTGTTATGAAATGTCCATGAGAAAAGGATGAGAAAAGAAAACTTGTCTACCTGTGGGCTTTTAAGGCTCTGTGGAGCAAGGGTCAGTCATCTTACACACTGTTTGGGAGGCACAATATACTGCCTTGTACACGGAAACACACATAACAAATCTTGTTATCATTTCTGATATGATTACTTTGATTATTCAGTGTATCAGGGATGAGAATGAGCAATTAAAATAAAATCTAAATGTAGATTTTATTTGCACAGATACTGAAAAGTATCTCTCTTTAGCAAAGCCTTTTGCTATTGCTCTTTGCTCCCTAGGGAGTCTTCAGATGCCTGATCATTTCCCTTGGCTCCCCAGCTCTGGGGAAATCATATCTTTTTGTTGGTTCCCTTGGCTTCCCAGGCAATGTGAGGAGCTGGCTCAATGTGGGACATGAATGACAATTCATTGCCAGAAGGGAAGTAATTTTCAGGCCTCCTCCCCTTCTTTTCTTGCTGTGAATGTAATAATACACTTTGGAAACATTACTGTGGTAATCTGAAAACAGCAATGCTGTCAGAATTCAGAAAATGCCCGATAGAACTGATCATTCACATAGCTTAGCTATGATGTTTAAAATCGCAGTACATCATATTTCATTCTTCACTAACATCCTGATGGATTTTTCCCCAGTGAGATGTCTTTGCACTAAAGCAGTGTAAGAGCACTATAAGTTGGATGTTGTTATTTTTCATCTCCTTCCTTCCTGTCTACCTCTTCTTTTTTCTTTTCTCTCTTTTTTTTTTTTTTTTTCCTTTCCTTTTTCTCTTTTCCAAAAAGCTACTTCATGTTGCAAAGATCATCAGATGAAATGAATGCAGCCCAGCTGGGATTTGCTGGAAATGTGTTCAGCTTGGCAACACGTCTCACAGAGTAGCTGGGTCCCTAAAAGCTTTGTTTAAAACGACGAAATGAAAACAAAGGAGACATAATTAGCTGCTGTGTAATAATAGAAAAGGCTTGTATCCAGTTACTGTAAAAGTCATTTAATGAAGGGTAATCTGGACATAAGCCTGCACACTATAGCTGTAAAATATTTAAGCTTTTTAATGAGAAGGAAAATGGAGAGAAGGGTTTGCTAACGTGATTAGGAAAAATGCCTTTCATAACCATTTTTACAGGGGCTTGCAATTCCTAAACTGAGGTTTGAAGCTTTCTTCAGCCAAAGCAGCAATAAAACTTTTATGCTGCACCAACACTTAAAAGCTACATACATCACATTGGTTTTATATGTCTGAGTGGGAACATCAGCATACTGCTTTTTATGTCTGCAAAGGGCTACACTGGCTATTGAGTAGCAGCTCCAGTTTCTTCCACTTACTTCAGATTGTAGAGTGCTTGTGGATGAGCAGTCATTAATCTTAAACTGCAGTAAAAGTTGCTTTCAGTGATGCTCTTTCTCATCTCCCTCTCCTTGTTCTGTTTTTGCTATCTCTGTTCCCTGTTCTCCCCTTCCTTCTCCTTCCTGCAAATTCCCTTTTCTCATACTCTTTCCACTATTGAAACTAAAAAAGATGCTGCTTGGTCTGAGGTGGACCAGCTGCTCCGATGTTATGAATACATAGCATTATTTTTAGTACATTGACAGGTTACTAAGCAAAATGCAGGAATCAGCTCGGGATTTTCTGTGATGGGACAATCACAAATGATGTAATAAAACATTATTGTACCCCTGTGTAGTATTTAGAGGTGGGATTTATTATTACTATGGTATTTACTGAATTTGAGTGCAAATGTGTCTATGTTTTTGTGATCTACACCTGGGAGGAAGGGACAATCCTGTCCTCTTGCATGTGATACCTTCTTTCTCAGCAATGGAGAAAGGTGGATACCTGAGAAAGGTGGACACATCTGTAAACCTCCTGGATTATAGATATTCCTCTCTTTGTTCAAGAAAATTAATGGAGTCTTACTGTAGTACACCAGATTTCCCAATCTTTTCTAAGATACACGAATGACTGAGAAGAGCCACATGATATTGAGACAGTGTAAAGGGTTATCCATGGCTGTCTGACATCTAGGGGAGAATAATGGAGACAGGATGGTTTCTACTCTAAACCTCTCCATGGAAAGTTTGGTGGTTGTTGATAGCAGGATGGGCACTGGTAGAGCCCTCCCTGTGGTCCTCAGGGCAGTGACTGGCAAGGGGGAAGGAGGGCTTGGCAATGAGGAAGAGCTGTTGGGCAGTGGTTGGAAGTTTTGCCACTGAAAATTTGAAGGCCGAAAAGGAGAATAGAGCTGGGAGTTCATGTGCCATCATTGTGCCAAAATATTGCCTGGCTTATGTGCACCACCATGGTTCAGTTGCCTTCAGCTGTGCTCTTCCCCTGGTTTCCTAGCTGCCTATTTCCAAGGACTCCATGAATTGTACTCATTGTCAGTACAGCCAATTAGAGTAATTGTTGCCATTATTTCAGTGATATCTCACAGAAATAACATGCTCACAGACACAGCTTTTTTACTCCTTCAAAGTCATTACTGTGCCATCAGAATTTTAGCTCAAAGGTTTTGCTTCAACACATAAATAATATTTGTAGGTCTGCCCCTCATATTCTTGCAAATTCTTCATTTAAGCTTCCATGTGGAAATGGAGATAATAAATATTCATGCATTTCTTCCTACCTTGATATGCTAATTCTGGTATGAATGGTAATCTAGAAGCAGCTGAAAAGCATTGCTTGATTCTGATATTATTTATGAATCCTGAACTGAAGTATTGGGCTGGGGGTGTGACAATGCCAGTTAAGAGTGATTTAACAAGAATTGTTCTCTGCAGATACTTTCTTTGCTTTATCCATTGCATAAAATAATTTAAGATTATTGAATTCCCTATTTGTTACCTTATTACCTCAGTGATTTGTCTCAAATTAAGTGAAATTGATTATTGTTCTCATCTTTTTCACAGCCTTCTAAATAAGGTGCTGAACTCAAGTTCTTCGAGGTGTGCACCTAATAGTCCCATTGACTTCAATGAGCTATTTTAACAAAACCTAAATATTTGTAAGAGTGATGGATCTTTTATAGTTACCAGCTGTATAGTATAAAATTAAGAGTCTGTTTCTGAGCAAGATGAATGGATGTTCAGAGTGACTCATTTAGTGTTTGGAGCAGTCACAAAAATATTTTCATACTATTGGAGAATTAAGGATATGTCTCAAATGAACCTCAAACACTAAGACTCCCAGACATTGTTTAAAAAGCTTTGTATTTGAAAAATCTGTGACAGAAACCTTTTTGTTGTTGTTGTTGTTTTTCACTCATATTGAGCAGGGATCCAAGCACTTGCACTATACTTGATACTGGTGAATATTAGGATGCAAATGTAGAATAATGACTGTCTCTCAGCCAATTACTTGTAATACAGACCTCAGGAATCTGCTATTGCCTTCAGTGACATCAGAGACCTACTTTCATCTGTGCCAGAACCTAATGGAGGTAGAAAAGCAGCAGTGGCTCAAACCAAACCAGCCACTCCAAGCTAACTTCTATGATAGATGCTTGAAAGACAAAAGACCACTGGAGCTACTTCTAAATTGGTAACTCTGATCAGTGTGTAAACTTTGTCATGCACCATTCATTGCATGTTTCCTAGAAGAGGTGTCATGCAAATGGACAGAATTATTTTTCTTTCATTTTTTATTTTTAGCATTTCAGTGTAATTGCAAATAACAGGAAGGATCAGAAAAACATATAGCCCTGTGATGGTCAATTTTACATGTCACTAACTTGTCTCCATTTCTAATAAATATGAAATGATGTTTGTCAAACCTTGACTGCTAAAAGATCAAATGACCTTTGAAGGTAAGGGGTTAAAAAGACCAGATGCTCAGAATTGAGCGAATTGTTGATTCCAAGTGCATAAAGCTAAAAGCTTAAAGACTGAGCTTGTGTTTTCTCATTTGATGTTGCAGGTTACTGGGGTTACATGCTCTTAACTGTGTGAAGGCCTTGTAAATATGAAGACTTCTTCCTTTTCATCCTAGTGGCTTGACAGCAGAATAACCCATTATGGTTATAAATTACAATTTCCTTTTTAAATGTCCGGAAAGACAAGAAGGGCAAAACTTAAAGCCCTGATTCAAATATGCCCAATTTCAAGCTCTTTAACATGGAAATTGTGAGGATTGTATTTAATTGGTGGTAGATGACACTCAAATAATATCAATTTGGCTCATGAGCTGCAGCATCACCAGATGTAGTCATAAACTGCAAACATCCTCTTTGTTTTGTTTTCCCATCAACATTGCCTAAGTTAAAGAAGAATATTTGCCTTTGTAAGTGGTCAACAATTTTTAAGCCCATAAAAATGATGAAAATTAGTAAAAAATTGTTTAAAATATATAGAATAATTAAATTTTACTTCTCTATGCTCTCTGTAATAGAGTTACTGTAAAATATCACTACAGTTTTCTAACAATGCTTTCTGTTTGTAAGACCACTTGTTTATCATATTGATTTTTTTGTGGAGAGGATGGTTTGCCTAATTAGACACAAAATATTTGTCCTGGGCCTAGATTAGCTGGACCCAAATAATGAGATTTATGGCGACTGCAGGTGTAAAACTATTTTTTTCTGTTTTCTCTAGACCAATCCTAAGAAAAGTGAAATTCACTGTGTCAGATTTATTCAGTCTCACTATTGCTATTCCAACATGCTGCAAGGAGGGCCTGAGTGGGAACGACTCTGAGCATGTGAGAGTTTAATAATTCCCATCAAAGATATGCAAGACAATGGAGGGAAGAGTGGGACCTCTGCCAGAGATGTCAGTCGGAGAAAGTGGGTCATTGATGCCTTCTATCAAAATGACAACTCCCAGTAGGAGTTCCTCATCAGAGACTGTTTGGGAGCACTGGAAAGGTAGTCAGTTTTGTTGGTGACAGGGGTGATCAGGAGCTGGCATTGTATCCATTGCATCCTCCCAACTTTACTGCTGTATGACCTGCTGGTGGGAAATGCCCTGTACAAAGACAGGCTCTGGCTGGCATGGGAGGGGTCCTGCGGAAGTTGGGAGTTGTCAGGAAAGTACTGACAGCTTGTGCTTTTTTGATTTGGTAAGCAGCTGATGCATGGCTTGTTTAGCTGTGCTGTGAGGGTGGCTGGCTTTTACATGCTGTTTTGTGGTGGTGTGGTAAGTGTGTACTTCTCATAGACTGGTTTGTTCTGCTACTGCTTGAGGTTTGCTTGTGTTTTTATTACTTTCCTTGTTTCAGAAAGCAGATTATCAGAATTACTTTTGTTTCAGCAAAACATACTTAATCTACCCTAATCTTTACTTTAAAGATCCTGTAGGCTATTTCCTGCCTTGGTCTTACCCTAATATTACTGTCTAAAAATGAGGTGTCTAGCCTATAATTAGATAGCTTGCCTCTAGACTTTACTGCCAGTGGGGGGAGAGAGAGCGTTAATCCAGCTAGCCTGTTTTTGACAGACATGACCCTCTCTGAACCAGCTTCATGGTTCCCCTCTTTATGAAAGAAAGGATTTGGTGGCTACATCATTGATAGTTAGATTCCTGAGCCTCAGCTTTGCCATATGTACTGAATGAAAATGTGTAGTGTCCAACACTGCAACACTCCACAAGAAATCAAGTGTCACCGCCGAAGGTAGACTTAAGAGGTGGTTTTCTCCCATTGTCATTTCAGGGAGTGGTAGCATGGGTGGACTTGAATCTGTAAATATTTCTTCTTGTCTGTAATCCAGGTGTGCACATTTAAAGTGTTTTCCAGGTTTTGGCCTCATTACTGTCTTCATGGGAAATTTTTACACTGCAACTGTTTTGTCCCTAGACACAAAAGGAATAAGTTCTCTGTAACACACGGTGACACATTTTGCTAGAAGGATAAAAATTAGTGTTTTACTGACAAAATGACCCTGTTAAACAATGTCCATCTTCCTCTTTACAGAATGGGCAGTTATTATTAAGTTATTCCTGTGAATGCCCCTGCTATAATGCATTTTCTTTTGCATTTAGACTTGTTCTGTACCTCTTCATTAGTGCTGTTAGATCCTTAGGAAGAGTAATCCATTGTACTAAGTGGCTGGGATGCTAGACACAGAAACTGGCACAGAGTGAAGCCCAAATGGTCACTGTCTGCCTGCCAGGAGTGGGACTCACCAGGAGTGTGAGTTATTTAAAATATCTTTAAAAAGGAGCCCATCTTTTCTTGGTGCTCATACCTGTTCCCTTCTGATCAAGTGAACACTGGCATTTCGCTTTATCAAGAGTGTGACTGCTCTCTTTGAAAAAGTTTGTTGACACTTAAAAAGTGTCTACTAAAATACTTTATTTTTTGCCTTGAGAGATCATGAATTTTTATACAAAGCCATAGGATTTCTGGGTACTGAATATTCCTAAATTTCAGCATCTAGAAATGCTGGGGTTTTTGCATGCTTCAATCCAAAAGAAGTAAATCTTTGTAAAAGAAAACCAACTTTGATGTAGACACTGATAGAAGGATTTATTTCACCTCTGAAAGTCAGAAGTCCAGTTGAAACTAGCTGTCTTTCTTCCTCTCTGATTAACAGAAGGAGAGTCATATCATAAATCTTTCCAAGACACCTGACTTAGTGTGATGTATGTCATTCCTTGGAATTACTTTGCTGTCTACTTATTTTAGAGATGAATCCCATCCCTGTTTCCCATTGTTTATCCCTTGATATCAGTGTGAAGCTGGATATTGACATAGAAATTAAGCATCTAAATATATTTATGGATGTAGGTCAAAGCTGGAAAATTTTGTTTTATGAAGTTTAAGTTCACAAGTATTATCTTACCTTTTCACAGGGCAAAGAAGAAAAATTTCTGTTCAAATCCTTTCCTTTGAAAAATACTACAATCAGTAGTACAACACCAGTAATTGTGTTCTAAATCTTTATAGCCTTAGTTCGAGCCTTTAAAGTCTGTATAGAATAACATATTTAGCTGTATTTCTTCTCTTGCCTTTAGAATGCCAGGCACACCAATAGAACTATATGAATAATAAATTATAATACTGTTTATCATCTAAATTGTTATCGTTTAGAATTTTTCTCTCAAGTGTTTCTTCTAGAAATCTATTCAACCCTCCCTGATGACACATTTGGATGAACATTTTTCAACTGTGAATGCCTAAAGTTAATCATCTAGGTCTAAATTTAGGCATAAAAATGAATGACCTGATTTTCAGAGTTGCTGATTACTTATTTTGGCGCATTAATATGAATTTAATAGCTTTGCTGTAGGTGCCAAAGTCTTAAGAATATTGTTTTTTTTCCCATGCACAACTTGTCTATCAAACTGCAGAACACATGCAGAATTAAATTACTAATGAACGATAACAATATGCCATATAAAAACAATGTTACATTGATTCATTTATTTGTTTACATGGTTGGGCAGGCTAATATTATGCAGAAAGTTCACGATGAAAGCTGATTTATAGTGATTTGAACAGAAAAGCATGCATTTCTCCCATTTAACTTTGAGACAATGGTGAATTCTATGTGAAGAAAGCACATCCTCTGTTTGTTCTTTGTTGTATGCCAAAAAGAAATGTAATCTGAATATATTTTGTTCATTCTATAGAAAAACAAACTTAGTTTTTCATGATGACTTTCATTGTGCTAAAAATTGTGGAAAACTGGATACTGCACAATAAATTGATGCATATTGTAAAACAAAAGCCTCTCAGAAAGCATCAAGAGCCATATGCTCATTTTAGAGATACGTGGTTCTGCTTTGAAATGGGGCTTCCTTGCTGTTTGAAGACCTAAATCATCAAAGCTCTTGGCTACTTACATTAAGGGGTCAAAAGGATTTGCTTAAAGACATTGCTGAATAGGTGCCTAACAATCTGCTTTGCTATACCTTGTCTGGCTGAGTTTGAGAAGGTCCCTAAACTATGAGAATGCAGGAGAGTAAACACTGTTGAACTGTAGTGTGAGTGCAGGAACTAGACTTCAAAGATAAGGGCAATAAATACCCTTTGTTCTGCATGTTGTCTGTTTTTTCATTGAATTATTTTTGATGCACACAAGGGCATTTTGCAAAGAAATTGAAAGGAGGGCCAGATGCTAATTTTGCTCATCTTTAAGAGTTGGTCTTTGGGCCCTGATCAAACCAGCAGGGAGATCCTTATGAGCCACAGGGAATGTGGGTGCAGGATCCCACCGACTACACTTAATTTGTTTGCAAAAGCTTTAAGGAGAATGTCTTGAATAGAAGTAAGCTTAGTGAGAGCAGCACAGCTCCACCTGACATTATATTGACAGCAGGTGGCAAACGGGGATGGAAGTGCCTGACTATTGCTGAATTAACCACACAGTCCCTTCAGCATCAGCAGCTGTGTGATCACTGGGGAGTTGTTTGGTTACATGTGTTTTTTTCATATCTGTCAATTTATCTAAATTGGTGGTCTAAATGAATAGCATCATGCACAGGAGCATTGCATGGATTTATGACAGCTGAAATGTATAGCACCTAGAGGATTTGGGTCCGTGAAGCAGTGAATGGATTTCAGAAAAAGCATGATTTTCGTCTGTGGTAAACTTGATCCATTATTCAACGTGGTATGCAAAAGAGAATTGCACATTGGGTTCACAGGGCAGACTTCTGGCATTTCAAAAAGAAGAAAAAGAAATTTGAGAGAAAGATTTATGTATTTATGTTGCCTCTGTTTATGATACTAGCAAAGGAAGTCCAATTTCCTCCTAATTAGATTATAACAGGTGCAAGCAAATCCAACGGAAGAGAAGCTGCTTGTATAATATCTGTAGTGCATTTGCTGTGACTCTAGGAGGAAAACAGGAAGCATCTCTCAGCCATGGTTTTCCCATGGTACGGTCTGAGAGCTGTCATGTGCTCTGCCATCAGCACTGTTACTGGGCTTGGAGAGATGACCTCACCCTCAGGTCGGGTGGCTGAGTTCAGCTGAACCAAGTGGGGAAGTGAGTCCCCTCTGAGACTCATTTCACTCTATGCTTTGTTCTTCTGGGAGCTGTTGCCTCAGGTTCTCCTGTTCCATCTTGCACGCCCCGTTTCTTGGAAGCTTGGGGCTGTTGCTTTCAGCCATGTGGGAGGAATGTAGTCCTTGTCAGTTCTTCACTGCTGATCCTGCCTCATGTTCTCCTTCCCCCCTCCAAACCAAAGAGGCAGCAAGAAAAGGGTAACACATCTCGCATGCAGACTTTGCATCCTCCAGCCATTTAAGATGAGGTATGAGCAGAGAAGGCTTGGTGAGTGCCACATTTTCTGTTGTGTTGCCATGTTGGTACTGCCAAAACAGTGGTGCAGTTGGAGGCAAAAATGCAGAAGTGTCATGCCAAGAATGGTCACAACTTGCCTCTCAGAGATTTCAGGTTGTCTTGGTGTGTAAAGCTGGCAGAGTTTCTTCTCCTTTCCCCTCAGACTTGCACTGAGGAAGGTCTTTTGACCTGTCTCTGATAATGAGAACAGAGTCCAAATGGGCAGAAACTGAACAAGTGCTGTAAGAAGATGGATGGATGTTTCACTTCTGTTTTTAAGCAACCGAGGGAGCAATGTTACTTCAATTAAAATGAAAACTAATGAGTTGAGAAACCTTAATTGCATTTTAAAGGAGGGGCAGACTTTCTACTTTCATTTTGAGTCTATAACTTAATATATAAGAAGGGTAAAGATCTACTTTTTAATTAAACAACTGAAGAGATCAGAACTGAAATTGACTAGTTGACTAGGATGCTAATGCTGTTCTTTAAAAACTCCAAATGAAAATATAGAGGATTAATTTATGATTATTATAAAGGAATGCACAGAATCATTCATGATGGAGGATTTAATAATTTTCTTGTGGACAAATTGAACTATTTTGATATAATGTTGTGTATTTTTGAGGAAACAAGGTAAAGTATGTTTCTGTGTGAATACATTTTACTATTGCTTCAGACTCCTAGTGAGATCATAATGATAAAGCTGCATAAATACTGTCACAGACTGGCAGAAACCAGCCTGGCAGGAAATTTCAAACCCAATGGCAAACTTCCACAGGCTATTGGAAATTAGTTGCTCTACTGCTAAAACAGCCATTGGGAATCTTATGGGAAGAGGACTGTGTTTTTAATACATAGACATGCAGATGGGTCCTTGTCAACTTTATGGCGTGACACTCATTTACCTTCAGGGAGAAACTGAAGTCCAGACTATAAAGAAAAAACAGCTTCCAGAGGCTGGATATGTGAAAAATTCCAAAATTTTTTTTTTTTTTTTTTTTTTTTTTTTTTTTTTAGATTTTTTCTTGACGATTCAGAAAGGTATGTGAAGTGCATTTCCAGAAATTAATGGCTAAATAACTGAACATTATAATTACTTTTTATTTTATTTTATTATTTTTTAAACAACTTCTCCCTACTTCTCTTTCCTTTTGGCCATAATTTCATCTGGTGCTACAGTCTTACCTGTTTTTGATATATGTTTTGAGAAATTTCTTCAGACTTGTCTATACAAGGACCAATTAACAGCAGTACTTCTCTTGGCAGATGCACTAATTCCACTGATTGTCTTCTTTTTGAGTTAGCTTATCTCCAGTCGGCATGAATTTAAACTATTTCAGTCTAAGCCTATTTTGAAATAAGAGAGCTTATCCAAAAATTGAGGAAAAACTTATTTTTCTTTAAAGCTGACACTATCTCAGTTTAAACACATTTTGTGGTGTAAACAAGCCCGGGAAAGCGTACCATGTGTTTTGAATTACATTTGCGAGCTCTTGTGAATACTCCAACTCACGTTCATGTGCAATTCAACCTATAGCAATTCAAGATGTTATCACTTCCCCACCTTCTCTGCTATTTATCACAGTCGGTCTATCGGAGGTTCCTGCCAGGGTGGCAGATAGCAGACTGGAACATCAGCTTGTTCAAGTTCCAGTGAGAAGTGTATTGTCGGCTCAAATCTGGATTCACTCATGAGTTACACTGGACGATGAACTGGAATGTGATTGAGGTTGCAGTTCTGGTTTTTTGACTCTTGTTTTGAGGTTGCTAAGCTGTTGCAGGGCAGCAGACAGATGCAACATAAGCACTGCTGGAGTGAGATTAACAAGGTGCAGCACTTTGTCAAGACGTCTGAGAGGTGGTGTGGCTCAGTACTTCACCTGGGATCTGGGCATTATAGACTTATATTCTTTTTCTCTTCCTTGTAGAAGTGATCTTTTATGGTGTCTTTGATATTTTTGTATGAAGGAAACAGGTGTTTCTTGGGGTCAGCAAGCAAGGTTTTTCAGCCCTTGCTCTAGGTTCATTTGAATATCAGATTCCTCAGGATGCCAGTGAGGCTGTTCAGAATTCTGCCAAAAAATAGCATTCAGAAGAACTGCCTGTTCTCCTTTAACCTTGTTCTCAAAACAACAGCAACAAAAAATTGTTCTAGTCCCCCGGAGTCTTAAAAAATCATTAAGGCAGGCACTGAACTCAGACACTTGAAATTTGGCTGTATTACAAAGGACTGAAAATGAGACATTTACCCTAGTAAATGTCTTAATAGAGGGGTCATTACCTGTCCTCTCTCTGTGACTGAATTAAGCCCATTGCAGCTGAGGATGGATTGGACTAATAAACTCTGGAGCCCATAGAAAGCCTGCAGTAGTCAACAGTGGAGAAAGCAATCAGGGTGTGTGTTATAGTGTGAGAATTATTGGAAGAAAGCTTGCCTTGCTCCAGGGTCCCCAGGGTTGCTTGGGAAATTCTATTTCCTTCAGTTGTCTGAAAAGTTGAGAGCTGGTATGTTAATTTGTTCTGAGAAGCAGTCTGTGTTGCATAATAGCACCTGCATGTGACGCAGTGCCTATGCCATCCTGAGGTTTTCAGAAATCTGGCATGCCACTATATTTACAGTTCAGGTCAGTCAGCTGCAGAGAATATCTCTGAGCATGACTCCCCTTTGTTCTGCCCAAGAAGCACATTCTTGTGTGATCCATCTGTTTATTTCTGGGAGAACAGGGCTGCTTTGGCATTGCTTGCAGTTACTGTTATGCAAATTATATATCTGGTCAGAATGGATCATTGTGTCCATTGCAAAGCCCAAAGCACACACGTCCATGTCTACAGGTACTGCAAAATAGAACATTTGAATAGCTTATATAACCAAATGATGACTTTCTTTTCCAGCGTCAAGTGTTATTTGGGTATGAGCTTTCTTTCCCCTGAATGATGAATGTGGCTGAAATGAAGGGACTAGTCAAGAGAATAGCTGCTGGTCTGGTCTATTTGCACAGCCAAGCCCCTGTACAGCCTGTCTGACATGCATAGATCAGCCCTGTGCCACAAAGTGTTGAGCAGTTTGAAGATACAATGGTCACACCTTGATCCTGGATATAATAATGCTGTGTTGATGCAATGCTCCAAGGAGGCTGAATGAGTAGGTGTAGGACTGGTTTAACTTTTCTGTGCATGCCACAGGAAAGGGAGGAGAATATTCTCCTTGCCTGGGATCAATGCTGCCTTTGAAATATATGCTACAGGCCTCTTTAGGGATATCTAATATTAATGTGAAAATATTCACAATGCTAAAGGCTAAATAAAGCTGCTGCTGTATCCAGCTGATAGTCTATAGGTTTTCTCATCTCTTATTCCAGCTCAGATATTTTCCCTGTCCTCTTCATTGCGAAATCTGGCTAAAGATGAAAACCTGAAGGAGGTCCTTTTCTCGCAACCATGCCAAGCCCAGAAGATTTTGTCATTTGAAGAGAAAGTGTTCATTAATATTTTTGGTGCGACTGAACACTTTACATTGTTTGGCCTATAGAGAGGGAAGAGATCCTCTGTGTATCTGTGAGAAGGAAAGTATTCATAGAACTATAATGAAAACACATTTCTCTCATTACCTCTTTAGGCTGGTCAAGACAAAACTGATCTGAAATTCAAAATGGGTAGGAAGAGCAAGAAGGAGAGTGCCACTGCTTTCAGACATAGTATGGTTGTGGGGAGGAAGATTCTTTTTCTTTCTTGTTCCTTAACTCTGCACATCGAGGTGTGTGCACTTTTAATCAAGGGGTTGTTAACACTTGCTACCTTCAGGCTGAGCTGGATGGAGCCACATTTCTTGTTCACAGGGCAGCCAGGGCTGCTGGTGCATAAGGCTGATGCTGCTCTGCAACTTGACAGAGGCAGCAGTTCGTCTGCAATGTGCAAAGCCATAAAAAGTATCAGGGAGCCTTTTCCCTCTGGCCAAGTGGCTGCATTTATATTCACCAGCCACAGGCATGTGCAGGCATTAGAGAGATGGCTTTTGCTTTCATAATAAAGATCTTATTTTTGTTGGGACTTGTGATTTGGTCATACCTGGAACAGATATTTCAAGGACCTTTCTGTATTAAGTCTTTATTATATAGGTGCTGGTAAGTGTTTGGGTTCATATTAGTGACTCAGATTACATGCAGGCCATGTTCCTGTGTTCCTTGGGACTGGGACATATGTATGGAGGACCAGGTTTTCTGAGGGAGTGAGAATTCTTTTCACTGGATACACTTTTAGTGGGAAGGGACAGAAATAAATGCAAGACTCTCAGAGTATGAACTACAGAGTATGAACTGAAGTGCTAAACAAATAGGTGCTCAAATGAGAAGACAAGCATTATTAGTTTGAGGTCTTTCCTAATTGTGTGTCAACTTTTACTTTTGAAAATTATTTATCCACAACATAATACCAAAGTAAATAATTTCTTTCAATGTCATGCTGGGTTTGTTTCCAAGATGCTTTTTGAGGGAGCAGTTTTCTGTTGTCAGCAATAACATGTCCCCTGCCTTGTCATTGCCCCGGGTTGTTGTTAAGCAATTATTCCTTCTTTAAAAATATTTGCATGCAGGTTTCTCCTGCCTTTATACATGTGGCTAGCTGTCCATGAAAATCTATCATAATCCCAAGGCAGCAGTCTACTTCTTTCATAACCAAAATGTCCTCTAATGCTCCTTCTCCTGGATGTTTTCTTCTGCCTTCCTTTGCCGTGCTCTGTGGATATACACTATTCTCTGGGTTTGCTCTTGTTTCTTTAAAGGAAGTAGTTATTTCTTCTTAAGTGTCCTTGAATGGGAATTGATTCTCACTCACTACCCCAGTGTATTTTGATACTGCTGTCAGTGTTTCATATATACACCCTTATACTCCTCCTCTAGATTTTGCTTTTCATGCATTTTGATGTTCTCTAACAAAATATGCCAGTTTTCATGTATGTTCTTGCCGTTTTGTCATCTACTCTCTCTTCTGGCTGTTGTCTTCCTGTTCTTCCAGACCAGGACTATACTTTCTTGATAACCTTTTGGCTTTGAACTCTGGCAGATTATGGATAGACTCAATTCATTTATCTAAGAGTCTCTGGATTGCTTTTTTTCAGGGTAACAAGCTCTAGCCAAACCACATAATCTGTAGGTAAGAAAACTCTCATCATTCTGGTTGGTGGTACCTTAGCTGCTCTTGTCCTGGTCTTATGTCTTTGTTAGTGAAGGTCTTTCTTTTTTGACATTATGGATAATTCTCTTTTCTTTCTTTTTTTGGTGGATGAATCAGCCCAGTTGGTGTCCATGGCATTTTTGAAGGTGTAAAGGAAATTTCACCCTTTCTGCACATTCTACTGAATTTCTCATTCTGCTCCAGGAAGATGCCCCTTTCCTACAGTCTCAGAAAATTGAGGCTCACCCTTACTAACATAATTTTTAAACTAGGTGTTAATATTTCTCATATACTTTCTTATTTTGAACATGGCCCAGAGGGATGTTTTTTAAAAACACTAACCTGACATTCTACTGATAAAGGGATTAAATGAAAGTATTTGCATAATGTCTTCCAAATAGATGAGCTTTATGATAGATGACACCAAAATATATTGCATAAAAATGTGAATCACTTGGAGAGGGAAAAAGTGCAAGCAATTTGTAAAGGGATTAGCAGAGTAAAACAGGCCTATGTTGAACATTGGTATCATGAAATAGATGGATTTCATGATGACAATTGTTCCACAAGACCTTACTGAAGAAAGCTGACCCTCCTAACCTCCTTATTTCTCTACAGGATGATCCTATAATCAAGGGAGACCAGGCTCATTATTTTCAGAAAGAAATACCTTCAGAAAAGAAAAAGGAATATTAGTTGCTATGTTCTATGTATCATAGGATGAATTTGAATTAATATTTTCTCCATATTTTTGGCTTTACTTCAGGAATACGTAGTTTGGTGGGAGGAGGGATTTAACAAGCTTTAGGCAAGCTTTGCTAAATCCACAGTATAGAGGGTGCTGGACGACATGCACTGAAATGCTGATTGCACGAGGCTCGGAGTCTTATCGCGTCTGCAGGCAAACAGTACAAATGCTTTTACATTAGACTTGCAAAACGTAATGTGCAGTGCAGTACTTTCTGTCTGAACCATTCTGGCAAGTTAGCACAGTGAGGTACTGTATCCCACTTTGGATCCACTGATTTTTATTTTCTTGTTTTAAGAAAGTGCAGGTCGTAGACCTGTCCTGGGAATGCACTGAACAATTAAAAGAGACTTTGAAATTGTGACACCAGCTAGGATACATATATGTGTGGATGCTTACTTGACTGATAGAACCACCAAGATACATAACCTACTTTCAATTCATCCTGTTATTGGCCTAATAAACCGAGACAAGTTATATCTTTTTTTTTTTGTCTGTATTTTTGCATGTTTAATGTGGTGCCTGTTCTCTAATAGTTGAATGCCTCCTAGTCTTGTTAATGCATATAATTGCAAAACATGGCTCTGAGGCAGGGAAATACTATCTTTTCCAAATGTTGATGGGAAACTGAGATGTAAAAGGTTACGTTCACACCACCAACCATGATCAAATAATATTTGACTCCCATGACTTTGGATTGAGCTTTAGAGAGCAGATGATATGAATCACTTATCTCTCTGTTGAATAATAATCATTATAATCTCTGCTGTAATAAAAGCAGTGATAAGTTAGGCTGGTTTGAGAAGGGCTCTGTTGAACAGGTGTCTGAGAGACATAAATGTGCTTTTTGAGAAGACATTTTTTGTATAGCTCCCACTGAAATCAAAGACAAGGTCTGTTGCAAAAGAAGGGACTTTGCCCTGAATTGCCCACTAGGACTTTTGCAAACAAGGAAGTACTGGTGAGGGTGCAGCTCTACCAAGAGAAAATTCTTGTATTTCCCTGTTGTCCCAAGTGGAAATTCCTAAGTTAAGTGCAACTTTCCTATATGACATATAAATAAAGTTTCTCTCCTCTAAAATGTGGAAAATGAGACTAAGTTATTTTTTCAGATTAAGAGTTGTACATGGATCCAGAGAAAGTATTTTTATTTAGCATTAATTACACTTTGATTAGGAATAAAAATGTAGATCCCCATTGTCTCTGGGAGGTCATGTGCAAACACAAATACTGTAGAAAATGCCAAAGCAACTGATTAACTATCGTTACTTAGCTAATATTTGCTTCCTATCTCAGAATTGCCTTTTAAACATAAAGGAAAAACGTTGAGAAACTTTTATGCTTTGTGGGTGATTTGCAGTCCCAGCCTCTAGAAGGAACAGAGACTCACTGTTATGCTCAGAAAACAGATTCTTTTTTCCTCCTGATTAGGTATCAGGCTCCAAACTCTATGCTATGTCTATGCTGACAGCACAAAGCTGCCTACAAAACTTCACTTGCTTGCTACACAGTGGAGCATGCGAGTGTGGCCATGTGTGCTGCAAAGTTGCCCTCTCTGTAGCCAGCAGGACTTGTGGTGCCTTAGCAGGGCCAGTGGGGTTGTAAGTGCCATGGGCAGCTGCCTTCAGGCAGTTTGCATGCTGATAAGGAGTTACTGCATGCATGGGGCATGGAGCATGCTACTAATCTGGAGTCTTCATATATACAGATGCATATGTACTGTCAGCTCGATTTACCTGTGTCTCTGTGTTGTGCTTTCCCTTGCTGCTTCATCTATTGTGCTAAATGTATTCACCCTTCAGAAAAATGCCTGGGCCTCAGGAAAAGTGGCCTCTTTGTATGCTGCTCAGAGCTTGTTCCCTTACAACTCAGTGGTTTCCCTTGTATTCACATGATGAAACATTTGTCCTCCTAGATCTCTTCTGGGCCCTTTAGTGCTAAGATGTGATCATTACTTTTCTGTGTGGGTTTGTGTAGGTCTTTTTGGTGTAGGTCTTTCTTTTTGTTTGGAGCATCAGAAAGAACCTGAGGCATGGATTGAAGCCTACCAGGGTGGCATTTTCATAGCAAGTGGCGTGATAGAAGGGCTTATGTCAGGACTTGGAGGGCTGGTTAGGACCAGGCAGGACTGATAAGGAACAAACTCCCCCTCATTCATGACACCTTTAGGAAGTGACCAGTTTCCTGAGTTTCCCTCAGTTTAGTATGGAAATCAGTTGGTTCACTCAAAAAAAACCTCCAAACCAAAAAAAATCTGTGAAGGAAGTGGCAATTCTGCAATATCAGGATATCACAACCTGAGAGAAGAGCTACCCTGGCGGGTAGCATAGGCTTACCAGTTGTCTGCAACATGTATGTGCTGGTTTGCGCCTGAACTCCACTCTGGTGTAGCCAAAGAGTTTTTCTTATATGCAAAGGATATTTCACAGCCTTCAGCTGCTCTGACAGGGGTCAATCTGCTTCTCTTGGAGCTTAGGGCTTTAGTCCTGACTGTACTTACAGCATCAGTCTCTCCATTCCCTTGACAGCACTGTGATTTACCCAGGAAAGCACACAACTGTAACCTGAGAGGAAGAAGCCTGGATTCATTTTCTTGCTCTACCAGCATGGCTCTGGTTCTTTTTGCTTACACATTATCACATGCCTTCCAGGTCTTGTCTATCTTACATTGAATTATTATCCATGAAATCCTCCAGTAGAGATGCAGCTTCTGCTGTGAAAAAAATGTCTTTGCAAGAAGTCATTATATCCTTACCCTGCAAGATGCTGCTGCCAGCCTTGTGAATATGTCAGGAAGCTTATACTTATGCAAAGCTGTGGTTAAAAAACATGTTACTCCAATGGACATGGTTCCTCTCAAGAGTTTTCTAGTATGGATTTGCCCTAAGCTGCAGCCTTCCCAATGCTACCTGGAGCTGACAGTACTATGGTAATACAAGGAAGCCTTAAGAGCTCCTCACCAGGGAGATGAGTTTCATACGAGGCAGCACTGCTGCTCAGAAGTACTGCTGCTCCTGCCCTGACCTCTGCCAACCAGCTTTGGAAAGGAATAGTGATCTCCTAACCCCTTTCTTCACTTAGACACAGCTACAGCCTTTTGTTGCTGACTCAGTAGAAGAAGTAAGCCTGACAGAATGAAGAAGGAAAAGGAAAACGATGTTTTGGTCATGATCATATTTTGGTCTAGAGACTTCTTGACTTTTAAAAGTGCATAGATACAGCCATTCCCTTAGTCCTGACTAGAACCTTCCTTCCAAACACCAAGCTCATTTTCCCAGTGATCCAAAGAACTTGGGAGAGAAATTTTAATTTCTTCTGCACAGGAGGCTTGCAGCTGACCCTATCAAGGCAGCAGCTTGTTGGAAGTGGAGAATTCCTATGGTGGGTTGGGTGCTGTGGGAACTACAGGCAGCTCACTGCCTCTCATAGGATGGTGTGGCTCAGCTGGGGAGTGTGGGGGCCTCGCTAATTGCGTGTTAACTTTCTTCATCTCTCTGGATCAGTGCTCTAGAGACAGGACAGTGAATTGTTGTGGTCAGGTGAAATGCAGCTCCATGAAAAGAGAGCAGGTGAGTAAGCATAGATGGGTACACAGAGTTAATGCACGAGTAAGCATTAATAGGCACGTAGTGTTAATATATGACACACAAACCTGCTGGGAATGAAATGGGAGGTAGTCTGTGCCCACCTGTGCTATGTGAGAATAAGGGAACTGAAAAGCTGTAGAGACCTTTGTGTATTTTACTTATTGGCAAAGGTCTGTTGGCCTTTGGGAAAAAGGAAACATGGTTCTGCTGTGCGAGCAGTCTAGCCTGACCTGCTCTTTTCTGTACATGTAAGAAGTAATAAATACTCACAAAGATATGTGTTGTCTGCATAACTTTGAAGGAATCTTCAAAGAATCTATAAGAATTTTTATGACTGACTGTTAAGGGAATGTCTGCTTTCCTCTTGTAGCAAATAGGCACCTGATGTTCTACAGAACCAAGATTAAGATCAGATATTCTACACCATGGAAAATGCTTCCTGTTAGAAAACTGGACAAAGTTAATTTATGATGGTAACTTATGTGTTCTTTGCACGTTAGTAATTTGGTTATTATATGAGTTTATGACATCACTTACCCAAAACCTGTAAAAGTACCATACAGGTTCCTTAATGTTTGGTAGGGGAAATCCCCAGACTGTACTATAAAAGGCATCCTTTCTCCCTTTGCTGTCACATCTGCAGGCTGAGAAGATGAAGCACACACTGGTAGCTGTGCTTTTCCTCATGCAGGGCATGAGTGCTCTGGCTGGGACGACAGCAGCAGCAGGAGTGGTAAGACAGGGGGAGCCTCATAACCCCAGCTTTGCTGCCTTCTTCTCACGTAGTTTAGATTGCTGAAAATTCTTTTAAGGTTACTGGAAAATTATTAGACAAATGTTGAGGTCTCTGCATGGAGAAAGTTCAAAGTATTCCTCCATCCTCCCCCCTACTAATGTATAGGGGCTGGGTAAAAAATGTAAAAGTGAGGCACAGGTTTAAAGTCAGAGTCAAATTCTGCCTTTGGATAGATGAGTGCAACTCCCAGTGAGGATCCAAGTGGATATTAAATGCTCTGTGTAGCTTCTAATTAATTAGCAAGGGCTCAAAGACGGAAGAGATCCACATCTTTGATGTGGAAGGAATTGGGAGGTGGGAGCTTTCCCAGTTGCATGATTGCTGTCATATTCTGTGACCAGGCACATGAAAGCCATATCAGTTGGTTATTGCTGGGTGCTCTTCCTCTTCCCTAAAAAACTGCATCTGGTTAGGCAAGAGAGAAATTCAAAGAAGACCAAAATCAATCAGAAAAATCTCCACAATAACCCCCAACCAAAAGCTACATCAAATTCAGGGGGTAGGAGAAAGCTTTGAGAAATAGGTTTTTTAAAGCAATAAATTCTATTAGTGAAATACAGTTTTGATTTTGTATTGTTCTTTTTTTAAAATTTAAAATGGGGCTTCAGTTTTCAGAAAAAGAATTTGTGAGTATCTTAAGAACTTTTTCAAATGAAGCAAAGCGTTTTGGTTTTGTTTGACCAAAAATGACTGCCTTTTTGGTATTTATTAGTTAAAATTTGAGAAAAAAAAATTCTAGCTCCTAATAATTCTTTCTAATTTAATTGGTTTATTCACCAACCAGAAAATTCCTGTGTGCCTCTAGTTACATTTTTTTTAAAGTTTGGGAGTGTTGTGGATGCAGGCAGTGAAGTTAGCACCTCCTGGGAGGGTGCTTTTATCTGTTCAAGGAATGAAAAGTTGCAAAATTCAAGATGGAGGTGTAAATATACATTGATAAGCTGAAGGTAGAAAGCTTAATAGGGGGAGAAAGTCCTCCTTAGTCTGCTTAGCTTTAAGCTAGTCCTCAGTTTGTGTAATTTGCACAATTTTTGATACTCTCTGCCCTAACATTGTTAATTGCTACCAGCTGCCCATCGTGTTCAGCGTAATTGTATGAACACACAAGTGCCTGTTCAACAGGGTTTATTTGACAAATTGTCCCACAAAGATTGTTTACACTGTGCCACTTAATAGACCTGCCCTTTGCCGGCCATTTGGATTTCCCCACCATCTCCTGGCTCAGGAACAGGATTCCAGCTGGGATTTGGGAAATGCAGGAAGACGCAGCAGGGTGTGTCCTGTTGCAAGGGAAGCCCATTTGATGCTCTGTCTGTTACACCATTTGACATTGGAGGTATCTTGCTCCAGTTCCCAGATCCACACAGGTTTTGGTGAGATCCCATTATGGGTGACGGAGTGCTGCATCACGGGAATGCACCCTGCTCTTCACACTGTGTGGGGCCATGGTAACCGTCAGTATGGTGCCAGGGTGACAGCTGCTGTCCTTGCTGTGGCAGGAAGACAGGCCTTAGCCACAGATGGAAGTTAAAGGCAATGTGTATGTTCTTATTGCATAAAAGGCTCCCAAGGTGGATCAGGATGTACCCTTGGCAGTGTGGTGTCTTCTCCCAGTGCTCCCTGTCCACAGTGGGATGCTGTCATCTCCATGATACTAGTAGCAGGGTGGGACATGTTTCCCAGCCATCACAGCTCACAGCCTGACAACTTGGTGTGAAAGGGGCAGTGAGTCCTCTGCTTAAAGGCTAGGGCATGATCTGGGTGGTGAGGAGGGGACATTCCTGCTGGGAGGACAGTATTCTCTGGATTTAAGGCAGAGGGGCATGGCACTGTCCTTTCAGACTGTCGTGCAATCTGCCATGGCTGCCTGTCACATCCTCAGCTCACACCTCCTGGACAGGCTGAGCATCCCCTGCCCTGCTCTGGTCACACAGAGCCTTTCTTCAAGAAGAGGTGTCTGTGAAGTGACATTGTGCCCAGAGAAACTGTCGCCTCAGCAGCAGATCAGAAATTTTACAGTTGCTCAGGATAGATCTCATAATAAAAATCAAAGTGCTGTGGAGCTGCAGGATGGGGGCTAACTGGTGGGGAAGGCATGGTGCCATATGCAGGAAATCACACACAAAAAAATATCTTTGCTTTTCAGACTGCTCATCTCAGTACAATGCTTCCATATCTGACTCAGCCTAGGAATACGAATGGCAAGCTGAATGCTTCCCCAAAGGTATAACCATTACTATTCTCCAACATAGTCCAGAAAAGACCAAACTTAGGAACTTTTGTCTTTTTCTTTAAATGCTACACAGTCATTTAGTGATTTTACTCTGATACAGGTAAGCCAGTAGTTGTGCTCCCTGGAAAAAGCATTTATATGTTGTATATCTAGTACTTTAGGAAGTAGTGAATCTCCAAAATCATCACTACTGTTAGCATGTCATTCAATGCCTTCAGTCAGATCCAAAACTTTGGCATTAACCTTGTAGCTACTAAATGGGAACACAGACATGAAACATATGGGGTCCCGGAGATTTAATGCCAATGTGGCAAACAGTTTGGTGATTACAATCTCCCTGAGCAGTGCCCACTTGTGGTTGCTGGGAGTGGGAAAATCTTGATTCTCCCTGATCTACCTAGTTAAAATATTATCAGCTATTTAATGGTAGAGGGACCTGAATCATATTTCTTTTCCTTCTGGTACAGTGCTAAAGTCCATGGATTTTAGATTTCAGAGTTCAATTTCTTTCCCTCTTTGCATCAGTGACTGTTTAATAACATGTTCACTTTGGAGCAGATTCAATGGGTCACACTTCCTCTGTATGGTCCTGCAAATTGTCAAAACATGGGTGCATCCAAAGCACAGGTTCAGCTTCATGGCAGATCTTCACAGTATGTCCAAGAAAACCCAGTGTGGCTGGGGTGTGTGGAGGGACCTGAGAGAGTTGAGTCTCTGGCTCAAGTAGAGCATTTAGAAAGTTAAATGGAGTCAGGGCTCTCTTTCAGAGTCTGATTAGCAGGACCCAAACTTTATCCATCTCCTTGCCCAGCTGAGGGGTCTTCTGTCCCTGCTGTGGCCCTGCTATGTACTTTCTGTGGGTCCCATTCTTTGTCTTAGGAGGAGCAAATAGCTGATTTAGAGCTGCGAATGTCACTAGGCTACAGTGACAAATTTCCTGATTTTCAGAAAACTGAGTAACTGCTCGCTCCTACTCCTTTTGTTAACTTGAAGGGATGTGGAAAAGGAACATTTCTCATAGCTTCAAATATGTATATGTAACAGCTTAATTTTGCAGAGTGAAATGTTGCTGTCAAGTCCTTGCTGTAGGCTAGGACAGTTTGCTCTCTTTTAAGCGTTCCGTATAAATTATTAAACTTTAAAAACCATACAACTCCATCAAAAGTAGCAGTCTATCTCATGTATTTTTCTACAGATGACGGAAGACATTTTTGTTACATGGTTGTCATTTGGCTGGTATTATATTTTGATTGAAGGACTTATTGACCCACAGGGCTTTTAACTAAACAATGCTTCTTGGTCTTGTCAACATCATGATCCCAATGTTTGTAATGTCAATGGAAGAATGGAAGCAGTTCTGTCTGCCCAGGCTGTTTCCACTGTTTTGGGGAAACTGTTGGCTTCAATATAAGCTGCACTTCCTGCAGTGAAGCTCTGCCTTCAACTCAAAGCTCCTTCCTAACTCAAATGTTAAAATATAATGCTTGCTTTTTCACAGGGAGGTTAAAAGCATGAGTTTGAGTTTTTTTGGGAGATATCTGAATACATTTATGAGTTGTTTTTTAGGACATGAAATAGGCAGGGTAAGTCTAGAAAACTGGTTGGTATAATACAGTCAAGAGTGTAGTTTACAGCAGGGTGTACAATGCATACAAAGGTATAGCACACACTATTGCTATACGTTGTATAGCATACTCTGTCTTGTATACATATACTCATGTTTGTGTTACACACAGAAGGAACAGAACACAATACCTTCCACACAAAAATTATCATACTAGTGTGCAACAATCTCAAAGAAGCTAAGATATTTACTAAGCCACATTTACTTCTTCTTTTGGTCTTTCCCATCTGTTCCTTTTTTTATTGCTGAGCAACTTGCCTGCCATCCCAACCATGCCAATGCACTGTGGACTCAGAGGTGTAGAAATGCCTAAACGGCTTAGGAATTAATTTTTTGTAGTAATTTACATACTGATAGCCATATTTTAAAAAATGGAAACTTAGACATAATATGTTCTCAGTGGGATTTTCAGAAGTGCTTTGGTAACCTGCCTGGCAGAGAAATCAATGGACATTATGTGCTGGGACATTCTGGAATGCCATGAGATACCTCTCTGCTTCTTTTCATGTTAAATGTCTTCAGCAGTGTGAGTGAAGTTTTAAGGCCCATGGTGCTTGAATAACACAGATAAAACGAGTTTCCACGCTTTCTTTCAAAATGAGATGCATGCTGTTTGTTGTAGCTGCAATTAAGAGGTTGCCAGAAGTGTGAACTGGGACTGTTCCTGCTTCCCGCTCTTCACTTTTTGGGCTCACAGATCAAGACAACTTTGCTGGTGGTCATCACTGTGTGTTCTGGGCTGGTTTTCCAGTGAGGACATTAGTTGAAACCACTGTAAAAAAGCAAGGGAAGAACTGCTGAAATGTCAGCTCGCAGGACATAGTTTTGTTGTTTGCTCTTTTATTTTTAAGAAGGAAAGAAAAAGAGAAAACACAGGAATAACACTGGGATTTCTGCATGGCAGGAGAAGAGATTATAGAAAGAAGTGTTTTTAAAGAGCAAGGCTGTAGCTTTAAAATATGCAGCTGCATTGAAGTGTGTGCCAGAATATTTTAAAGTAACATCAAATATCTTTATTAATAAATTCGTGATAGGTTTATGAATTGGAAAAATTTTGTGTATAAACAAAAAAGAACTGTTCCAAACACACTCAGTATTCAGCCCGGTGTTTATACACTACAGTGAGCCTTGGCTGTAAATTATGGTAAGATCAGGAGGTGCCAGCCCTGACCTTTCTGTCCCTCATGCACATTGCTTGGTGATGATGCTGTGAACATGCAGACAACTGGGACCAGGCAATTCATGGGCACGAGCTTTGACAACTATCCACAAGGATAGATGGGAGGGCTGTGATGTGTGGGTGTTATGAGCAATATTTTGTAGCAAAATAAGAATCTCTACCCTAGGCCAAACCTGCATATTTAATTCATCACCTTTCACTGTATAATTAAGTGCACATGTCTGTTTGCTGTGGCTGGCTGAAAATCTTCAAATGAAAGATTTTTCTTTTCAAAACATTCCCTGTTACTAGTTCTATTTTAGTGCTTTCCTCTCTATGGATGTAAATGACTAAATGATTTGTCCAATTTAGATGAACAGAATGGGTGCTGTAAGACCAAACCTACTACATTATTATTTTCCTGCTGTTGCCTGCTTTTCTGTCTGCTGGAAAAATTATTTCATTATCTTAGGAACATTGTCCACAAGATTGGGAAAGTAAGGACTACTATATGTCTCCATTTTTCCAATGGTAAAATCTTTAAAACGATATTTAACTATTTTTCGAGAGATTTGTAAGGATGAGAGATAAAAATTGCTAGATATTTTGAGTTCCTTGGAAGAAAAACGTGAAAGATGCCTAGTAAAGAAATTGTTGATCTCATGATTGGCACAACTAGTATTATTGCCAGACATTACTAGGTATTGATTCTAGAGAAGAATGTTAACACATTTTTTCTTACCAATTTGTTTTTTCAGCTCTTTGCCAATGTGTCCGGCTCTGTGAATGATGAGGGAACTTGTCAGTGCTCTGTGTACCTGCCCGATACCACCTTTCCAGTGCAGAAGGCTGAGCAATTGGAAATCATAGCCACAACGCTCTCGGAGAAGTTTGAGGCAGAGCTTTCTAAAGTAAGGTGTTCTTTTGTCTTAAAAATAACAGTTGCATCTTTTCTGAAGAATGGTTGCCTATGAAAATGTACAGAAGTCAGCATTTTTCTCTGGTGTGTCTTTCAAACAGTGGGAAAGGGATCTCCGTAAGAAGCAAGGAAGAAGGTCATTAAACCTCTAATCTTTGACATTGTAACATGTCATACATTTTAATATTCTCAGGAGTTTTTTCTAGGCCTTTTCAGTGAGAGACATATGGTATGTTTTGGAAGAATGGTTATGTTTTTCCTCTTTTGGCTCAGTTTTATTAGGTTGTGATTGCTACACGATACTATAGGAAGCCAAGCCTCCTGCTCTTTCATGTGTTATCATTTGTATCAAGCCAGCCAGATTGTGAGAAGGCAATGAAGGGAAAGAGGAGAAAGGTCACCACAGGCCAGAGTGAAGAAGTAGGTGAATAATTGCCCCTTCACCGCTTCTGCTCTCACAGGGAAAAATAAATAAATTTAAAAAAAAAAAATCTTTCTTGTCAACATCTGAAGCTGTGGCAGTGAGACTGTTGAATTATGCATTTCTGTTGAAGACAAACACACACTGCTTTGGCTGCTTGTTGCATGAATTGAGATCCATTTTTTGAGGAACCCGGGCAAACCTACAAATGCTGAAGTGCACTGGGTGAAGCTGCCTGTGAAAACAGGAATCTGCCTTTGACTTTTCATGGTGGATAAATATTCAGGGTTCAGATTGGGTGTCCAGCAGAAAGTGTTTTCTTTGGAAACCAAGCATCTTAAGAAATGAAGTGTCCTTGAATTAATCAGCAGAAAAGGCAAAGCATTAAATTATAAATTCTAATCATAAATATTCATAACCCTCCTTTGGTATAATCAAGAACAGATAAGAAGTTGTGCTTAAAACCCACAACAACAGGCTGTAGGATCCTGTGGTAAGATCTCTCAGTTCAAATAGTTTGTTTTGAAAGAGCTGGAGCTAACAGTGAAACACACTCAGCTGTCAGCAGGCATATGAAGGACAAACTGACATAAATCCTGCTGCCTCCAAGCACAGGAGTTACCTGAATCCCTTGGAGCATGGAAGTGCAGCACAGGGTTAATGAGCCATGAAAATCCCTGAGATTTCAGTCCCCCATACTGTTCCCACTGTGGTCAGTGCCAGCATTTGAAGGTAACTGTGCTGGGACTGGATGAGGGGTATGATTCTCAGCCAAAAATTGGCATGATTCTTCAAGGTGGTTGTGTACCACCTTTCCCAGTCTCTTGAGCTGGTGTAACCTCTTACTGGTATTTTCCCCAGAGTGGTGCATGTTCCCTTTAGGCTAGTGCCAGGCAGATATGGGAGCATCTCAAGTGCTCTCTCTGTGTGGACAGCCTCAGATCTCTAATGAGTTCAGGGATCTTGCTCATATAAAGACACAGGTTACAACTATAGATACCTAAAATTAGGTGTCCAGATTTGTATGTGAAACTCACCTCTAAATTCAGGGCAAGCTGAGTCCCCACTCTAGACTTTAATGTCTAGGTTTCCAGCTGGTGTCAGCTGCTGTGACTGTTGTCACTCTTCTGTGCCCAGCAGTATACCACAGTGTAGACACTGACCTCCACTTCCAATTCTTGCTGCAGACAGTGAAAATTCTTGTTCTAACTCAAGCTTCACTGAATCTCATTCTGTTGAGACCTATCAGCCAAGCAGTGTTACAATGCATCTAAGTTGAAGTGTGACATATACTTTGGTGTGATATGAGCAAAGAGACACTTCGGGTCAGAAATTGAAATGAACAGATTGAATTTTGGTGTAAACTGATGTATGTAAGATTTCTCAGTTACAATGTTCTATTTTTTTTTTTTTTTTGTAGAAAGATGAGAGTTTTTGAGCATTACCCTATTCATATCTGAACTTAAGTATTCTGAGATCCTGTCATGCATCAATCTCCATGTTCAAAAATTCTTTACCTTTCCAACTGTAGAAAAAATGCTTCTTATGCAATTCTGTATACTACTTCAGTCATGATAATACTCATAGAGACCAGGAAATAATGTAATGGAGGAAACCCAAGCTTTCAATATTGATCATTAGAAATGATCCTGAGCAAATTCCTGGAGAATTGCATTCAGACGTAAGCTAGTCTCACCACAGAAGTGGGAATTTTTACTGAATGCTGCTTTTTTTTTGACTCTTGGGAGTCCATGCTTTTGTTTCTCTTCTAAAGCACCCTTTGAAGCTCATGGGAACTTTTCCTGGATAAGAGCTGCAGGATTGGATCCTCTTAAGGATGCTTTCCATGTGCTAAAAGTCCCAGATAAACAACCTGATTGAATCATTAACCTTTTGCCTGATTGTTGGCTAATTCAA
>WEIU01014324.1:271792-293216 GCA_013389925.1 Aegithalos caudatus
TGTCTGCTTGCATGCTGCAAAACCTGTTTTGATAAATACCAGTTGCAGGTAAATGACACACTAAATGAGCATTGCAGATTTTTCCTGCCCTTTTCATTAAACGAAGGTGACAATGCTTGGAATGAAGAAAAACTGAAACTGAGGATTTTTTCCCTTACATATGCCTCACATGGTTCCATTTTGTTTCCATAAAGAGCTAATCTAGGCCCTATGCTCTCATCAGACCCTATTTTAGGCTTTTATGACAAACACAGCAGCAACCAGTACTAGTTATTGGTCTGTATCCCTAAAAATAGGATATGCACAGAATTTCTGTGCCAGCCTGTCAAGAAACTACAGCCAGTCCATAGCAGGTAGATGCAGTAGAAGAGCAGGGATTACAAGCTGCTTAAATCTATCTGCCAATCAACAGAGCAACATCATGTTCTTTTTTCAACTGATATTTCTAACTCACAGACACTCCTAAACCAGATCTGAGCAGGTGGGAATCTCCATACTGAGCATTGCAATGCTTAACAGATGTGCTGGATTTATCTGCAAAAGCAGTATAGACCTGTTAGTGCAGCACTGCTGAGAAAATTTTATTTGTCCAATAATTCGCCAGGGGAGCTATTAGCTTAAGCTCTCTGAGATGCTGGTGTGGCTGTGCAGAGCACTGCAGAGTGATGGTGCTAGTTCAGGCTCAGCTATACTCTGCTGGATGGTGTTGACATGTCCTTAAATGACCTAGATGGTTGACTGAGTGAAAATCCTCTAATATGAGAGGAGAACTTCAGGTCTGCATTCTGCAGTCAGGGCTGGAATAACTATGTTTGCTTTTTTCCAGCCCTCAGCATTTTGTCCAAGCTCTGAAAACCCTGGAGAAATCTTCAAACTCACAGGTTTCTCACTAATGAGTAGCCATCACTAATTCTAGCAGCCTGTTTATTTCAGTGGTTTGCAGATTTGGTCTGTATTGCATTATTATTACCACTATTACTGTGAGAAAGGTTATTAATACCTAGACAGATTTCCAGATACCTCTGTGATAGACATAGCTTCACAGAGCAGTGCAATTTTGCTCAAAAATGGACATACTGCGTACTTCTCAGGCTGTAATAATATTCATTTTTTGTTGTTGTTGAATAAACTCTAGACACACAGTTTAAACATTTGCCTTTGAATAATTTTTTTGAGGTTCTCTTTCAATACCAAACTGATTTTGGCGATCAGTGAAAGTGTGAGGTCCAACTACCTCTGACTTTTCCAAAAGGATTGATTCTTTCTGCTGTTTCCTACCAGATGATGGTGGCAGTCAGGGCAAGCAATCCCAGCTATTACTGTTGCTAGCCAGTTACAAGGAACTAGGTCTAAGTATTTTAGGCTGTTATTTTTAGATTCTTAATTGTATAACTTGAATTGTATAACTTTTGGTTCTTAATACAATAACTTGAAGTTTTCCTGGCTTGATCTGGGAGATCTAGAGCATTCAGTGCTGTGAGCCAGGGTACTTCTGCTACAGCTTGTGGAAACTTAACACATATAGAACAGAAGATCCACTTCAAACTCAGATTTAAATACATGGAACTGAGCATCCTGATTTTGGTGTATACTATGTATATCCATGCAGGTTTTTTATAGTAGCTTAAGATTTATAGTACAGTTGTGCCACTGTTGATAATTATACTTCTGAACAGAGGATCTACCCTTATGCTTCTTCCCTTTAATCCACATCACTAAATGAGTTATGATCTTAAAGGATCCTCTTCAGTAATTTCCATGCCATGAGCTCCCATACCCCCCCTTTGCTACACAAGGGATTCGATCAAGATTAAAAGGAATTATTTGATAAATGTGGGGTTTTTTCTGGGTCCCTGTCTCAAGGGCTGCTGCCAGAGCAGAAAAACAGGGAGTCCATATCTTCACACCATGGCAGAATTTCAGAGACAATGGGGGAAAAAAAAAAGGCACTGACTTTTATATAACATTAATATAATGCAAGAAAGCTTGAGAAGTGTAGGCTAAGTCTTTCAGCTGAAGAAATAACAGTAATGGAAATGACAGTGCTGTAGATAAAGGCACAAATACGATCTGAGGCTATAAATATGAAGTTACTAGTGCAACAAACTATTTATATTTATTCCTACTTATCTTTTGTGATATACTGATATATGAAGCATATGGGAGAGAAATGCTCCTTTACCAAAGCATTAAATTTCAAGGAACTAACATTTCTAAGGGAAGTCCCAAATCCATATAATATTCTTAACATTCTGTTTCACAATGGTTGTGCTGTGACCTTTACCTCAGCAGATATATGTGTGAAAATATATTTAACTGGACAACTATTTAATGATTCAAAGACAGAAAAGGCTGCAATATAAATTACTCCAGCTAACGCCTGCCATATATTTAACACTTTCATTTAAACCAGATTTAATTTTTAACGCTGTGTTTAAATATTTCCTCCCTGCCCAAAGACAAGCATCACATGAGTTCTGCCAACATTTGACACAATTCAAATGTACACAGGGTAAAGTCCTATTTGAATTCAGAGTTAACAGGAAATGAAGTTGAAAAACTTGGGAATTCTTTATTGCATTTTGCAGCCTTCTCTGGTTGCTTTTGAGAGATAATACACTGCAGATTTCCTAATAAAAATTTCACTAATGTAAGTTCTTGGCATACTGAGGATAAAATTAGCTCACAGAGACAATATTGGCAATGAATTTAAAAAAATGGAAGACTGTGAGTAAAATTCTGCCTTCAGTTATCCCCAGGCGTTCCTGAGGGGATTTTATGAAACTGCCAACAATAAATGAGGGTTAAAATTCCTATTTTTTATGTATGTGATGAGAATTACATTTATGCAGTTTATGTGAAGAATATATATGGCAAGTATGTGGAAGCTGTGCACAGGGTACTCAGAAATAGAATAAGGATTTGAAAGAAGCTTGTCTTATTTGCTAACTTGGACTTGAATATGTATCTCTTTTTTCTTGCTTTCAGGTTAGGGAGTACTCAGAAAGAATTGAACTGTATCAGCAGCAAATCCTCAATCTAACCGTCAGGGTGCAGCAAGTGGAGACGGGCATTGTATCTTACACGGAACTGGACTCCCAGTTACTGAAGGTGGAAATCCGTGACCTAGAGAGACTGGTCACTCAGCTGAAACCCAGCCTTGTTGGAAGCAATGTCATCATTGAGCAAATATATTTGGAGGTATTGCCAAGGTCTTAATTAGCAACAGAGGGTTCAAATACACAGATAGTCTATTCTCTCTTTAGGTTGAGGAAATGCAGTGTGTCTCTACTGCAGCTAGTGGAATTATTTTAGCATTTCATCAGCATATATTAAAAGAAAGCTTGACCTTAAATGTATTAACATCTTATTCCTTGATACAGAGCACAGAAAAGTAAAGAAACCCCAAAGCAAATGGAGTCCACTCTGGTTTTGCCAAATATCTTCCTGAAAGTTAAAAGTTTTGCATAGTGTTAAATACACAAGCTGATTAAATTATTATAATAAATATTAATTTACAGACCCCCATGCTTGAAAGCCTGTGTGCTTTAATTTAGATAATTAAAAAATTAGCTGCTGGTTGCTAAGGCAGTGGCCCAATCAATATGAAATCAAGAAGTGGGAAAGACTATCACCTTCCTAGCAGACTATAAATCACATTTTCAAAATTGTAGTTAATCACTCACCTAGAGAGAATAATTACTTAAGATGGAAACTGAAATCTCATTTGCTCCATTGTCCTCTAGATCATCAAGCAGGTGATTAAAAACACTATCTTTGCAAATGAAATTTGCAGATACTTTTATAAGGCTTGAATAAGTACTTTTTATGTTTAACAGCTAGTACTTGCCTAAGACTAACTGGATATTTTTACCCAGTGAGTAAAATAATGCTATTTTTGCTTAGTTATACACCTTAGTCTTAAAGCATATCCTTGTGGTTACATACTCTGCTGGAAATGTAAAGCTGAGGCTATGAGGATAAGGCCTATTTCTTAGAACCTCTTTCTGTAGTGTCTTCTGTGATCATCCCTCCCTGCAAGTATCTGTAAAATAACGTTGACATTAAACTTGCTGCCTTTTTTTTCCCCTCTAGATCACCAATCTGACTATACTGGTAAATGAACTAGAGTCACTGGACAAAAACAATGTCCTTGCAATTCGTCGACAAATTGCGTCTCTGCAGCAACGGTTGAAAGAGTGTGAAGAGAATGCAACCAAAACTACAACACCCCCTTATTTCCCACCAGGTAAGCATTTCTGTTGGATAACACATAAGAGATAAGATAATACACAGTTAGAACTGTAAATGCAGAGACTTCCCTTTGTTAATATTAAATACAATTGTAATGATACTCCTTAGCTCTTGAAAAATTGAGCAGACAGCTCCTAATATTTCATCAGTGGTTCAAAAGGAAAATGAAGGCAGGAATCAAATTCTTACAAACACAGTGGCTGTTTTCAGCTAGCAGAAGTTGCAGTCTTCTTACCTATAGTGTGAAAAATGAATATCCCTCTTCTCTTTTTTTTTTTTCCCCATGACAATTACCTGTGGGAAACTATTTTTTTTTTGTCTTGTTTTTTTTTACTAACTAGCTTTGGTTTTTAATAGTTCCTGTGAAAGTGACCTGTGTTCATGGCAATAGTGCTCTAATGCTGCTTGGAAAATGTGTAAGCAGTTGTTGATGTTCTAAAGTTGCTGATGTGCAAGCTCCAGAAGGGAGCTTCGCATGAAGTTTACTTTTGCTTCAAAGTCAAAACATGCTTCTAAAAAAGCTGGTCAAGGGACCTGGGGAAAAATTCTGGTCTCAGGAAGATAAGGGGAGCTTTATTACTGATTTCAGTGGGACTAAGCATTTGTAGTTTTCTTAACCAGGAAAGGTTATATTCTGGGGCCTGGGTCAGCGGCTCCCAGAGGCAGTTCATATAATGGTGTTAAGAGTTATGAGGTGTGTGGTAATTAGTTTTTAACTAAAGGAACTTTTGTCTTGACAAAATTATTCAGTTTGAAAAATCACATTGTGAGTGAATCATAGTCTGAGAAACTTTGAGAGTCAGATATAATATACTGGAGCAAAACATTTAGGAAAAACTAGATTAGATATGCCAGGTCAAGAATCCCAGTTGCTAACACACAGGAGGATTTCTAAAACCATGTTGGTCCCCTGAGGGTTTTATACACAGGGGGTTCCTTTAGCCAGACTATTGTAAGAGCAAAAGTGCTGTGTTGTATACAATACCCAGGGGAAGATTTTTGCTTTTTCACATAAGCTGGTTAACAATCAGCTAGAGGAGCCCATTATAAAGGAGGAGCCGTGTCCTGCTTTCAATGAGCACAAATTTGTACTTACCAGCATTTACCTCTCATCACCTTGAGGTCAGCTAATTCAAACATCTCATTGGAAAGGTGAGAAGCAGAAATACAAGCTTCCCTTAGGGTGAGCAGTCCCTCCTTAGGGCTTCATGGTGGTGCAAGCAGTTGCTGTGTTTCTCTGACAGAATACATGAGTAACACCTTGTCTGGGAATCAGACAGGAGAGAAATCTGAAACAAAAACCTGCAGTAAAAATTCTCAAGGCCTTTCTCTACTCCTTAAGGGAGGGCTTAAAATGTTTCAATGAAAAAAACTCCACAATGTTTTAGAAGTGCTTGAAGGGCATCTCACTGATTTATTGAGGGTGATGGTGTGTGGAAAGAAATAATCTCGTTCTCTTCAAGCCTATAGCAAGCTTTTGCTTTGGTGAGAAAGTACTGTGCTCTGGCACAAGAATACTGTGTCCTTCCATGAGTGATGGAGGAGAGGGCTGCTTTTATCATCTGGGTGATTGGTGTGTCTGTGGGGAACTTTCTCCATGTAGGAAAGGGGAAATTACACTTTGAGTGCAGCTCCATGCAGGGATAGGCAAGTCATGGTCTAGAGCAGGGTGGTAGCTCTGGGATGGGTAAATGGAACTGCATGGAACTGTCACTTTAATAGACTAATTCAGCATTGTTTCTCTGGCTATGGTAGGGAGATGGATAGACTTTATCTGGTCCCAAAATTGTATTGCTTTAGCATTGCCTTATTCCTGACTGGCCAGACAGCCCAGGCATCTTTGCCTATGGCAACACTGCATTGTAGAAGAAAAGAAGGAAGGAGGTCAAAACCCTGCTTGATATAACATCTTCCAGGGAGTTACCAGCACTGACATCAGCTGAGGACAGCCTCTGGTGTTGTAAGTTTTTATGTCCAGAGGTAGAACCTGGGAGGGGTTGGAGGATGTGTGTGAGTGTATTATTACATGGCCTCCTTTAGGGTGAGCATGGTCTCTGAGGACGGCACAAAGGACTGGCAGAGAAACTGTTGTAGGTTGGCAAGTTTTCTTCATGTTGGGAGATGCTAGCTCTACAGATAACTCAGGTATTATGTGGGCTCCGATCCCTGCTAATCCACACAGGACTAGCATATTGGGACTTTGTGTGACTGGTGGGGAGCAACTATCATCTGTGTAGAGGACTGTGTAGAGCAACCACATGTCCTGCAGACTGCATCTGAAAACACTTAGAATCAGTAAGATATTTTTGTTTGGGAAGATGGAGTAAGTATATGAGAGCTGCATCTCCTAGCTGGTCATTTTGGAGGTGCTGCACCGACACTCACAGCTTGGCCTCTGGAGCTTTCTAGCACCCATTTACATGTTTGAATACCATTTCCCTGTGTTTTCTCTTCAAGCCTGAATGCCTTGAATTCCTACCAAACCTCTTGGCCTTGCCCCGATTCTAGTTCATATTATATTTATAATGTTTGTATTAAACGGACTCTTTGTCCTGTTTTCAGATTGCTTTTTCTTTTCCCCTTCATCCTCTCTCCTGCATATTTTGGGTAGGCAGCATGAACTAGAGAGAGCTTGGCTAATCCCCAAGCTGTCTAAGATCATGAGTCTAAATGCAAGTTTAATTAAAGCTTCTTGCTTCGTACTGCTGTAGTATTCAGCCCCTCTGACTCTGTCCCCCAAGGCTTATGCTGCTGTATTTCTTTGAGTGAGCAGGCCTGTTCTCAAATAGCATAGCAGAAAGAAATTTCTGTTTGCTTTACCCTCTGACTGGAGAGGCGTGTGTCTGAGTGTCTGGTATGTAGGTAGTCATCCCCATCATTGTCACTGGCTTTCATATCTGCAATGGTTCATGGCATCTCTCTCCTCACCACTCCAGTGGAAAGAAATATTTATCCATTTGTTTTCCTTTGGGCTAATCTCATGTGGCTGCATTGGGTAGCTATAGAGAGAAAAGACCCCAGGATGGTCCTTTGAGGACTCTGAATCAGATTCTGTGTTACACCTCACTGAAATGATCTGAGAAGGGAAGCAGGAAGAAGCGAGTCAGATGAAATTCAAAGGCAAAATGGAAAGAAAGGAAAAAAGGAGCAGCGTTGTTTCTTTCCTCTGGTTTTTATACACTCAGAAATTAGGTATTTCAAGCTACTGGTGAGTAGGTCTCAGCAGGAGGAATACCTGGAGTAGCCTAATGCTGAAACTCAGGCAATCCTATTGGAGTCTCACAGTGATTTCACTCTTAGCTTATGTTTTATTATTTCTTCCTGTGGACCCAAGCCATCTGTATTTTTTGAATATTTTGGGTTGTGTTTTGAATTGAACACGTCCATACACAAAGACAGAGACATGCCTAGAGGCACCTGAAAAGAACTGGCTGGTTGTCCTCCCCAGGACTTCCTGAACTGCTTCTGGAGACACATGCATTTATTTACTGGCATTGGAGGGAGCTGAGTTGAAAGACCTTAGCTGCTTAGTTGCCTTAAGGCAAGCCAGCCCTCCCTCCACCTCATCCTCTGTTAGATGTTACCAACATAGGTCTTCTTTGAGACAGCTGCAAGCTTGTGCCTGTCCCCCATGATACTGAGGAAAGACTGAAATGTCTTTTTGGGTCTTCCTGTGTCACTGAGACAGTAGGAGCCAGGATGAGCCTTTCCTTTAGAGCTCTGTCTTTGGTACCTCAAGTGGTAAGGCTGGTAACAGCTCCCACATCTGGATGCAGTGGTTCACCTGATGGGAGGGGAGGATGCACGTCTGGTGCTTGGGAGCATGTGTGAGAATGTAGCATCAGCCTGCTTCTGGTGCCTGTGCCCCTTGTGGGAGTTCCTTCCAATGTGGGTCCCACCTTGTCTCTTGACCTTTGCTGCACAGGCCAAAGGTGGTCCCTTCTCTTCTGCAATCAGATGCAGCTGCTTGGTGGGAGGAGGCTGCTGGAATATTTTCTTGTATTGTTGGAGTAAGAAGCTGATGTGCTCTGAGTGAAGTGGGTAAAGCGAAACCAGCAGCGTGTGCCTTATTCTCAGTTCTGCAGCCTGTTAGCCAAGCAAGTCAGGTTCTCTTCAATCCTGATAATTAGGTGTCAGCTCTTTTTCTGATGAATCAGAAGGATTAGTATATAATTGAGATGAGATACTGGTTCTTTATGTGGGGACAAGTATGTGTGTATGTACCTTTGCTAGTCCTTCCCTTCTCTGTTTGCTGCATGAGCATGAGACAAAGGAAGGCAGAACTACCAGGACATCATTTATCTGTGGCCCAAAACAATACAGAAAGGAGTTAAAAACTTGAAAGTTTGAATAATGCATATGGATTTATTTCAAGTACCTTCTAATATTTACAAAATTACAAGACACTTTGTTTCCTTTGTGCATTTTTTCCCAGAAGATCTAGACAGGGAGGCAAGTTTAGATTAAATAAACAACAATGAATTCTTCTGAACCTATGTGAAAGACAGATCACCCCTGACTACCACAGAGATTTTTTGGAAAAAAAAAANACAGAATTTTTGAAAAAAAAAAAAAAAAAAAAAAAAAAAAAAAAAAAAAAAAAAAAAAAAAAAAAAAAAAAAGGAGAATTTTCAAGGAAATAAAAATCAAGCACATACTCTATAGAAACCTCAGACAATTTTGATGTCATTAAAACAGAACACACTTCTAACTTTATTTTAATAATTCATTGTTTCATAAATAAAAACCAAACAAGTGTTCAGCAGAGAGATCTCTTTAAGGGAAGAAATAATAATTTATTATTTCTTTTGTAAAAAAGGTCTCTCTGCTGAACACACGTTTGTTTTTTATTTATGAAACAATATATAAATTATTAAAATAAATCTGGAATTGTGTTCTGCTTAATGACATGAAAAATTATTTGAGGTCGCATATAGATGAGCTTAGCAGTGCTTCACTACCTGCAAGCTTCGATGATACACTTTTTAAACAAATGAAGAGTTTTAGAGCATTTAATAACCATTTAATTCTGAGATAAGTTTACTGTGATTTAAGCACAGTAATATATTCAATATGTCACCAGCTTTAAAGGAGTCCTCATGCTGGAAGTAGCAATACATAATAGAGATATGAGGAAAAAAACAGTTCAAATTGATTTATAGAGTTGGCAGGCTGCAAGCCATTTTGCACTGGCTGCCTTAGCTTTCTTCCTTTGCATGAGCTGAGGTGTAAGCACCTCCAAATGCTGGTAGCTGTGCCAAGTGCTGAGGCCATGTTACTAGACATGCTACGTGCCATTTCCAGAGATACAGCCTGGCCAGCCATACAGCAGTGCCTGCCTTGTGTGCTATATTTGGAAATGAGGTTTCTGCTTCAGGGCCTCGTCCTTTGTAAAGCACTTAAGTGCATGCTTAAATGCTCATCTGCTCCGAGCCAGGAATGCTGATTTGAATGGATTCTTGGTGGCACGAAGGAAAGCAGCATTCAACCAGGGTCATGCCACGTTTCAGCTGCAAGAAACCCAGGACACAAAAGTGTCTGGGGGAGGAGACAGGAGTGTTTGTTTACGTTTGCCATCAGATGGAGACTCAGTGGTGAAGAGCTGCTCCCATGGCAATACTGACTCCAAGGGAGTTGCCAACATGGCCTGGGGACATAGGGATTTATTTCATTATAGTGATTTATATTTAATATAAAACTGCTCCCCACCTTTCTCACAGATGTTGAGAGGAGGCTGCAGGTAAATCACATATCCATCAGGTCACAGTCACTAGCATAAAACAGTACAAAACTGTGAGGAGTGAAGGTGTTATGTAGTAGAAGCAGGAAAATAGTACATTTTGAGAAAGGGGGAGACATGCAGAGCTTCACTGCCCAAATTGACTTTACACATTGGCACAAATGTCAGTGCTTGGACACTAATAACAATCAGCACACAGGTTTTCTAGTCCCACAGGTAGACCATCTTTCTTCTGGGCAAAGCAGATCAGAAAAAGATTTCTCTGCTTGTGCAACTGTGCATTTTTTTCACCAATTATCTTGTTTCCCAGTCTTTTTCCAAGTAGAATACTTCAGATTGGTCTGCCTCTAATTTTCCTTCTTTCTGTGAGATAGACTGCAAAACGTTTGAGAACAAAATGTCTCCCAGACCTTTTCTGTCCATGGTTTCAGGAGTTTCCAGTTCATATCCATAAGTGTTGTCTGGTCATGCTTAGGGATGGTCAGTTTGAGGGCAAAAGATAAAATCTCTGTTATTCCTTTCTTCTTCGTGCTAAGAAGGAGGTTATTATTTGCATGCCAGAAATCCCTTCATATGACTGACCTTATGAGCTATTCTTGTCATAGAAGCTGCAAGAAATTGTGACATGGTTCCCACTCAAAGTGTTAGAATCTCAAAAGATAGTCGTGAGTTTCATCAGCACCATAGCTATCAGTGCACAGAGTTCCTGTTTTGAGGGAGGTATTATCAACACCAAGATTTGTGGCCATTAATTTATTCACTAATTGATGTGTGAGACTCGGGTCAATTCATATTATACTCCATCTTTAATAAGACTATCTAGTGGCTAGAACACCCCGGTGAAATGGGAAACATTGAAGTACCACTAAGCTTGTGAGCTAGTGCCAGACACTTGATATCTCTGTCTCCATTACCTCAGGTGAAGATAACCTTACAGAGAAAATTCTGGGACACTTTTGTGGCAGTAATACAAAAAGCTAATGTTAACACTTGGAAAAGTGCATGCTGGTTTTTGCCAGTGGCAGCTTCACACTCATCATAAGCCCAGGGACTTTTTTGAGTGAAGTTTTTTTCCTAGTGACTTACAATATTGAGAATTTATCAGGAAACAGGAATATCACTAATTCAGCATGAGTAAAAGGAAACTGTTTCTTGCATTTAAATTATTTTTTCCATGATCCTGAAATTGGTTTTGCAGTTGATATGTGTAAAACAGAACTTTCGTGGTTCAGATTGAAGTCATATTTTCTTTAGAGTCGCTCTACATGAAAAGTTAGAGTAATATCAGTCTACATTTCTTGGGCTGTGATTGTTACTGTCTGCAGATTTCTTTGAGGGCCTGAGGTGGAAGGCACCATGTGGCTGTGACACACAGTTGTAAAGCTGTGATTCTGACAGCAGAATGCTAATCTGAAATGTGACTCTGGAATTACTGCTGCTCCTTTCTTCCCCTCCACAGTGAAACACACAGAAATCAGACACTCCTCATTCTTTTTTTCCCCCATCTCCCATGCTTTCAGTTCCACTGAGGTAGAAAATAACCTAAAATGCTTCTGAAATTGTATTTTCCAAGGGATTTCCTAATGCATCAGGCTGGCCTGCTTCAAATGGGTAGAAACAGAAATCTGTCCCTTGTATGGAACAGCACAGTGAACACTTACTTTCTGTGAATTAATCCCCCACCTCCCCTTTCAAATAAGTGTAATAATATGTACTCCATTTTTTTTTCTGAATTTTTGAGTCAACTTGGAACACTGGGTGCCATCCAGTCGCCGACCTTGGCCCAAAATGAGCCTTTTACACATGAAGCTATGCCTTTATGTCTGTGCTTGGTCACAAAACTTTTCCCTACTAAGCACAGTCTAGAGGCTACTGTCTGCAAAACCTCTCTCCTAGTAATAACATTTGGAAAACCTGTTTGTTTTGTTTTTTTTCTCTTATCTTACAGGTACCTGTGTTCACCGTGGACCGATGAATGTTAGCCAGCCTTATGTCGCCAAACTGAACTGGAGAGGATTTTCCTACAAATACGGTTCCTGGGGTAGAGATTACTATCCCTCTAACCCAGAGAAGGAAGTCTATTGGGTTGCACCATTGAACACCGATGGGAGATACTTAGAATACTTCAGAATTTATAGTTCTTTTGATGATTTGCTGCTGTTTAAATACACGTATGAAAGGAGAATAACATATGGGGAAGGAAGTGGTGCAGCGCTTTATAAAAATTACTTGTACTATCATGCTTATGGTTCAAGAAATATGGTGAAGCATGATATAAAAACAAACAGGGAGGTTTTGAGGAAGGAGCTTCCGGGTGCTGCTATTGGTAACCGCTTCTCTTATGCAGGCGTAGCATGGCAGGACATAGATTTTGCCATAGATGAAAGTGGGTTATGGGTAATATATTCAACTGAAAATAACGTGGGCAACATTGTGATTAGCAAGCTCAATGAGACCACACTTGATGTGCTAAATACTTGGCAGACGAGACAGTACAAGCCATCTGTTTCCAATGCTTTCATGTTATGTGGTGTTCTTTACGCCACAAGGCCATTGAACACTAAGAAAGAGGAGATCTTCTACATGTATGACACAAGTACTGGCCAAGAAGGTAGAATTAGTATCATTATGGATAAAAAGTTAGATACAATCCAGAGTATTGATTATAGCCCCACAGATCAGAAACTGTATGTTTACAGTGATAGTTACCTTGTAAGATATGATGTGACTTTTCAGCCTTAATACCTCAGCGACACATGCATATGATAAAACTGGCAGCAGCCAATATGAGGGAACCAGTGGGCCTTTAGACAATGCTACTGCCAGTTCAGAGTTCATTTGGTCTGATGTACTGTATGTGGGGGTGTCATACAGGTAACTTAAACTCTTTAAAGGGATTGCCCACTGACCACTAATATTGCTGGCAGCGGTTGGCACTGTGAGGTTTTTTAGGTTTTGCTTGGTGTTTATTGGTGCTAGGTGCTTTATAATTGTCCTGTCTCTGGAGGTAGATCCAGTGCATAGATTTAATGCTTTTTTGTTTGCAGAAATAGCTGGGCACAGACTATCTGGTGACTGAGTAGCTAATTATCCTCTGATTTGCATTTGTCAGAGTTACACAGGCAAGGCACTCAGAAACAGAATGAATTTCCACTGATCTTCATCAGAGTGAAATGAGGCCTCAGAGAAATTAATTCGAGGATTAAAATAGATTAGGAAGTAGACTTGGTTGGAAGACAGCAATCCATTTGTTAGTTGGAAGCAGTAGTATCTGGCTCAAGACTTCAGGAGGGAGAGTAAAAATGCACTTTGCTGTGTAAATCCTACCACAGGAAGGGAAGAGAAGGCACTGTGGAAGGGACAGGGCTTGTTGCCCTCAACAGCAGTGATGCAGTGGGACACTGGCCCCTGGCCCCCACATATAGCTGCCCCCAAGCAGTTCAACACTCTCCCAAGCTGCCACACTAGCAGGCTGCCTTATTGAAGTGCTTGTAGAGGCAAAACTGGAAGTATGGTTTTCATCAATATTCCCTTCTGTCCTGCTCCACTTCCTTATTAATCCGTGTGTCTAAACCTGGCCCTATGAATGGTCTTACTACAATCTAGCTATATAGTCCATTTTCCAGCCAGTGCAGTGCAAAGGACACTGTTTTCCTTTTCTTTATGCTCTTCTAAGTTTATGCAAATCCTCCCACTGACTTTATTGGCCACGAGTTGCTCTTGGTGTATATAATACATTGCCATAGAATAACAGAAGTGTTACTTGATGTGCCTGTTTTCAACATTTTTGCCATTCTGTAATTAGATTCCTGAGAGCCTTGTTAATCTAGACTCCAATTTGTTCCCTGGGTAATTCTGTCTTATAGCAAGATAAGAAGTCTTGTGGAAAACATGATTCTGGTCAAACTAGTTGAATATATGATATGGTTTTCATTTTTTTAAAGGGGAGTTGTATGATAGTGTCTGAATATGTGCATTGTAACAATGTCTTATTTTCATCATGTCAGAAAGCAAGCTAAAACACTGAAATTCAGAACTCTGAAATGACAAAGAAAGCAGTTCATATGGTTAATTTTCTTCTGTTACGTATAGAACCATGTCTACGTCCTCTGATAATCAAAATCAGCATGTATGCAAATGGTTTATTTTGTTTTAATAAAAAACTGTTTCAAAGAATCTCAGCCATTCTATAGAGCCATTTAAAGCTATTTGTGACAAATAAGTAACTTCTGGGATGGGAACCCTGGGCACCAAATATTTGAAACAGGATCACTGCACTCACTTGGACTCTGTGTGCTTAAGTAGGAACACGGCAAAGGTGCGAATCTGTATGTCAACAAGTACGGAACGAGAGCTTTATTTCCCTGCATGGAAATATGTTAGCTGGCTAGGGCAACACTTCTTCACCAAGCTGAGATGTTACTCAAGATTTTGGAGGCAGTTGAACTGATAACATGTTTTGAATCCAGGTGCTGCCACTTATCAGGTATCAGCATCTGTTTCTTGGAAACCTGTGAAATGAATTTGAAAGCCATGGAGGCGTTGGTGCAGTAATCAGATCAGACAGTACAGGCAGGGCTGCTGTGTGAAAAATCTGCAACAGACCAAATAAGGATTTGGCTGAGAAAGGAAGAAGAAAATACTGCAAAAATATTTTTTCCTCTTCATTTGTGTGTGTGTCAAGGAAGGTGAATAGCTCCCCACTTTTTGTCAAGAAATGCCATCAACCTGGGCCTTGAGGCTTCTCATCTTGCCATCTTTTAGGGATGCAAGTAATAGATTCTGGTGGATTGATTGTAGTTCTCAAGTCCTTCCTTCAATGTCTTTAATGTTTCAATAGCTTTCAGCTGAAGAAGCATAGATTTAGGTTAGGTGTTAGGAAGAAATTCGTTATGTGAGGATGGTGAGATGCTGGAACAGGTTGCCTAGAGAGGCTGTGGATGCCACATCCCCGGAAATGTTCAAGGCCAGGTTGGATGGGGATTTGAGCAACCTGGTCTAGTGGAAGGTGTCCTTGCCCATGGCAAGGGGGCTGGAACTAGAAGATCTTTAAGGCCACTTCCAACCCAAACCACTCTATAATTCTATTCTTCTACGATACCTAGGGACAGCTTTCTCCCCTTTGGAAACCACATTTGGACTGGACTGGAGGCTTCAATGGTGAGCTGGAGATGGGGGTGCTCTGACTGCCCACCATGTTCAATTGCAGTGTGGCCCAGACCCTGTGTTGCTTGGCACCAGGCTCCAATTGTGACCACTGAGAGAGGAAGATCTTGACAGCAGCCATCTCTTCAAGATGCCACTCAATGTCACTACAGAGTAGATAAAGCACAACTGGGTTGGCCCTTGGTAGTTCAGTACCAGAAGGAAAGAAGAAACGTCCCTGCACTTTCAAAAATTTAAGATATCTTGTGTAGAGGGGCTGGGTTGGGATGTTTCAGTGCTGGCAAGACTGAGCTTGTCTTTTGATTTTTGTCTTGGGCTAATATTTCTCAGGTGGCAGGTGCCAGGGTGCAGTTGGGACTCCCCACAGGTCTGTAAGGGCAGGCCAGGCAGCCAGGGACCATCCCACTGCCCCTGCAAGGGTCAAGGCAGCTGGCGGACACCAGGGCAGCCCCAGGCACTGGGCACCTTTCTGGTGACTGTCCAAGGCTGGGCAGGGCAGGGCTGTGGGGAGCTGACTGTGACATCACTGGTTGGGGGCTGATGGCCCTGCAGGCTGACATGGGGTCCTGAGCAGGATGGGGGGAGCCACAGCAGGTTGATGTGGTGGGAAGTGAGGCACATAAGTGCCCCTGGGACACTGGCAGTGCTTCTCTTAATAGGAGGCTTTGCAGAGCTGTAAAAAGATCACTGTCCTTTTAAAAGCAGAAAAAATAAAAGCACACAATGACTTTATTTCAGCACTTAGCCTATTGACTTGGCATTTCCCCATGGAGGTTTTGGGGTCTATAAACAATATTGAGCATAAATAGTTCCTGCCACAGAGGTAGGTGGAGAGGACATCTGTCTGTGTGGTGACACAGGGAACTGCAGTACAGGGACTTAGAAGCAATTTCGCTGATGAGTGGTTTTCACACCACCTATCTCAAAACACTTAAGGTAGGAGACTCAGCTCTGATCCATGCATCAATGGTATGTATGGAGAAGGGGATCTTCTGCAAAGGAGCACTTCAAGAAGTGGGAGTAATACATCTTTTCACTTCTTCTCTTAGACTTGTCCTTTCTGGACAGGCCTTGGCTGAAGGTGGTTAAGTAGAGCTGGCTGATAAAATTAAAGCATATCCTTGAGCTGGCCGTGGCACACAGCCTTGGGCAGGCCTCACTCTCTGTCCCTGATGTCTCTTTTCCTGTTGCTGGTGCTACCTCTGCTTTGTTTGGGGTGTGTTCCCTCCCTCCCTTCTTCTTTGGATGTGAAGAAGACCCTCCCTCATACTTCCCAGCATGGACTCTTACTGGTTTGGTGGATCTACACCGTTTCTTGAAAAGACTTTTTCCTGCAGTGACATAAGTTGCAGTCTGACCCTTTTCACTCAGACATTCCTGCACTCACTGACCTTGTTCTGCCTGGTCTATTCAAAGTGCAGTGACATCCTCTTTTGCCTTTTGCAGTCCTCCTTGGTCTCACCATTTCTTTAATAAGTTAGATATAAACTCTCTATTCTTTGATCCAGGATTTTCACATCATTTCCTCTCAGCAACCAAGTTACCTGAGCCTCCTTGCTTTGCTGCCTAAACAATGCAACAATACCAACCTTCATCCTCCTGCTCCCTTGTTTCATGCCCTTCTGTTTCTCCCACCTGACACTTTTCTCTACGATGCCTTGTCTGGACTCCTTCAAATTTCTCATTAACTTCTCTGTGAAGCTCCTGATAAATTGCTAACTGGCTACAGTTAACTTGTTGCTTTCAGTAGGAGACTGGTATTTATATGCATCATGTATTCAATTAGCTGGCACATGAGTGCATAAAGCTGGCACGCATAAACTCTCTTATTATTCATTCCCGTATGTCACTCCCTCACTCTCTGTTACATTTACTCGTTATATCTTGTCTTAAACAGAGACTACATGTTCCTCAAGAGAAATACCTGACTTTGAGTTTGGGGTAGTACAGCACCCAGCATAATGGGTTGCTACCTTCCTCCTCTTTCCTGGGTACTTCTGAGAAACAAACAATAAGGAACAACAAGCGCTGGCCAGGGATTGTTTCATGCATCTGTGTTTTTGTCTGAATTTTCGTGCATGCTGCGATGTGTGCTGCATATAAATTGGCTTTGAAAAGTAGGCAAACAATATGCTTCCAGACAACAGTGTAAACATTCTGTTGGAAACTGTTTCAGTAGCTATACGCACATGATGTAGCTACAATGCATCCCTAAATTTGTACCATGTGGGGTAGAATCACTTTTTCTCCTGTAAATATTTGGTTTCTTTCTCTCCTTTCTTTGCGTTTTTGTCACTGCACAACAGTTGCTCTCTGAAAGCCACAGACCAATGGCACAAATGCGAGCCATGTGCAGAGTCTGCAGCCACAACCTGTTTCATACTGCCAAACAACCTGTCATTTTGCAGGACTACGAGTTCTCCTAATAGGACAAAATGCTTGCTTTGTTGGTGAGTTGGGTTTGGAGAGATGAGAATTAAGGACGTGCAACATGACGGTTTGTAAAAGTGAGCACGTGCGAGGGTGAATGTGTGTGTCTTCCCCTCTGCGTTCTGGGTTGCTGCCAGTTTGCAAGCTGTCAGCCATGTACAGGGAAGCAAATGGAGTGAGGGAGGATGCATGGGCAACCCTTCTTTCAGGCCTTCAGGGAATGGCTCCTGCCACTGGCCTACATTCTCCAGTATGTTTGGCCAGGTTGGCTGTGCTTGTCCTTGGAACACATGTGAAGGCAAATCTGGCTTTAAACCATTGCTCTTTCTCAGCAATGAGATTAGAAATCGGTGTCCTGGTCCCCAACTCAGCAGATCCTAAACTTCCTTAATTTCTGCCTGCTAAGTGTGATTCCAATGGAGTAACTAGACACAGCCATATCCCACATACATCTCTCTGCCTTGGGTCCATGCGTTATGCTGGAGAGAGAAGGTGTTGGACAACAGTGCTATACAGCTAGTGGATCTGCTGATGGCTGGAAGTGTCACTGGAAGAAGACATCTGAGTGTACTGCTTTTGGGTAGAGCTGTTCAAAAGGGAGCAGAATCCGAGACCCAGGTCCCAGGAGGTCTCTTTGTCCACCCCTCTGTTTAAAGCTAGGAGCATGTATGACTGTGCTGCCTTTGAAAGCTGTTTGTGTAATCTGTTCTTTAAAATCTCTAATGATGGAGATTTCACAGGCTCCCTAGTGGCTTCTTTTGGCACTTAACTACCCTCACAAGTAGGAAATTTTTCATAAATCTTCTCTGCTGAAAATTAAATGTATTTAAGAAGATAAACATGACTATGTTGCTGACACCAAAGGCTCGGCTTTCCCAGCATCTCTACAGAGCAGTGGCCAATAACAGAAGCTTCACAGAAGTGTATAGCAACAGACCTGTTAATCTCATAGTTTATAACACTTTGAACTAGCACCATCTTTTCTACTGCTTATGAGTTTTGGCCCAATCTGGTTTGAAAGGAAAAGACAAAAGAGCCATAAAGAGACAAAACCCAAGAAGATGGGGCTAATACCCTAGCCCAAGCAATATCCTGAACATGGAGAGTCCCACAGCCTGCCTCCTGCGCTCGATGCTCATGAATGGTGTGCATGAGACACGCAGAAGCTGCCCTGTAGAGGAACCAGCCTAGTGCTTCTTCCTCAAACAAGTGCAGAAGAATTGGGCAGTCATTATCCCTTAGGGCCCAGGGATATTGCATTCCTGCTTGCATGGTAATACAGTTCTCAGAGGGAGAATGAAGAATTTTCACCCAAACCCCAGTCCCTGTATTATTCCCTGCTGTGCTGTAATGAGAATTGAAGGATATGTGGATTTGTATGGGGTTTGGCTCTGACTCCTGGTGTTGCAGTGCCAACTTTCTGGGAGATTTCATTCTTTGGCATTTCCTTCTGGCTGGTTCAGTGCGTTTGTTGGTTGTTCTGCATCCTCCTCTGAGAAGCTCAGGTCTCTCACAGTATTACGTGGGGAGCTGCAGACACGTCTGTGCCCTGCAGTGCCAGTCCTTACAGTGACACTTGAGTCATTCAGCTGCGATGATGCAAAGTTGCCAGTGCCTCTTGGACCAAGGACAGAATCCTCTTTGCTTTAATTTGGCAGTATAGACAGATTCTTGAAGCTGAAAAACAGGATAGCTGTTTTAGCAGATGCTAACATGAGCACTTGGCTAGCAGGCTATGCTAATGTGGCTAACTGGCTTCCAGAGTGCAAGCACTCTGCCACAGCAATGACCCAGCTTGTTTAGAAATTCCTGAAGAGTCCCTCAGTGCACCGTGGCATGGGTACATCAACAGGCGACTTCCTCAGTGCTGGACACTGCAACACGAGGTGGGAATAAATTTTGTGCCTTTACCTAGTGAGCTGTAGTTTGGTTAACCTACTGCATTCTTGGCTCATTGTACGTGCATCTGTGTGACTCAATTAATTAGCTCCTGACCTGTAATCAGGGAGGGCCAAAGAATACTCTGGAAAGACGGATGTGTTGGAAGATTGCTGCCATTGCCCATGTGATGGAAGATCGTTGCTGGAAAGATTGACAAAAAGAGCTCAGGTTCTTGATGTTTATGTGGGAAGCACATATGCAAGCTGCTCAAATCATTGCCATCTGTATTATGAACAGACCCCAGAGCATTAACCTGTTCTATTGGTTGCCTATGCTGAAAATACTGTTTTATGTTAGCAAAGCGGAGGTACAAATCCTTCTTATGCATAATGCAGGACATTTTATATATTTAACAGGAATACAATTTGAAACATTTTGAATGGAAACATACTCTGCTGAATTGTTTTGTTGTGATGAAAAATACCCTCAAGAAACAGTGATGTTGAAGATACCGAGTCTTTGGAACTCAGAAAAGTTTGGAGTGATGAAACACACCTTGATTTAAGATTTTCTGCGTCTTCATTTTGGTCTATTTTAAAGATTAGGAAAAAGAAAACATTAGTTTGGCTTTTAAAATCGGAATAATAATAATGGTTGGCTCTTCATAAAGTGGTTTTTCTCAGTGGGCCACCCACTCTTTCACTAGCAGTAATTTAACTTGGAAACCTCAATGTGAGGAAGGGAAGATATAATAATAATCCTCATATTCATGCAAAATTCCATGCCTTTAAAAGTGGGGAAGGAGGAAAAGTCAGCTGGAAGTTGTGAAAGATCTCTTTATCTGCAAAACATTCCTTTTACAGCTTTTCTTCCTTTGAAGAATCTGCAGCTTTCCAAAATGGGGGACAGTCAGGTTTCTGTAGGACAAAATAAGTGTGTGCACCTGGGCATTTTTCTGCAGACTACTGAGATTTTTTTCACTTTCCACCAATAAGTCTCCCTTAAAAACTTGGGGGTACAGTCTGTGCAGCTTCACACTATTCCCTGCAACACAGGACAGGATCCAGGATGGGGAATGGTACAGTTTCTGGCATCACCAGCTCCTGCAGGGATTTCTTAGTGCAAATCTTTGGCAACCAGATTATATTTTGGAAGTGATTCTTTGATGTCTTCTTATTGAGGGCCTGGGGGCTTTAACTGTGTGTCTGTTCTCTGCTGGAGAGGGGAAGTATTTTCTCTTTTCCTCAGCTCAGAATAATTCCTACTTTTCCCTTTGTGTCAGCTCTAAGAGAAGTGGCCCAGAGAGACTCAGATGTGCATCTGTAGCACAGAATAAGGCTCAAGGAGGTTGGCAATTATTTTTCTTATTCTAATCCCTGGAGTGATGTCTGGAATCTGGGGTGATGGTCATGGCATAAGAGCCTTAAGACAAAAGAATGATCTGTTGATTTTTATTTTTATCCAGTGTTAATTCTTCATGTTTCTATATGGAGAAATATGAGCAAGGAACATCTTTCTGTTGCAAAGCAATCTTCCTAAAAGCATTTTAATATAGTTAGATTCATAAATAAGTGCACTTATTCCTCCTGGGAATGGAGGTGGATTCATAAGCAGATCACAGAAATACATTTTTGCAACCCTTAGGAAAAAAAAAAAAAAAATTGGCACTATATTTATTGCAAGAATAATAGGGCTGAGTCCAAGTGACACAGACTGACATTCTGGTGAGAGACCCCAGCCCTTTCACAGCTAATAGTTGAAGAAATCTGCTCGGAGAACAGAGACAGTGAGTGAGGAAACACTGTGTGGATGATCAGCAGTGCAGCATGATTCCTTATCCTTGGATACGAGTAGGGATCTTCTGTTAGTGCATAGCTTCAGCTACCAGCACTGGGATTTCTATGACTCAGAGGATATCGTATGGATCATATGGATATACTTTTTTTTTTTTTT
>WEIU01014324.1:293253-304854 GCA_013389925.1 Aegithalos caudatus
TTTCCCAGCTTGGGAAACAGAGATCCATATGACATGTGTCTATAAAATATGAGCAAGAAGTTTTTCCACTGCCTGCGTATGGTGGGGTTTGGGGTGAGTGCCTAAGTGTTGTGTCCAAGGTAGTTTAAAGATAATATTTACAGGATAAAAGTGAAAGTGGTAGATACAGCATTGTTACCAAAATGGAAAAAAGGAGTTTGAATGATTTGGCTTTGAACAGCTTTTGGGGGTGAACACATAAGGACAGGTTAACCACAAGGTTTCTGGACTTCCATTTTTCAAGAGAAATAATTCTTAACCAAAATTTCCTGGCAGTTAAGGACTTTATTAAGTAAGCTTTTACAAATTTTGCCTTTAAATATTGTGTGTTTATAGCTTGTTCACAACATTCACAGTGTAGTTTTGGCCAAGAATTATTTTGTACCCATGAATCACGCAAGTTTATTTCAAACAGTGAAATATACTGTTTGTTAATTGAGCAATGCACTAAACAAGGGTTTAGCAGTAGCACCTGTGGAGCATTCCCAGGAGTTAATCCTTCAGGTATCTTAGTAAGGAATTATTATCACACTGCAACAGGGTGAAAAGCATCCTCCATCAATCCACATTGTAAAATTCCTTCTACTTTGGGGAACAAATAACAAGATAGGTGTTACTGTAGGTACTGGTGACTGTATTGACTCATTTGTATTGAAAGTCTCAGTTTTACTGCATTGAAGGTCTCAGTTTTACTGCTGAAGTGCAGCACTCTAAAGAGCACTGCTTAGTTTTAGACATTTCAGACATGATCAGCAGAAAAGTGGTTAATGTGCTGAGAGCTGGAAAAGAGATTATGGTTAAATGGAGCAAAAATTGCCATTTTGTACCTGACTCTTCGCAATCCTGCCTTCGTTTGCAGCTGTATTGTGTCATCAAACCATGAGCAATCCATGGGGTTTCAGCTGCATGACTCCCATTAATTTTAATCAGAGTCAGGAGAATAAACTGCTGAGCAAAGCACTCCGAAAATGTACCCCTCCGTACTTAACAATTATATTACTCTGCTTTGTGTGGTGGGCAATCTTTAGGAGGCAGAGCCTGAATGCTGCATCATTTCAATACCTGCTCTTTGTGCATAATGAAATCAGCACCGTTTGCAGCCTGCTCCCTACTACAGTTGTCAACTGATTTCACTACACGAATGACCAAATAAATGATTGACTCCGGCATTTCTCTCCATGAAACAGATACAAATCTTTCAGGGATCTATCAGCCCTATTTTACAGGATGGAAAGACTGTTTAGGGATATTTGGTGATGTCATCCTTTAATTAAAATTGTTGCCAGGATACTATCAAGTTACAAAGGATAACTGTGACTGTGGCAGTTCTAGCGTTAAAGAGATGAACAAATAACAGCAGTCAGAACCAGTGCCGTGTGTTTAAAGCTAGAGCAGAAGTCCAGGTGCAAGCTGATATATCCCCACTGCCACATTTCCATGAACTATAGCAGGCATGCACACTCTGGAATGGTTCATGCAAACAGCCCTGCAGCAGTCAGAGCCTATGACATACTGAAAATTCTCATCTCTCATTAGAGTCACTGACTGAGAGATATTCAGTGCTGCTCAGAACCACAGATAGGCAGTGAGCACGTAGAGCTGGCATCTAGCCCTCTCACTGTATATGTGCTTCCTGGCTTTTATGCCCAGGCTCAATTGTTCTGAGTAAATAACTGCCCTCGTTTACAAATTTGCATTCTGAATAATTTCTTCAGCATTCAAACATGCCCCAACCTTTTACATAACCCTCAAAGTACAGATAAAACCACAGAGATTTCCTGTGGGAACTTTAAAAAAAAACAATAACCACAAACTCCTCTAAAGGACAGATAAAAATGTGGTGAAAGTTTCGTTAGCAACAAACTCTAGCCCTTTTAGTTGCACTAGCACCCATATTTTTTTTTTTGTTTGGTGGGACAGTTTTTGCACAGATGTCAAGTTTTGCTACTTGAGAATGTGGAAATGAGAACAGAGTTTTCAATGCATTTGGATCAGTAGGCATAATCAGGTCTTAAGACTACCCTTCCTTATCCAGATAAACAGTAATTCTTTACAATGATTTCTGAAGTGTACCATGTTCCCATTTACTCAGACACGCAGTGCTTGTAGTGGGAAGCATTGAAAAGCGTTGTCCTGCATTATCTGAGGGATTTTGAAGGAAATGAAGCAAATCTGCTTTACAATACATTGTTCCTGCAAGGAAGGATCTCACAGAATCTAATCTTTTTTTCATTCATTTTTTAGTGTAGCCTGCACAAGAGGCAGGCTCTTCAGCATCATTTGTATGATAATAGCATTGTTTTGTCCCAAATATGGTGCACATCTCAAGGACCTCCATAGTTACATCACGGGAATTGTTCAGTCCAGACAAGGGGGAGGCAATTGTGGAGGGAACAAGTCTAAACACAGTGGAGTGAATTTCAAATATTACCGTTAAATCGTTACATTACCTTTCTCCTCTGCCACCAAAGAGCCTTTTCAGCAAGAAGGACATTTGGCTTCCCATGGAATTTCTGCCAGACCAGTATACACTGAGCTTTTCCAAGAGACTTAGCCTCCTGAATGTCACCTGTCTGCCTAATCCTGGACTGCAATAGCGCTTTAGGCAGTCAATAAATACTTAACCTCAAAACAGAGTTCCTTTTTAGTGTGCATGGGTAATTAAGGACAAACTTCTGAGAATTCTGAGGTGATGTGGGAAGTCACTTAGACCTTAATGTAGTTTAGGTCTAGAGCTGCCTGAGGTGCTGTGACTGGTCCCCACAGCAATTCCCAAGGGGTCTGTGCTTCTTCTCTGATAGCCATGATACCCCAGGATATGTTGCAAGGTCCTAAATACCCACGTGAGAGCAACCACAAACTAATTTATTAATGATTTTAATTGTCTATAGGACTAGAAACGCTTTAGAGAGCAGATTGGTGTGTGAGATTGAGGTGTCCTACAGGGAGATTGGTTCAATTTGTTTTTTCCCCTGTGGATTATGCTAGGAGCCCAGGGAAACTGGCTTCCTAATTTAGGTGCTTTTCTGGGATGCCTAAAGCTGGCAACATTAATCCCCCAAGTGCTATTTAGAACAGTGCCTGGGCTTCCACAAGTGAAAGTAAGTGCTGTTATGACTCTGTAATGAGTAGGTTTCTTATAACACAGCAAATGATTTGGCATGGATGCTTTAATTATAAAACCGAACCCACATTTCCTCTTTACAAAATATTAATGCATAGCTCATGAAGTGCTTGTTGTGACTGGTTGTGTAACATTCATGGTCCTTTCAATGTGATGAGTTTGCTGTGAATATTCAAAGTTCACACTTGTTATTGTACTGCAAAAGCACATGAATCAAATTATATGAAATTTATTTTATATACCTTTATCAATCTAAAACACATATTGCTCTAAGTAAGTTGAATAGGCACTATCCATAGAAGAGTTAGACACTGCCCAGCTAGTTCACCTTCTCCTTAAGGAAAACATTAAATAGTCAAAATAATTAGGCCAGATAACACTCTGGAGTGTTTTTGCATATTAGATGGGTTAGATTAAACATGTTGGGTTTGCTTCTGTGTACCACCCTGATATTTTCAATGTCATTTGAAGTGTCCTAGGGTATATTGCCTTGCCTCTATCTGGTCTAGGGAAATGCATTTCATAGACCCTGCCACAAATACCTCTTCTAGGGCACCTCAAACAGCCCTAGGTGCTTATAGTGTGTGACAACTGAGTGCCTAAACAAAGATGCCTCTGTTGTCATGGTCACTGAAATTGGAGATTTCCTTAATAATCAGGTGTATGTGTTTACTCTAGGTTGTGCTCAGTACCTTTGTAGTTTCTGTCGGTTCTATTCTCTTTTCGTCTTGGATGAAACCCAGCTCAGATGCAGAGACTGGCACCCTGGACACCCACACATAAATATCTGAACTCTACCGTTGCATTTGGGGGGAAATTAAGCTGAGTGAGATGAATGTTACCCAAGGCTGAGACAAAAAACTCTGAGAAAAAAAAAAAGCTAGCTAGCTCAATTCACATCAAACTGGAGCATGTCTTCTTTTTCGGGGAGAGATGCAGGACCCCAAAACAATATGATAGTTTGCTTCATAGTGGCATAAATAAAATGTGTAGCTAACTTAAACCACTCATTCCCTATATAGTTGAATCCTCTTATTTTTAAATGAGGTCAATTTTGATATGAAAAAGCCATTTCAAAATAAAAAATGCAAAAGATTCCTTTTGAAAGTGTTGAAATGAAATGTGCCATTTTGAAAGTTTCATTCCTTTTCTTCAAGTGAAATGTCAAATAAATGCAAATCAAATTTACACAGTTTCTATCATGTGAAAACAACATATTTTATCAAATCTATTATTCACCTATATTTTCAGGATAGATCCATGTCTAATGTGTGAGCAGGCAACTTATAAAACTAGCACAGTGTGAATTCAGTTGTGAGAGGAAGATGACAACTCATTCCCTGTGACTCTACGTTGTAAAAGAATGAAAATTCATCTCCATGGTATTTGTGTTAAAAAGGTTGGCTGTATGATGATTTTTATTGAATAGATTATAAGTGGAAAATAATTTTTGATTTCTAAATAAATAATTTTGACTTCTGAGGAAATAATTTTTGACTGTGTTTTTGCTTGAACTGAAAACCAAAACAAACTAAACTTGATGTAAAAATGAAGATAAGGTCTAGTTGTCCTACTTTATGTATTTAACTTTAACTTTTATTTTAAGCTGCTGTTTAAATGATCATTACATAGTAATTATCTAAGTATTTATAAGGCTGACTTCTGTGTAAATATTTGGGAATGATAAAGGTTTTTGAAAAAACTCTAAAAACTTATGTAGTCCATCTATATTTGGTCACTTGATTTGGGTACATAACCTCTCTATTGAAGTCTTCACTACTCCATATTTGCTATATAAGGACTGAAACACAATTTAGAAGATCTGCCTCATCCTAAGCCTAACATTTAAAGCTCAACATATGAGCCAAGTTGATTGAATGGATTCTGTTCTAATTCTCTAATGACAGCGTTTCCAGACCACTGGTGAGGGTTAGAGATAGAAGGACTATAGACACCTCTAGGAGGAAAAGAAAATGAACTGAAGTTTCTGCTGATGTGCACATCACTTTTTTAAGTGTGGCCTAAAACTTCAGCTGGGAGGGACCTGGGCAGATTCTTATTCTTGGCAGTGATTTCTTAAATTATGATACCATAAGGCTCAGGTTTTGTGTCTCTCCTTCAAAAGCAGCCAAATAAGTCAGACTTTCTGGGCAGTGGCACTGCATGACTGGAGACTCAGATGGAGTGAATTCACACCTCCTGCTCAGGGAGCTTGCCTCACTGCATGTACAGAGAGTGTCTCTGATGCACACGCTCACAGTACCCATGGCCTCCAGCATCCCTAAGACACCACGGATTTCTGGAGTGAGTTTCCTGTATGACTTTGGACAAGTCACGCTTTAGTTTCCTTATCTGTGGGCTGGGGATTATATTGCTGGAGTGAATGGAGGCTAAAATCACTGATGTTTGTAATTTGTGTTGATATTCTCTGAGGGGAGGCAGGCACAATAGAAGTGCAAATAAATTGTTGTGACTGGTTTGTATTTCAGTAAATGGAAAAACTCTTCAAAGCAGAGTTCAGAGCAAGTACAATAGAGTGGAAAATTACATGTGTGGAGATAAGAAAGACAGAAAGACATGAGGAAGTAATTTCATTTCAGTCATTCTAGTAATCAATGCGATGTGTACATTTATTTGCCAATGTGGATTATAATATTAGCAATGAACCTTTCAAGAAAAACAGTATTGCATTTGGGCAGGCAAGGCAAATTTGAAACAGGTCCAAGCTTGGTCACAAAATTTCCACTTCCATTTCCATGCCTGTTGTTTACAATTAAGAAGCAGAGCTACACATTTCCCTAAGAAGGGACAGCTTAGCAGGGTCCTGACTTTAAGATGGATCTGCACCTTCCTCATGAGTCTGGCTACAGTGGGACCAGTCATATTACTGAAGAAATGGGGGATGGTTGGAGCTGGGATGGCTGGTGGACCTGTGAGCTGAGACCATCTCTATGTGTGTTGGGAGGAGGGCTCATGGATCATGGAACTTGTGATGACCGTCTCAGGTCTGCCCACCTTGAGGTGGGTAAACACAAGCTTTGTAGACACTGGAGGGGTGAGCATAACTCTGTTCAGTGGGAAGAGGGAGCCAGCTTCTGCTTGGGCCATGATGTTGGAAGTCATTGGCATTTGGTGAGGAGGGACGGTCTGGTGACAATGCAGGAAACAGGTTCAGGGAGTGAATTAGGAGAACCAATTCCTTATGGGTGGGTTACTCACATTTGTTGTCATCATCATTATTCCTCTCCCTGAGAGAGTATGTATTCCTAACAGGGCTGAGCAGGGTGTCTGCAAGTGCAGATTGAATACAAAAGCCTCCATCTACATACCATGGGCTGTGAATGTGGAAATGTCCATTTGGCAGCTTATGGGGAATTGATTATTTTTCAGCCTGGCTCTTAAAAGAAAGGTTATCTCTCCATCAGCACTGTGACTTAATGCTTTGCATTGTTGGGCATATCAGCAAACACATCAGAGAAGAATAAATGTCTTTTACTCCAATGGGTATGTTTCCTCAAACTCAGCATTGACACACACCATGAACTAAAGTCCTTGTCCTGTTCTTACTCATGCTACATCATTTCTGTCCCTGAGCAAGTCTCCTAAATCCCCAGACTGTCATTCTTGCTCTTCTAGTGAGCATTTACTCCCCTTACAGACAGAAATGGCACTGAACCAGACCTCAGAGAGGAGTGTAAGCAAACAGGACCTCAGAGCTTGCAATTGGGTTTATATACCTGGCAAGGACCCCTTCCTCAGTTCAGGTCTTCCTGACCTTTGATCTTGAAGAAATATTGCTTACAAGCAGTGACTGAAAATTGGAGTCTCTCCTATGTAAAAGACCTAAGAAAATATTCTGATCTGGGGTAGGTTATAACAGCTCTGTGGCAGTGGGACGATGACAGTGCACAGCAGGTCATGATAAGCAGTAATTTTTAACACCTATGCATCACACAAGTGACAGGAGAGAGAAACCTTGAGTGAAGAAAAGACGTGAAGAGGTAAAGAATGGAAAGAATAAAGTGAATCCTAAACCCCTAAAAGGCTCATACCTGAAAGCTATATGAAAAGGCAGAGGAGGTTAGCTGTGCTGAAGAATGAGGACAGAAGTAATCTGAGCTGTGATAATACAGTATTAGGTTATTTAAATAATCTGTTTAATTCTTTTTAATTTGTGGGATCTTTCTCTTGGAAACTGGGGTCCTTTTGACACTAAAGGAGTGCTAGCCGTCCTTAAAAAGCTGACCCTGCCACAAAAGGGACTGCTAAGAAAAATTGAAAACAGCTCCCTAACAATGGATGCTTCAGTTATAGTGTGGAAGTGTTGGAAAAGCATGTCTCAGGACTTCCAGAGAGCTGCTGCATAGAGCTGAAAAGCGATTAAAGCTGGCAAATCACTGTATAGTTTTGCACTGCCAGTCTTGAGACTGCCTCAGTAATGGTGTGACTTACTCAATTCAATATAGCCTTGAAAAGGGACCTCTTGAGCTCAAAAATGCTGTTGTGTGGACCACTCATTTGCCTTGAGGGGATTGTCACAACATTTCCATGGCAATTGCTCTTGTAAGCTGAGAAACGTTTAGGAGGCTGCCGTAATATAGAAGCTGGACAGTATGTCCTGACTTGTGTGCATGTATGTGTGTGAGAGAGAAGGACTCTCTAATGGAAGATCTATATATCTGACCTACCAACAGAGCTGAGCTGGCTGAGGGGGTTCTCTCTGTGCTGTTTTTAGATCTGTTTTTAGACCACTTGCTAAGCTTTGAGTGGGTACATTTGCAGAAATCTGGATTGTTTTGTGAATTATTTGTCAACAGAAAAGGCGATCAAAATGCATGAGATAATGTATTCATAATGTGCAATTTGACTATTTTAGAAGCAATTATGTTTTTGAAGCCATCAGTGTAAGCTTAATGCAGACAAAATGGAGCTCTTAGTGCCACCCCTAAAGCCCTCTTCCTTTCCTCTGCCACAGGGCATCATACTTTTCTCACCTGGATCCTGTCTCCAAATTCCAATATACAGATCATGTTAAAATATTTCTGCTTCTTCCTGTAGAATAATAGTGGTCCTCTCCCCTCCTTCCTGCCACTAGTTATTTCCCACCCATGCCACTTTTCATTTCACAAACCATTATGTTTAGACACCTCAGGCAGATTTCTGAAAATTTAGTGTAAAATAGGTGTGGGATTGGAATTTTGGGTCACAATTTGAGCAAAATCTTAGCCATGGTTCCAGTCAGCAGCTGTGCACATTGAATAGCAGCATTTCTGGAATGTTGTAGGACTTAGATTCTGCCCACCAACTGACCTGAACTGGAAGCACCAACAGTTTGTGGCTGTAGAGAGGTGAGGAAATAGATTTTGCTACATTCTGAATATACCAGCCAGATCCTTGGAGCAGGCTCCTGCAGCAGTTTGTGGCTGCACTTCAGCTACAAAGTCACAGAAAAGAATGAAGTCTTATCTGGTAGTGCTATCTGTTTCTATGGTGCTTTTTATTGTGTGCACAATGTACTTGTCACCTTATTGCTGCTATTGCCATGTGCAAAGGTTATTGTCACCTGGGTGTGGTTTGTGGCATATCAAATCCCTTTCCTTTTGATCTGATGACCAGTTGTATGTGTGGCAAGGAAAAACACCTGGGGAATTCGGCTATCTTTGAGATATTGCTTTGCCATTATTTTCTTAGCTCTATGTTTGGTGCTTCTTTCCACTTCACCATCCAAAATGTTGCTTATTGTGGCTCAGCGGGACAGCTTCAGAATGATGTAACCATGAAAATGTGTGAAAAAAACCCCTATTCTATCAGTACTTTTCTTGTGATAGATAGTGCTGAGAGGAGAAATAAATAGGCAAAGGGCTGTGCCAAATGAGAAAGGAATGTGCTATTTTACATGTCAGCAGGACATAGCACAAGGAGTCAGAGCCTTCAGTTACAGCAAGCAAACTAGATCTAGGAAGATTTTCTAACTGAAAGGACAGTCAACCATCTAAGAAAATTACTGGGGATAAAAGCATCTTTAAGGCTGCACAAATATGTGTGTAGAGTGACACAAACTTGATTGTTTGTGGTTTGCTGCTGGTTCTAGTTTGAACAGCCTCTTGTCATGCCAGAAGTCCTCTTCTCATGTTTGTGCATCATTTCCTGTCTGGTAGATCAGCAGTAAGTTTTTCATTTTTCTGACTTATATAAATTCCAGAATTAGATTTAATACTGAGCTCCAGCTTAATTTCTGAATTTTGTTAATTGCCACATACTGTCACATACATTCACAAGACATATTGGTTTGCTTTTTTAATCAGTTTATACCTCTTGAGGATCTAAACAGTAGCAGCCTGACTAGTTGTGATGCTTTTTACAGTGACCTACCTTGGTGTTCTGTATTTCTAACCTTGAATCTGTCCCAAATGGCTTTACATACAGCTTCCCAAGGCTTTTTAGGATATTTCAGAACTGACCTAAGCAATCAGATGTGTCATGTAGAGCTCAAATTGTTAACAGCACATTGACAGTTGAAAGGTATTTCACCTCTCCTTGATGACTGAAAAGAAAATTCTTCAGAAAGGGAGTCCTGAAATATTTGTAAAACTCTTTAGGAAAACAGTGTGTTCCTATTATTTAACCAGTCACTGTCAGATGACCTGATATCCCACATCAGGGAGCAGCACAGAATTTCTGCTTTCTCTGTTGACATTTGCAGAAACTCATCAAAGGCAGTTCATTTCTGCTTTCTCTGCTGTGATCAGAAGAAAACCTTCTTATATTGAATATCACAGTCCAACAAGTCTGGAATTACATGGTGTTTCAGGGTGTATTGACTTTTCTCTGTGACTTCCAAACCACCTTCTGAGTCAATGTCTGATTTATTTTCTCTAAGTGGCTTGGACACAGTCCTCTGTTTGCACCCTGAACCTCACTGTAACATACAGAGTATATTCATCTAAAATGTCTTTTTAGCTTTCTGATTGAAACATGCAGTCCAACAATTTTGTTGAGATTTGTTGTTATCTTGCTGTTTTTATATTCTTGGTGGGGTCCTCAGTAGTGGTGACTACTGCGTGAAAATTTTTGTATGCTTTCTGCTTTGAAAAGCATGTCATCTTTTGCATGCTTGTCTGTCTGTGTATGAATGCATGTGTATATTTATTTCTTACTGGATTCAAGACAGTATAAGGAATGAAAATCTTACATGACAAGCTCACAGTTGCCAGTAATGAACACAGAACACAAAATTAAATTAACCCCCCCCGTATGCTAGAAGATAGCGTTAGGAATAATTTGACATTTATTGAACAACAGATGGTGATTAAAAGAATGAAACCTTGATTGTCTTGCTAAAAGCCAAACCTTATAGTTCTGTCTAAGGAATGCCTAACATTTCAAATAAAATACTCAAGGCATCAATGGAATTGTATGAAGATCAGTGTAACAGGGGTTTTTATATATGTTCTTACCAGAAGTGCAGTTAATATCTCCCCTTCAATAGTATCATATTTTTAGCTAGGTAGTTTTCTGGAAATGAATCTTCTCCTCCAGAAGATACAGATAGTAAACAAGAGAGAGAGAGACAGCACGTGTGTATTTAAATGAGGGGGCAAACTGAATACTCCCTTTCCCTTCTACTCTGTTCTTTCAGTGCTGTCCAGCTTTCCTTATAAAAGGATGCAATGTACAGTCCTGTTCTTCAGAGTGGGAACCCCATGGCAGTCGGGTTGTCACTCTCACTGGAATGAATGGAGGGGCAGAGACACACTCTTCCAATTTATCTGGTAGCCTTTTCTGTCCTCTTTCTCTTGCTCCATGCAATTAAGTGCTGCTCTCCAAGGGGTGCCTGTGAGCTACATAATAAAGGTGTTTAATCAGTAGCTTTGTGTCACAGAATCTCAGAGGTTTGTATCCTGCTGGTGAAGGAATACATGAAAGATGAGAGGCAGTCTATTGGCAGCAGATTTATATGCACTTTCTTGTGGAGAGTGCCTGGATGCACATTGTACCAGGCAGCGGTCTTGGGAAAGTGGTCTCATTTTACCTCCAACCAGTGTATCATGCCTGTCTGATGGCACTCAGAGATTGTCTGCTCTGAATGCACCTTCTGGCTGAGTCTGTCAGTGGACNNNTTTTTTTTCCCTTTGTGCAAAACAATTTATCACATCTTTGTGTGCAATCACTGTGGTACTCTTAGGAGCGAAATACTGATAATTAGCAATAATTGCTAGACATATTCAGCCTAATTTTTTCATTGTTCTGTCTGTGCATCCTTCTCTCCATGTGTAGTTGTCATGTCATCTGTTGATGGATGCGTTTTGTTTCATTGCTTCTATCTAAACCTGCTCTGCACACTTCAGACTTGTTTGCTGTCATGTCTTTCTTTCCTCAGACTATTCTGCTTCTCTGCATCAACCTTTTTTTTTTTTTTTTTTTTTTTTTTTTTTTTT
>WEIU01014324.1:304880-351807 GCA_013389925.1 Aegithalos caudatus
TTCAGCATTTTCACCTTTCCTTTCTCTCTTATCTAGGGCTTGATTCTGTCTTCTCCATGTTTCACTGACTGGGGATAATGAATTTTCAGTCATCATTCACACATATTTGCTCTGCCAAACCAGTTTCACAGATTGCACTTGCTGTGTCTAAGAACAATAGCCAACAGCATGGTCCACGTGACTTGATGATACAAGATATTTCTTGTTAGAAATATCCTCTCAAGATCTTTGGAAGTCATTGACTATTGAAGTACAGAGAGAGACAGTAAGATATTAAAAAAGGATGGAGATGCCCATGGGTGGAGACAAGGAAAGAAAAGCATGTGCAGTAATAGTAACTCAGGACGAGCATCATAAAATGGCCAGATCTCTCTCTGGAACAATCATACCTTTCTACTAACTGTCAGGGTTGGCTAAATAGCTGTCTCAAAGGAGATATTTATATAATAGGAGGTAGAGTGTGGTCATGAACTGGACCATGACACACTGGGGTTTTAAACTTCATGTGCCAGCATCACTCAGTTTCATCAAAATGTTTACATTTTTTCATTAACAGCATTCACAGTTTGGGGTTTTTTGGCCAGAAGGCTTGGGGTTTTTTGTGTTTATTTTCCTTTTTTTTTTTTCTTTTTTCATAACGGTCTAGGCATTTTAAGTCAACATCTAATTTCAAATTAGAATGTAACTCTGAGAATTAGAAAGGTTGATAGGAATATGTTGTATTTTAACACTAGAAGAGAACCCCAATGAAGAATCTGAATACCGCATTAGAAGTATCCTGACCTGGACCAAAAGGGTGTGAAAGATGTCAGAAAACCATTACTTCCAGTTAAGGAAATTGCAATAATACCTACCCATAAGTGATACAGAAACCAAGAAATAAACAGTGAAATTTGGAGGGGGAATACTGTGGTGAGAGAAAAGTGAGATGGAAGTACTGGTGAATGGAACATCTGAAGAGTCTGGGCACTGAATGCTCTGGGTCTGTCTCAGAAGGTGCAGGACGGCTAGTGCAAGCAATCAAAGGAAGACAGAGAATACATGGAGGAAAGCAGAGAAGATTAAATTCTTACAATGCTCCATGGAAACTTGAGGATTCTCTTTTTTCCGAGGTGGTCAGATCTCAAGCCCTGAGAAAATCTCAAGCCCTGAGCTAAGTTAACCCTGGCTTGATCAGGGGGTCACATGAGATTATCTTAGAGGTGCCTTCCAACTTCGGCTGTTCTATTATTTCAGACCTTTTTTCCCAACTCAATTATAGAAACATGGTATTTTTTTCTTTGATTTGTCCATCAATAAGGGGAACAAGTTCTTTTGATTGGCATTATGTGCACAAAGGCCTCCTACTGATATCCTGTAAAATGCCATACTGAAGACATAAACAAATGAAATATTCTTTACTGTAAGGTTAACATTATTGCATTAGTAGAAAATAGTAAAAGGAGACAGTAAAGAAAAAGGAAAAATTATTTTGCTGATGTTTGCAATAGGTAGTGACAATATCAGCACTAAGAACCTATTAAGCTACTTCAAATTAGTATCTGATGTGCTTTAAAAAGACACTCATTATCAGTTAATTCATTAAGGGTATTTGTTGAGGTTTAAAGCATATGAAACAAAAATACCTCATTTGCAAGTAATTAATACAGAATTACTTAAGCAATACAGTTTCACAAATGAAATACTTATATTTGAATTTCTTTTAATCCACTTGAAAGAGATACTTAGATCTTTAATCATCAGCTAAATTAGATATGTTTTGTTAATTACCTATCAATCAATACTCCAGTTCAGCACCTACATTGCTTGAGAGAAGGGCACACAGTTGAGACAAGAACCCTTTTTTCTCCATTAGAAATACTTCTCATTTATTTTCTTTGTGCATCTGGCATTGAGGGTATTAACCAATTCAATTGTTCAATAATTCAAGGGAGAATTACTGTGTTTATTTATTTATTTATTGCTGTGTTTTAAGTAAAAGCCCCAGAAGATTTGGTCATTTATTCCTATGCAGTGAAACCTTAATGTGTAATGCAGTTTTATTTAAAAATATTATCATTAAGACAACATTGCATTTAGTCTTTGATTTCAAGCCCAAAACTGAACTGTGTGGCAACTGTGTGGATCTACTGATTCTGCAGAGAAAGCTCCCTGTCCTATGAATGCACATTCTTGAGTCCGAGTGATTCACCAGATCCTCATTTTGTGTTAGGTGCACTCAGCATCTGCAAAGGTCAGACTTTTTTTATTCACCTGATTTTTGGCATACTTTGGAGAACTGGGAAGAAGAGATCCTGGAAGGTTAAACCACCAAGAGAAATTGCCTTTGCTGTGGTTTAAGCTCCAGCCCTCAGTAGAAATCCTGCTTTGTTTCCCTGTTGAGAGGAAAAAATGGATCTTTGGATAAAAAGTAGGCCAGAATGTTTCTTTAAAAATTATTCCAAATGATTCTCACCTAAGTTTTAAATATCTACCAGTCTAAAGTCAGGGATGAGAATTATGTTAATGTCTGACTTGAAAAGCACTGAAAAACCAGTGTTAATAATGAAATGCTGACACAACTTTATCTATAGCCCTTCTAGCAGAGCAGTTATAATATGAAAAAGTAAGGTTCAATAATATGCAAGGCAGAAATAGCAAATTATATTAGATGTGACATATTAGCCATAAGGCCTTTTCTAAACCACACTGAAAAAATTAGGACAAGGGTATGGTAGTATATTTCTCCCCAAAGCATGAGAAAGGCCTAACCCCCAGAGCATTCCCTCTGAACTTGTATTCTATTTCTAGCATGTGTTTTATTAACTTTTATTTTTGTTTTGCAGGCTAGACACACAGCACCAACCTTAATGTCAAATTAGATAATGAAAAGCAATAGTCATCTTAAGAAAAATCATTCAAATAACTGTCATGTTGCATTATAGTTTTTGCTGCTAGCAAAAGCCTTAATTAAGTCTGCAGAATGGTTTCTTTTCTCATCTTCTGATTTCAAATGCTCTGAGCTTCCTAGGCAATTTTTCTGTTAGAGCTGCATCTTTACATTCTTGCAGAAATCATCCCATACATAGAATAGAGACATATCTAAAAAAATTAATAAATATAAAGGGGAAAGTTTTACACAGAGTTGTGACATTTATCAAGCTGTAGGAAAAAAAGTGAAAAGTAGAACTTTGTGTGTTGCTAGATTTAATCTGGAATGATGAACATGAGCCTAATGCCTGGTGCTGATAAGCAGTGATTAACAAATCAGAACAATATCAAGTGACATATTATGTATGATAACCTCAAAATATGCAATCAAACTGGTCCTGTCCTTCTCAAGCTGCTGTGTGAGGTTATCCAAGCTGGGAGTAATCCCAGGCTGATGCAGAACCAAGCTAACCCCAACATAAATTTTCCTAAAGGAAAGAGCACTGGTGGATCATTGTTGCTTTGAGCAATCTCTGACTGAATCAGTAATTCCCAACAGGGAATCTAATTATGCCAGGGGCTGAAATGATGAGCACAGGCACCGGAAAGTGCAAGGAAAATTATGCTGCACCCGGGTGCTGAATCAAGCAGAGCACAGCCAGATCTGGAGGAATGGGCCTAATGAATGCATGCATAACAAATTGCAATTAATACCACTGAAGGAGTCATTGGTGTGATAGGCACTACCTACTGTAAATGCATTATTGGAATTAGTAAGCTGAATGTGTTTCTACTACTTACGAACCTCCAACAGTTCTCCATAACCTTAAAAGCAAACTCTCCTTTATGTCCTGTGCTTTGATTTCTATCATGAAGTGATCTCAGCATTCATGATCAATTAATGATTCTTTTAGTGTGGAACTGAATTGGAAGTGATGACTGAGGAGATCACCTGTTATGCATGAGCTGCAGGCAGGCACAGTCCACAGAACTGGACTAGAACTATTTGTAAGTGACATATTGAAAAATATTCTTATTGGGATGCCTGAACCCCTCTGTACCAGCCCCTGTAGATCCACTTCTAGTGGTCCAAAAGTCTTGCTAAAGGCCTGGGAGAGATCCTCTGGTCCTGAACACAAACTTTGGCCATGCCAGAGCCAGGGCTTCTTCTGTCTGACATTTACATAATGTCAAAATATTTCTTGGTCAGAACATTCCATTGTCATTTGTTCCTGTTTACAAAATGTTCAGTAGAAATGACAATGATTACACGAGGTAGCAAGTTGCAGTGAGCCAGGATCACTTTTTTTTTTTTTTCCACTGAATCTCCAGCTTGTGTTTCCCTGACTTTGACTCCTGATTTTGGCTGGATCTACTGCTTGTTGCACCAGTGATACCAACAGAAAGTACTGCTGTCTTAAGGTTTGACTGTGAAGACCAGTATTGCACATTTCTTCAGGCTATTACAACAGAGTATGATACTCTAAGATGATATTTAATATTGGCCTGAATTCCCCTTCTGGAAAGACTGAAACAGTAAAATTACACTTCCCCTGTACTTTGCCCCTCTGCCTTAGTTGTAAGTGCTCTGTAACAAAGGAACATAAAATTATCAGGCCAGTCCATCATTGTGGGCTCATGTGCACCAAGGGAAATAATGTCTATCTGGAAATACATCCAGATTTTGAAAAGCAGCCTGATTACCTTAGTCCACCAAGAAGAAAACCAACTTGAAGTATATAAGCTTTCCACAGAAAATGAAAATGTGGTTGAGTGGAGAAGGGAAGAAGAAAAATAAAGCAAACAAACAAAATACTTTAAAGAAATTTTGATGCTGTTCATTGAAGTTGAGTACTATAAAAATTGTATGTTTTAACCAGCTCTAAAAGATCGCAGCAGACCTGGCAGGAAGAAGAAAGGGTCAGGGTATGCCAAGCTGAAACTGGAGTATGCATCCCCTAAATGTCCTCATGCTTGCTGCATCCAATAAATGATTTGCTAATAGAGACAAAGCCAAGTTTAAGTCCTTTGGGGACATGCAGTCATATTTTCAAATTCCTTCCTTCCTTCCTTCCTTCCTTCCTTCCTTCCTTCCTTCCTTCCCTCCCCTGCTAAATCAACCCCAAATTCATTCCCTTTATACAGATCTGTTATAACAGTAAAAGCAACTCTGTCACTTATCACTACATATATGTAGTAAGTGTTTTGGCCACTCCTATATTTTACAGTGCTATTTAAAAAATTGGTGTCAATGCAGGCACTGATTTCTAACCTGGAACTGAGAAAGTAAGGAAAAGTGTACAAGAAAAATATATACAGTGAATTGAAGAAAAACTTTGTTCAGTAGGGTCTTTGTAGGTTTTTTTTGTTTTGATTCTTGTTTAGTTTGTTTATAGGTCCTGTGAAAATCCATCAGATTAAAATACATCAGAAAATCCCCAGGAACAGGCTGAAAGTGAACAAGAATTTAATCTTTCTTCATCACTGTCAACAGAAATTCTTTCCTCCTGATAAATATAAGTAGATGCTGTTTCTGCTTCTTTATTGATGTTGGTGATCTCAATCCAATAGTGCAGAAGAAAGTGGAAGATTAAGATGTATTGTAAAGCAGGATTGCAAGATTATTGCAATAAAATGGAAAACACTGTCAGTCACATATTGCCTTAAGATGGAATTTTACAAGGCTTTTGTGGTTAAGAAGGGTTAAAACTCTTCCAAGAAATCTTTCTTACTGAAAGACTTTCCCTGGAGAAGACCTTGTAGTCATTAAAGTTCTTAGTGACCTGACTATAAATCTGATATCAAAAGCACAAAAATAAACTGACGTGCTAAAGGCTCTTCATCTGGTGAAATCATAAGTGCTGTGAGTTCCATAAAAGAGGAAATTAGAATCTAAGTAGAAATCAGGCTATATAATGTTTTCTGGGCTAATTCCTGCATTTCAATAATATTAAATTAACTAGATGGTAGAAGTTATTGAATCACAAGGTCCATGTGTTGACCAAGGAAATTAGCGGAAATGAGATGGAAAGTAACTTAAGCCAGTATCCCAAAGAGAGGACTAAGGTTATTTCAACAAATCATAATTGCTTATGAGATTTTAGCAAGACTCTAAAAGTGTCTGGAGCCTGCTCTTTGACAATTTCAGATTCAAAATAGTCAAAATGAAAGAAGCATACAAAGAACTGGGGGTTGTTTTAGCACTCAGACTGTCACCTGAAGAGAGAGTGGGGTGTGAGTGCTGTAGCAGAGGATCCTGAGCAGGAAAATCTGAATTATCTGGTGAAGGCATGCAGTTGCCTTTACAGGGGCACAGGGTCGGGAAATGTGCTGTATGCAGAGGCAACTCTCATCACCACAGGAGAATTTGAGCAGAGCCCTTTCCCAGCACAAGGGTGCTAACACTGAAACCTTACAATAACATCAGGCTTGTGTGTGTTTTTTCACACTCTCTGCTTGTATGGCTTGGATAATTTGTATTGTGAAAAGGACTGGACAGAGTATCACTCCCATTTTAGTACCCTTTGACACTGAGTTGAAAATATTTAAGCCTGCAAGGAGATCAGTGAATGACCCTTTTGAATATGTTTCCATCCAAATCATTAGGCACATGGGTAGTGAGGGGAAGAATCCCTGACAATATTGCATGGCATATGTCTTAACATTTCTTAACTACTGAGAAAAAAGTGACCACAGAAAAAATTGGTCTAAGGGCCCAGTGTGTCAAAGCATTTCCAAAATGCTTGCTCTCCCTATTTACATCCCTCTATTTGCATGTGAAAGGCCTGTATTTGCAGATGTCAAGATTTCACCAAGGGTCAGTCAGACTGAGCCGAAACCCTGAGACTCATACATTTCAGAAGGCCTAAGAAAGCTTGTTTTCATGGCTCTGGTTGATGTCATTGTTGGAGATAAGCAAGTGAGATGATTCAGTGTAGAAATAAATTCCTCCAGGGTTGGTGTGTGCTTTGGTTTTGGTCACTTCTGTCAGATGGCATTGCCTGATTGTTTTGCTTGGCTGTTAAAGCCTCATACTTTCACATTTTGCTCTCCTCTGAAGTGGAGCTTACTTGATCAAGATGCTCCGTTTTACCAGAGAGCTGTTCTACACAACTGCTCTGGGGTACTTTTCAGCATGATCAGACATGTCCAGGATTGGCATGGTAGCTGAAAAATTATGTCAGAAAAGCAAGGGAAAGAATGAGAAGTATGTTTTTGGTGTCACAGTGGCTACTGCACTGCTGAATTCATAAGGTGAGCTTATACAGGCTCACCTGAGGCAGGGCAGATTTCTCCTGATGGTCAAGTCCTTCCTGAGCAACTCAGAATGCCATGATTGGTGGACCTCCATGTCCCCACCAGTGGTTAGCCATGATCCCCCCCTGTCTGCACAGCCACCCCTACTACCAACCCTCCACCGTGCCAGCTCCTTTGCATCCTCAGCAACTGGCTGCAGCAGGGTGGAGCTAGGGGTACTGCGACACTGCATTTCCTTTTGAGCACTGAGACTGCAAGAATTTGTCCTCATTCCTGGGACAGTAAAATTTGATTTGTCTGTGCTGCTGCTGTGAATCCTTGATCTTCCCCTGAGGACAGTTCTTAGATTTCAGAATGAGACTATTATTACATTACCATTCAGGGAGGGCTTGCCAACATAATTATTCCTATTAGAAGTGCCTGCATCACTGCAATTTCAGAATATTGAGTTTGCATTACACAAAACTATTGGTCAAGATCTTAGCTGATGTAACCCTCCTAAATTTGCTGAAAGCATTTCTAGTAGGTATAAATCCGGCTATATGTATGTACATGCCTGTATTTATAGATCCAACAGAGAAGTGTTACAGAATACATGACTTTGGTAGGAAAAATTCTCTTTTATATTCACTTTGATGCTTCTATGACAGAGACCACTCTGGAGAACAAGTTTGATTTTTCAAAGATTGGAAATTGGTCAGTTTGGCTTTTAGTAGAATGAAACCTTTAATTATGTACTGCTTCAAACAAAACACTGCAATTACCTGTACATTCATTTCTCTGTTGTGAGTTTTTTTCTGTCAGGGAGTATGTATGCAGAATGGGAAGGAAAATAATGATCAGATTTAAATGAAACTAAAAGACATTTTCTCAGCTGGAGGTTAGAAAAAATTATTCCATGAATGCAGAATTTTGTGAGAAGTCCTTGATGATGTCTGGAATATCATTACATAGAGCATAACATAGTAATGATAAGAGAAAGCAAAAACTCCAACCACTGCTTTAAACTTAGTTCATTCAATACATGTACATTTTTCATTTTGATGTTGTTTTTGTTCTACACAATGTATATTTTAAAGAGGACTTAGATGTTTAAATGCATTGAGATCATACATTATACTCTTTGTCCTTTACAAAAGCAAGCACACCTGCCAGGAGCACATAATTTAATAAAGAAAAAATATCATTATAACTAGATTTTAGTGACGACATAATCAGGAAACACAGGCGAGAGGTCAGCCAGCTAAATTGTTTTTACTAGGTACTTGAGAACTGTGGGCTGCTGTTATTTTCAGCTACACCATAATTTTATTTTATTGTGGAGAATAAATCAAAGTTTTAAAAGGAGGCTGTTTTTTTCATATCTAAAAGCTACAGATATTGGCACGAGAATTGCTTGTTGCTGAAACTAGCTGTAAGCATATTTAGCCCAAGAGAAAACGATCAGGTTGATAGCTTAGAGGTCAAAAAACCCACACCTATGACAATTATGTTCCGTTTGGCATCAGCACAGCTTCTCCTATGCACTCCAATCCTTGCTCCCTCATTCCCCTTTACATTGTTTTCTTGTTATTGTGTCCTTTAGCTTTGCAGGCTGTTCGGTCTCTGAATGGGTTCAGTCCTTCGCTTCCGCGGAGGCTGCTGAGAAGGGTGTCACTTGTGAAGGCAGATTTGTGAAGAGGCAACTCGCTAATAAGACCCACACTCAGCCAGGCAGCCTGCTCGCTGCCGGCCTCTGAGCAGCTATCAGAAGCTAATTGTGATGCTTATTAAAGACAGCTTAGCAGGGATGTGAAAATGGCAGGCAGAGCTTTGCTATTATCTACACCAGCTCTCAGTCTTCTTACTCAGCAGCTCTGCTCTCTGGGTCTATTCAGGGACAGAGATGCTGCTTTTCTAAAAGGAGGGGGGGAGGAGGAAAGAAAGATTTCAAACCCATATAACTTGGCAGCTCTGAAAAACTGGGAAGGCTGATGGAGGCTTTGTAGGCTGCATTTGCATCATGTGCCCTCTTTTTTGAAGAAAGCTGTTTGCAGGACCTCTGAGCAAGTTGTACCTTCTTCACAGTCAGCAGGTGAGCATGACATAGGTGTTTCTGAGGATGTACAGATGTGCCTAATATCCTTTATCAGTGGAGATAATGAAGAAAATGGAGAGCCAGAAAACTACAGTTTGACTTAAGTATCCCAGTTTAAGCTTCTGAGTGTCATCTTTATCATTTGCAACATCTCCTTCCCACCTCCTCCCACCTCCTTCAGTTTTTTGCTGTGAAAACTAAGCAAGTATGGTATGGAAATCAGGGACACAATGTGTGTTAAACTCGATGTGCCATATCCTTAAACTCCCTGTCAGAGTAAAAATACAGTTTGAGGCTTTGCTTCCTGTTATTCCTCATGCAAACTGCTACTGCAGACAAGCACTTCGCCTGTGGTAAATGCTCTTGTTCAGAGCAGATGTTTCCCTCAATTAGCATTTATTCAACTATTTAGCAAGTACGTTCTATTAAAATATTTTAATTTATGCAGAAAGTATGTTATTAAATTTACAAATTTTTTTATAAGACACATCCTGTAGTTTCAAGCTAATAATTTTCGATCAGTAACAGTCATCATGGACCAGAGAGTATTCCTATAAAAGAAATCTTGGCATTATTTTCTCCAACAGTGAGATATTCGCTCCTTTCATGTATTCCTCATAGCATGATGATTGCATTTTTTATATTTTCCTCATAAAGATAATTAATGTTTAAGACACTTGACAGGTTTTTGAAAACATGGGGATACAGATTTTTGAAAGTTCTGCACATATGTAATAACCCTTTTGTTCTTATTCTATTAACTTCCCTTCTTTCAAAGCTATGGATAGACAAGACAGTCTTTTTCTTCTTGTCTTTCCATCTGTTCAGAACATTTCCACGCACTCTGACAATGCACTTCTGCCCCAGCGTTCCTTTTCCCCTGAATATTGACTGAAGCGAACAGCGCAGCTTAAGAAGCCCACATATAGGTCAGCATTATTTCTGAAAGCCTTTTGCCCTATCACTTGAAATCAGCTATCGCAAAGGCTATTTGCCGTGAGACCGAGCAGCTCTGGCGGTCGATCCCGAGAGGCAGAGCGTGTTTGCATCCCGGCTGCGGCAGGAATGCCGCTCAGGTTGGCGGTGACCGACAGCTGCTACCATCTGCTGGCTGCTCGCAAGGCGCCGAGCGGCGGCGGGCACCGCGGCCCAGAGCGGCTCCTGCCCGGCGGCCACTGCCCCTCTCGGGGCCGGCAGCTCACAAGGAGCACGGTCACAGGTCCTTCTGGCACGTCTTTTGCTCGAGTAAAATCTTATGTTTGAGTCTCTCGCTGTGTAAGGCGGCAATGCTCGCTCTTTGCTTCAGGTGGCAACAACGTGGTGCTTAGGTGTGTGCCAGCTGATTGCTGCCGAGCTGCCATTTGACACAAAGCAGTCCTTGTCTGCTTTGGATTTTAACATTCCCATTAGTCAACCTGTGTTTATCTCTACATTTGGGATGGCTGTTCTCAGTGCTGGCAAACCCCCAGGGCTTTGCAGGTAAAAAACCCCAGTGTCTTCTATCAAGGTTAGATCTGAAAGACAGTAAGTTAACTCTGAAGGTCCTAAAGTGTGAAGGTAGTTAAGGCAGATAATGTCTTATTGTAAATAATAAATATATTCATTTAATAATGAACAAAGAGTAAAAAAAGTTTTACTGACACAGCACTGTCAGTTTCAGGTTTTTCAGAATATTTAGTGGAGGTCAATTTTAATATTTTTTAGTTTCTTTATAGTAATATGCATAGCTTAGCTACTTAAAAAATTGGTCTAATCTTGATAGATGCATGTTTGTTCTTCATGCTTACGATTTTGGGAATAAACATTAATTATAAATAATAATAACAACAACTACAACACAATTACTGCACTAATTTCAACTCTTTCTTTTTTGCTTTCCTTCATTTCCTGGCTCTCTTAATACCAGAGTTTAACACAATTTGGCTTTTCCTTTCACGTCTCCTAGGCATAGCCTTCCTGGTCCCCAAAGGGAAATGGCTTTGACTAGTTGCCCAGTCCTTGTCAGCTACTGTTGGAAGAAAGGTTTTTAAAGTAGACTAGCAAGTGCCAGTTTATTTGGTAGAATGTAATAGATTATAGATCTAACATCACCTAAAGGGAACGCATAGAGGTGACAGAATGACAGTAGAGTCTGCAGAAGCCAGAATCCCACATAGCAATGAAACATTTAATGTTCCCAAAAGCAGTGAACTCCAGCAAGATGAAAATTAACCTCAGACTTCTTGTAAATTTAGGTCACAAGCAAGAACAACACAAAACTTATAAATAGCTGGAGTGTTACTGTTGGTTTGATGTTATGAATGGTGATGTTTCCCTATATATACCTGGCCACAGGCAGTTTGTTAGTCATGTAGGAACTCCAGTGCAGCTGTAGTAGTCCTCTCTTACCCCTACTGATAGGCACTGCCACAATGGAGGAACTTCTCTTTTCTTGACAAAAAAGTATCAGGTGGAATTCTTTGGCTTCCCCTCTGGTAGAGCTCAGCCTAAATATTTGACGTATTTTTATTTGACCTGAATCTCAGTGGTATCTAAGAAAAGTAAGCAGACCTAGTATCTTCTCTGATTAGTCTGTTCCATCTCTCAAAGATTAATTGCAAACCTGCAGGTCATGGTGGGAACTATTATAACATTGAGCCATTCATTATCCATTTACTGACTTCCAATTTATGCAGTTTAATAGTAAAGTGAGAAGAGGAAAGGAAATTATGTTCTCCTGGTAGTTTGGTCATAAACTGAATCTTTCCTAAACAGTAGAGATCAGAAATTATAGTGAACCAGTTACTTTTACCCCCATGAATCACAGAATAATTTGCATTATTAGTTACTCTCAGCTGTGTGGTCAGCTAAAGGTAAGAGATGTGGTCATCAATAGGTGGTAAAAACAGCACAATTGCTAGGATCATTTTAATTACCAGCTCTGTATAGGAAGTGGGACTTCTGTGTCTGTGTCCACACCAGTTTGACAGATGCAGTCTTGGGAGAATTTCATCCTAGTTTTTCCTTTTTACAAGGACTATACAGCTGTCCAAGTGTGCTGAGTGGTGTAGCGACCCAGAATTTTTCCCGCCATTCTGAACCAAGGCTTGTAGACTTGGTGTTAAATGCTGGACAATCTTGATCCTGTGTCTGCTCTGACTGCATCTGTCTGATCACTAAGATGGGATTCAGCTCCAGATGTTTACTATAATCTTACTAAAGCTTTATTGAAGCTTTTCATCATTGCCTGAGTCACTTTCTAGGCCCTGCTGAATATAATGAATGGCAACTGAATTCAGATGCCCACACATGGATGCTGTAATATTTTAGACTCCCTGAGATACCTTGCCTGGTTTTTGCTTGCTGCTAGGGAAAGTTATTGCTCATTGTAGACCTGCTGCCATATCCATCCTCCTCACATGAGTGTCTTCCACATTATAGGACATCTTAAATGTAATTCCAGGTGTATGTTTGTGCAACTGACTTGAGTCAGGATCTGCATTGATTATAATGGGAGTTGTATAGGTCATAGATAAACATCTGAGCTAAACAATAGTCTTCTGCTGTTATGAATGGGTAAGGGGGTTTAGATAAGTCCTTTTGCCCAGGCCTCTGGCAGCAGGCAGTAGCTTTATTGAGGTGACCAGCATCCCAAACCCCACTCTCATTCAGAGGTTCTTTGATAATGGCTGATTTGGTCTGTTATAGAATGAGTTATTTATTTAATAGACAGAAAACTAACAGACATAAGACTTGAAACAAATTATTACTACAGAGGAATAAAGAAAAAAGAGAAACTACTAGTAGATATATGCAGTGTGAGGTTAAAGGTACCTGTTAATATTAGAGCTAGGGAAGAAATAACATAACCTCGAATCCAATGTATATTACCAGCCAATTTTTGGTGCAGCACACATCGAGATCTTTTCCCTCAACTCCAGAGAAGTAACCATGGAACCTCTGTCCAGGCTCTGGGGAGAAGTCTCCCACACTTTCAGGATGTGTGTGTAGAAGGCTTCTCCCCCTCTGTGATAATTCGTGTGTCTTTTATAGTTTGTAAAGCAGTGTCTCCTAGTCAAGAATATTTCCTTTCTCTCTTCCCACATCAGCTCTCCAGACTAAGATGTTGATTCTTAGCTAAGGTCTGAGCTCTTTTGGTGCCAGAGATGACCCCTTGCTGAACCTTTCAGCCTGGGTTGTCTCTTTATGCACCATGGTAGAGGGGAGGGGGATAGATGTCCTGCCACACCTGCCACTAAATGTGCCTCGGGATGCTCCATCTGACTGTCCTAGATACTGAAGACTGACTGATAGGGCACTACATGGTTTGGTTTAGTCAGCTGAATACTACTCCTAAATCTAGCTCTCTTAGTATTACCCCAAGGGAATGATACAGATGCCTGAAACAGGTTTTTTCTTTTTGTCTGTATTAGATACATGAAGGCACCTCTGGCATCTGCAGAGGTATAAGAGATATGCTGCTGAATTTAGAGACTTGAGTGGTGTTGGAGTGACAGCTGGAGAGGTACCCTCAATGTCTCATGGAGAAAAAGGACAGTGTTGCACTGCTGGATAAAGCCACAACAGCTTCCACACAGGCTGGGTAAGATGTACACCCTGCAAAAAACCCAAGCACAGCCAGGGTGGCTGGAGCACCACGACCCTCTGACAATGCAGACTGTGTAGGGACACATGTGTCTGTGTGTGTACAGGTGCTTTATATGCTCCCTTTCAAAGGGAATATTCTGCTTCTTAAACTCTGGAAGGTCAGATGTGTTTCATTCCCTTCAGAGACAGCTGCTCCACCAGGTTAGGCTGTGAGCCATCAAGGATGTGAGCACTCCTAATGGAAGTTCTGCTTTAGGTTTTTTATTTTGTTGAAGAATTTCATGTTTCCTGACCCAAGCTGACTAGGATGAACAGATTAAACAAGATAGAAATGGTTATGGAAGTATCAGGAAAGCTGGATAATGTTGGTGTCTAAATTGTCTGTTGGAGTAATTTTCGTCCTATTTACTACTTAGTCATCAGTTAAAAGCCATACTTGACCTGTCACTCTGTGTCCATTTTCAGACAAAACTTGTATCTCATTGTGTCTTTTGAAATCCTTTTGGACGGAGGACTGAAACATTTTTTTTTCTTTGACAAGGAGCTTGTCACACTTACTCATATCTTTGTTGTTCTAAGCAAGATTTCTGCAACATGTTCTGCTTTAAAAGGATTTATAAATATCTGCTAGAACTAGAAGTAGGCTGGTCACTAAATACCATTGCAATATTCCTCTCCCTGCATTCTACTATCTCTTCCAGTTTGCTGCCAGGTGAAACTCAGTCAGATATGACCTTGCAAGCCCCCTGGATACAACAGCTTGAGAGACAAATCCTGATGGAATGAAAAGTTGTAACTGAGAACATGTTAATTTGTGAGGAGAAAAATTAAGGGTTTTGGTTTTGTTTTCCTGATGGAAACTGTGGGTTTGTTTGTTTATAAGACAGATGTTTCCCACAGAGACATGTTTTGTCCAGTGAAAATACCCTGCCTGTGTACAAAGGCTAGGTCAGACTGATAATGAGCATTTGCCATGCACACAAGTGTTCAGCTAAAAAATACATACTGGGGATATAGTTTTGTTCTCTGATATGTTTTTCTTCGTCTGTTAGAATGAAACCCATGGTTTGTAATAGGAAAAATTCTTGTATCAAGTGTATGAATAACAACAGAACTCTAGCAACCTTGAATAGTTGCCAGTAAAGGCAGAGTGTCATTGGACAAAACAGTTTTTTAATTCTGCACTTCAAGGAGGGTTAACCAAGTGATGGATTATGTGGTAGGAAGTGGTTTTAACCTGGTGAAATTTAGGGGGAAATTTCCCAACAAAGTTGATGTCAGAAGGACTGACAGACAAAAAGAAAGCCTATGAATGGATAGAGGGAGTGGGGAGAAATACTTCATAGCAAAGGTGCAAAGAAAGAAGAAGTTTGGGAGTGCAGATGTGATTCTGAGAAGCTCTACCTATGAGAGAGGAGCAATTCTGATCAGATGAAGTTGAATGAAGGTCAGGGCTGGTCAGGGAGGAAAATACATAGAGATAGGTCCTCTTCTGTTTCTAACTGTCTGACACACCCTTTTCCTTCAGAAAATAATTTGATGGAACATTTTCAAGTAGCTCTGCCTGATTAACACAGAGGAACATTGGCACCTTCTGTGCCTGTTATTATGCCCAGCCTTCTATCACGTTAGGCAGTGATGCCAGAGACATCTACTCAGAAATATGTGAACTGGTTTCCTCCCTCCATCTTGACAAAGACTGATGCGTTTGGAGTGGCTTTCTCTGGGACATCTCTGGCTGAAATCATACATACATTATCTGTCCAGTCCAGAGTTCTGTGTAAAAGGTGGGTGTATACAGGTTCTTTAATATACTGGGCTGAAAGTTGTTGCTCTCCATAAATTATTTTGTATGCTCCTCCATTGCAGCAATATTCCATTCAGATACATGGTGCTGAGTGTCAAATGAAAACATACAAACAAACAAATTAATTATCCTGGGTTATTAGGAAATTCTGCCTCCAGTTCTCCACCAGGGGGAAAAAATAAAGGTTCACAGAGTTCTTTACAGAGTAAAAAAAATGCCCATACATTTTATTTGAAAATCTGTTCCATCTTCAAAACATTCACTTGAATTAAACCTGGCTTAAGTTTTATAGCATAGGGCAGTCATTAAAAGAGGAATATGTCTGGAGGTTTTCATGACTTCATAAAACTACCTAAGTTACACATGCTGAAAGTGCTGCACATTAGATACTCTTGTCTTGGAATGTAATTGCCTTAAAGGTATAAAGGAAGCTGAGGCTAATAATTCCCCTAGTGTGACTATTCTCCATTTCTGTTCCACAGAGGAAGATAGAAGGATGTGGTATCATCAAAGAAGCATGTGTTGGGAGAAGGATGAGCTAATCCTTACCTAGTTGTGCCCTGCATCTCAACTAAGGAATGAAAACCTTGCGAAAGGATTTCCTGAAATCCTACATACACTATATCCCTTAACCTATTAAATGCTATAATTGTTGCACTAAGATAAGAGATGCTTCCAAAGTAATCCACGTTGGGTGGCCCTAGGTAATAAACTATTAATATCCCAGAGTTATGCCATGCAGTGATAGTGATGGAAATTTGGCAAACCAACTCTACTTCTGTCAGATGAGTGAAATGGCCACTTCACTCAAGGCTGGATGACAGATAGATGTAGAGATCATTTTATGAGGGAAATCTGAAGAGATGGCTTATGATTAAGGTGGTGACTGAGAGAGATGACAAGAAAAAGAGGGCAGTGAGTACTTTCTCATCCAGACAGTTTTACAGGCATAAATAAGTCTGAAGCCTTTATCTCTTAAAATGCATGTTGCCAATATAAATTGGCTTCACAATTCTGTTAATTTAGATTATTAATATTTGGCACTGATTTTGAGCTTGTGCAAGCGATTTTGGGGGGTGGACTGGTTTCAAAGTATCTCTGTAATCTGTTTTACATTGACTGGTATGATTTTCCATACTTATTTAAGTAGAACAAGTAGAAAACCTAGGTGTCAACTGGTATTTATTTTTGTGACTAGTTAAGGTCTTTGAAAATACAATCTTAATTTTCTTAAAGTTAGTCATAAACATGGGTTAACAGTGCAAATTTGGCAGAATAATGCATGAGACAGAAAAATGTGAGAGGTTTAATTTGGGAAACCACTTTTACTCAGCGGTATAAGGTGGTGCAGCATTTGCTCATGTTCTGGGGGGTTTGGGACTGACAACTTCAGCTGTACTTAAACAAGTTTCGTTTCTCATGATCTATCCCAGGGAGGCCCCTCCTGTTAAGCTACCCAGGGTTAGGTAGTTCTCATCTGCTGTGAATAATGTCTCATTTTATATCATTACCCGAGCATTTGAGTGCTGCAATTTTTAGGACACAGGAGCAGCTCTAGAAGCTTTGCAGGAAAGCCATGCAGGGGACTCTGACACACAGTGATTGTTCAGTGAAGACATGAAACCTTGGATCTTTTTGTCTGTGACAAATTACAAATTGGTCAGAAGGTGGTCTTGAGCTTGGGTGTCCTGTTATTAGATAACAACAATTAGATTAAAAACTCTGAGCAGCAGGGTTTTGGGGATGTACATGCTCTTGAATGTTCTTCCCAGAGCTGTTCCACTTTATGAAGCACACAATAAGATGGTGTCCTGCTAACAACACATGGAGAAATGCTGTCGGGGGGGTTCTCAACCCCAGACTGGCCCAGGTTGTGGGTCTGTGAGATATAGCTTCAAAGACCATAAAGGGCAGACTTTTAAATCCAGGACTGCAAAATCCTCACACCCATTCTGCTAACAGGTAAGAGGTGAAATCATATCACCAGTAAGTTTTGTAAATTTGTCTCTCTTTAGGAGGGAATAGGTATTTACTCATTTTTGGTGTCCAAAATACTCTCATTATCTGTTGATTTTAACAGTGGAATATAATGATATGCACTAAAAGAAACAATTACAATTTAAAAAAATTCTTCTGAAGATGAAGAGATGAAAGAAATTCCAAAGGGTCTGAAATGATGTTTGTTTTTTCTTTTTCTTTGTTGGCAGAACTGAGAAATCGATTATTCACACTGTTTTGCATGGGCTGCCCCAACTCTGAGCAGTGTAGAGACATAGATGAGCAGTCCCAGTAGAGAAAGTCATGGGCATCCCAGACTTGAGGTCAGTGGTGTTGCTGCACTTCCTTTGTGAAACATTCTTCATGTTTTTGGTGCTCTTGTCACTTCGACCCATGCCAAGCTTACTAAGAGAAATTAGTTCAGGGGATCTGATTATTACATAGAATAACATGCCAGAGCACAGGCTTGATAAAAGTCCTGGTGTCAATGCACAGACAGGGCTGGTCAGCAGTGGAAGGGGGTGGAGGTCATGTCCAGGGACAGGCAGGGACAGTGTCCTCCCCTTCCAGCCTTCAAGTTGTGGTGCCGCAGTGAGGCCAGCAGAGTGGTGACAGGGACTGAGGATTGTCCAAGAGTCAAGTGGCCTTCAGACAGGTCCTCAGTGACAAGGCAGGTCTGAGATAAAGCCAGTCTGCTCAGTGAAGCTCAGGGCCACTTGTGCACTCAGGGACCTGAGACTGGTAGCAGATCTGTAGCATGGCAGAACTTGTTCTGAACAAAATGTGATTGTCATTAAATTGAGCTGGGTCCCTAAGAATACCAGTTTACCAAAGATGAAAATAACCATGAATGAAATAGTGAGGGAAAACATTTAAATGAACGAATATATATCTAAGAATTGCAACTTTTTAATGAATGTCTCTGTAGGTGTTACCCTCCTCCCCTAAAAATCAAGACATTCTGCCAGATAGAAAAAGAAGGCAGTAATATATTTTAGATATCTTCAAAATGAAGAAGAAATAGAGAAGTTCATAGGTACAAATATAAATTAACAAAAGAAATAGATAAACAACAAACTCAGGGATGTTTGTGAAAGATCTATGTGTATAGCAGAAAAAGAAATAAAAATAGTAACATGACTAATCATGATTCTAAAATGACACAATATTCAAACAGACTGGATGATATGTTAGTATCAGAGAGTGAAAGGCTATGGCTTGAAGAGGAGAAGCCAGATGTTATTAGAAATGAAGTGTTTGGTTCTCATTATGTACTACACAATCCCCAAGCAGACACACATGCTCCCTCCTCGGTGTGTGAGGGAGGCAAAATGCCTTGGGCTGGAATCCAAACCCACCCATGGACTGACTGACTGGGGATCACAGAGCAAAGAGAGATGAATGAACCCCTGCCCTTCCCCATGCTCCTGCAGCAGTTCTGCAGATTTCAGGGGATTACCCTGTGCTCCCTTTGCAGTGCACTGAGCCGGAATCCCTGCAGCTGTAAAAATGTTATTCTTGTGTTGGGAGAAAAAAACCACAGTCCCACAGTAAAAAGAGGCAATAACTCTGCCAGTTTTCTGCATAATAATGTAGTGGTTAGTGCACTGACTTTAGAGAAAAGGTTTTTTTGGAGATTTTTCTTAGGACAACAGAATCCTACTCACACCTTCCATCATTCTGAAGAGTGTAACCTGACCTGCCAATTGTTATGAATTGCTTTCAATAATGTTTGTGAATTCACAGTTAGGGAATAAACACCATTTAAACACATCTGGGGTGTAAATGAAGAAAGACATAGTCCTGAGAGCCCAGGGCTCAGACTGAATACAGGTGAGCTACTTACTATCTGGGTTACTAAGTTCATATCTCACCTTCTTCTCTCTTCCACTCCTCAACCTTCCATAAAGTTTTCATTCCTTTCTGAATGCTGCAGGGTGAAAAGGTTCCAGTCCATGGGATGTGTACCCATCATTCCAACAAGTTTGTGTTCTGGAGCTTGGACATTTTAAGGATGGCAGGGGATGTAGCCTTGACATTAATTAGTAAATCTATGCTTAATTCTTTGCCTGTATGAAATTCCCAGAGGATGTTGTCCCTAAGCTGTTTGGAAGTAATGCCCACTCAGGTACTAAGGATAATACCAGAGCACCATGGAGAAGACAGCTAGAACACGTTACAGGAGTCAGCTGTCTCCTTGCTTTCCATCCCAGTAAGTGTGGGTCTCACTAGAGAGAAGAGGGGGGTGTGGACAGGTTAGCAGCCTTGGAGAAGAAGGGGAGACAACTCATTTACAGTTGCTTCTGTTGTGGCTGCCCACGTAGGGAGAAAGGTCTTTGTCCTTCCCCTCCCTGCCTGCAGGCTTGTCTGTTACTTAGTGTTGGTGAGTGCAGACCTGGCCGCCTCTGGGGCTGGGCAGGATTCTGCTGTGGCTGCTAGTGATAAAATGAGGCCACGGCAAGAGTGATGATCCCCAGGAGCTGGATGCAGTTGTTATCTAACTCCAGGCCCTTAATAACATGTAAATGGACAAATCTGGTTATTATTCTGATTACAGTTTTCATTTAGATAACCTGTATCTGCATAAGAAATTATTTGTAACCAGACCATAATGAAATATTTTCTGTTTTTCCAGTAAGTAGGAATGGAACAGGGAAGGATTAATGTGTGCAACTTAGAACAAACTCAAGGTTCTTGGCATGGCCACAGATGGGTAGAAAGAAAGATCAATCAGAGGTACTATTTGCTGGGCTGCTTCTGCTGTCATCTGCCTTTTTCTATTGCCTTTTTTAATTTTGTTTTTATTTTTCCTGGCTCCTGCTGGCTCTCCTGTACTTCAGACATTCAGGGACCCCATGACAATTAAGGCTTTTTAGATAAAAACCTGCTCCAAGCTTGGTATTTCCTATAGACATCATGAGGCCTCTGGCACAGCTTGGCTTAGCACTGGAAGGGAAAGACAGGTTTCTTTTCTTAGGCCACAAGGCACTAGGAAGCATAGGTCTGTCTGCTCCTCAAGAAGAAGCACACAGCACACATCCAGAGTCAGGCATGACTCATCTTCCCATACAAATAATTACTTCATTATATGTTGTGTCATGTGTTCTCCTAATGATCCTTTTTCCTGCCATTAAAGTGTATCTCTCTTTGTTCCTTTAACCCTGTACTCAGCATGCACTCGAATACCAATCATTACCAGCACCATGTGTTCAGTTCAAATTATATTTCTTGGAGCTCTTTATTTGGTTCTTTTCTGGTCCCTATGCACTATTTATACAGTGCCACATATGCTTTGTACAGCCCTGAGATGAAACTCAGACATGCTGCTCATTAGGCTACTGTCTAGCTGCTAAACAGTACCAATTCTCAGATGCCCTTTGGTGACAGAGTTACAATAATTGGACTTTCAGGTCTGTGTAGTCTAAGACTTCCCCCTTTGATGACACTGGCCCACAGCCTGTTGAGGGAATCTGGACCAATGAATGATAAATACAATGAGGTGTGTTTAAACTGTAACCTTCAATAAAGGTTTTATGAATTGACTAGTGTTTCCTGAGCACACAGTGTTCTAATGAATATCACCAAATATTTGGAGGAGACAAGTAATTAGATGTGAGTGAATTAAAGCACCTATTAAACCATCTGGACAGTTCAAAGAATTGGTAATTTTCAGATAAAACATTGAGAATTAAGGACATCAGTTAAAATCTGACCCCGTTAATAGTGATCAGGCATTGCTATCACCTGATTACAAGCTAGGTGGCATAGGTGAAATGAGTCAGGTATTGCTTTTGTATTTATGACTAATTTTGGAGAAAAGATTTTCATATTCTTATAATCTTTCCAATAGTTCCCCAGCAGGAAGATGAAATTTTAGATTATTTTTGTCTCCATCAGTGTTCATTTAAATTTAAATTGGGATGTTAGATGTGGTAAGGCTTGTGTTTCTATTAAATGTGTGCTCTGACAATTAAAAGAGAAGTTGAAATTCCAAGATGGATGATTTTTCAGGGAAAGGCGGAAAATCCAAGGGGGAAAAAAAGTCTGAAATCTACAAAAATGTTTTATATAGAGCACAGGCAGACATGGAAGGTCCATTAAAAAAAAAAAAAAAGAACAGACAGCTAACTGAAACCTGCTTATACGATATATTTGTTAGCAAAAGAAAATCACTTGGAATATTTCAATCCTCTGCAATTAAGAAACCAAGCCCTCAAATGAGTAAGAAACTCTGAAGTAGGCATTACATAAATAAGTTTTTATTTGAATTAGAAAGAAATTAAATTAAAGTGGGTGGAGGTTGACTCTCACTTTGCAGAACTGGTGTTTACCACTGTCACAGCTGAGAACAAATTTAAAAGGCAAAGACAGCTGCATTCATCTACAGCCAGTCTAACAAACTGCTAATCTATCTCCCAGCTAAAAACCTGCTTATTTGACCCAGTACTATGCTTAGCAGGAAGTCACCTTAGTCAAGAGACTCTAAATGTTTTGGAGTGGTGTTATTCTCTCCTCCTTTTGAAACTGCTACTGATTTGGCAGGGTTGTGATTAAACATGAGAGGAAAGAAGCACAGAGATGCTCAAGTCTGCTTTGCCTAAAAAAAAGAGTTGTGTATTTCAGCCTCAAGCTTCTGTCCACACTCTCGAGGCTATTTAACTCACCAAGAACTTGTTTTTTAAACACCTCATGGAGAAAGGGGTGAGTGCTGAGCTGTGAATGCTGAGCTGCTTGGGGCAGATGCCTTTGTGCCTTATGCAGAGGTGTGACGATACCATGTGCACTGCATGCTAGGAAACGTGGGCCTGAAGAAGGATTGCCCTATTTTAAGGTTCTTATGGACTAGGCTAGGCTTAGGTGCTTCACTGGCACTTACTTTAGACTTACCACTGAAGGCTTACAGTCTTATATGCTGGGCTCTGGTGGGGGACATGGAGGGAATCGGATGTTCAAGAAGAGTCTGAAGAAGACAGAAAGTATGGTGAGGAATTTCCTGAGCAGGCCATGAAAAGTTGCCTTCAGCTAGAGGAAAGCCAGCTTTTCATTTCTTTACATGGTGGTAAGCCACATCCTGTAGTTAAGTGAGGAAAAGCAAGACGTAGTCTGATATGTGATACTGAACCCTCTGAAGGTCTAGGGACAGTTTCTGCCTGATTGGAAAGGTCTCCAACCCAAGTTTCCCACCCTTCTGATGACTGCTATAAGCAGGAGTCTGCAAGTACCAAGTTAGTGTCTCATTTTGGAGTATTCTGTTTGATACACGCTATTTAAGTATTCATAGGAGCAGATACTGTGTTGGAGGTCTCTCCCAGGTGAGTCTTCCAAACACCAAACTACAGCATATTTCTCTTTCTCTCTCTCTCTGGCCTAATGAATATTTAAGATATGATAGTGATGACAGCCATAGAAAAGCCCATGAGAAAATTAATTCCGTCTTCATAGCAGGGTTTCAGTAGTGTGCTGTAAGTAAAGCACTGGGGCCACACTGAGTGTGGAGGATAAAAGGAAAGGTTGAATAGCTTACTCATTAAGTGAGCACCATCAAGCATGAGTACAGATTGAGGCAAGGACTATGTGGAAAAAATAGTATGTCATCAAGTAATTAAAGAGTGTGGCACAATACATATGTATAAGGGACTGAATTAATGTTTTTAGGAAATCTTAATTTTAGCATTTAGTAGCACTGGAATGCATGACTTTACAATCTGAGCAATATTCATTTAGAGTATCTTTTTGTGTAGATGAGCTTGACATAAAGAGGAAGTGACGGAGCCTCACAAAGCCTTAAAAAACATACTCCTTTTTTTCCTCCACCCCAATCACCTCTGAATGAGAAATTATGGTAGCTGGTAGAGATTCATAATCAAACAGTGAAAACTAGATGTACTTGATAATTATTGCCACTGCATTTCCTCTGTAGTAATCATTTTCCTATTTTAATTCCAAGCATTCTCTACCTCATCACTTTGCAGACTAACATGTAATGAATGCTATCAACAGGAGGTTTTTACAAAAGCCTTCACTGCTGCAGTTGGAGTTAAAGAGGGAGGGAGCAGGGGCATTGTAAAGGGGGGGGGGGGGTTGAAGAGACATTAGAATAGATGGCTAAATAATAAAAAGCAATGAAGGTAAAATATTTTGCCTGCTGTTCTGCTGATGAATTTGCCCATGAGCAGATTGGGATATTTTAAAAACATTTTCATTTTTCAAAATCATTTGTCAAGGGTCAAATACTTTCCTGGTTACTCATATTGAAGCAAGAAAAACCTGTCTGTGGAACAGGCTGTTTCTTTCTGGGAATAGATGTGAGGAAATCTGTTCCCAATTAATTTATGGGAATAATTCTCCATTTCATAAGTGACTCTTTGTGTGTGTTTGTTATTCAGAGTGTGGATGGTTTTGACTGATCTTATAAGTAATGTGGCATGTTACAATGTGTCACAACACACTGAACTCGGTTTATAGTAAAAATGTTTAGTTACCTTCTGTTGTAAATTAAGCTCTCTGTTTTCTGATATTCATAGATGCCCTTCTCAACAGTTCTCCCCTTTCCTCTAGGAACAATGGGAGAAAATAAAAACAATAGGGGCTGAAGTGAATTAATTTTGCCATCTACAAGGATGTATGTGATTTTTATTTGGGAAGAGGGCTGTGTTTGCCTAATACTAATGATTAATGACTGATGAAAGGATTAGTTTTAGTGAAACACATGAGAATAGTCAGACATGAAAATACACACATGATGTTTCTAAATTCTCTAATGTTTTTATAGTTAAAAGATAATGAACATTAAAAAAAATTGTCTTGTAGATAGCTAAAACAACTATTATGTTGAATAAAACACTTCTTATATTGATTTGTCAGAAGCCTTTCATGTTTCGGCAGCTTGCCAAAGAGTCATTATGGCATAATATCTCTCCTAGTCTGTAATACACATTTGTTTCTGCTTTAGCAAAAGCACTTCTAAATGTCACATTTGGGTGAATTGGGATACACAAGCAAATATTAAGATTTTTTGCAGTCCTGCAGAAGTTCTGAGAGCCTTTGGAGTCTTTTTGAAGTGGAAAAACAATAGAGGTTAAAACTGGGTACTTTTATCATCTCACTCACATTGAAATGATTAACTCTGCAAGAGCAGAGGTATGCTCACAGCTTACCCAAAGCATCCACACAAAGAACCCACAGAAGAATTTTGTTTATTAGCTGACTGCTAAGCTTCTCCTTCTTTCTTTCTAGATTGACTTTTTAAATAGGGAGTGCGACTCAGTCACAACTAGAACGGAGTTGTTGAAACCCAGTTTTTACAGTTCCAGATCAATTTGGGCTTAGAGCTTATGCTGGCTACATGAAGATGATTTCTCCATTGAACAGTAGAATGAGTTTTCAGCTATTTTGGGATTTCAGGCCAAATTATGCTGTGTGCTTGAGTTTACCACTAGTATGGTAAAAGGCAGGCTGTTGCTGCCAGACTATCAGGGCAGAATATCAGAGGTGTGGACTTTGGATGCTTTTGACCTGTATATCAGGATAGTGACCATGGCAATCCTGCCAACTGCAGCTACAGGTGGCTGTTTTGGCCAGCCTGCACTGCACTTAGGAACCAATATGCATTGATAAAACATAATGTAGTCACATTTAGCCTCTCAATTGTCATATCCTGGGCATCTTTCAGGGATTTATTTATAATTGTGCCTTTTCAATGGAAAGATTTTCCTCTCTATATATAATAGCTGACATGTTAAGCTTGGCACCACTGAAGTGGAAGACTGATCCTCTGAAAGTGGCTTTTTTTTTCAGTTTTGGATTCAACTGGTTCAATTTAGAATATTCTCTGCGTCAAGTTAGTGGCTGATGCGTTTTAACTGGGAATACAGATGCAGATTTTTCACCCAAGGAGGTAATTTATAACTGTGACCAAATTGCCACTTTGCTGTAGAAAGATATCCGGAGGTCAGTCCGGATCCAAGATTTGTGTGGCACAATGTGGCTTGTGTTCACGAGGGCTAGCTCCTCTCCAACAGATTGGGTTTTGAAGTAGCCTGGACTGAGTCAGGCTCTATTGAAAAGCTGGGCTCCTGTTGCCTGACTCACTGTTGCTTCTTGATCCTCTAGTACCAGTGTCATGGATGTGCCTGTTTTAGGATCTAAAAGGTAAAACACAGTATTTACTCTATATTAATTCATATGGATTCTGCTTTCAATGGCTGAGTTAGGCAGTGAGTTTTGGGTGTTGCCTTGCATTTCCTTTGCATCCCTACCTTGCATAAAAAGGGTTCAAGAAATAAGCCTGTTGTTTTGCTGTCAGTGAGGACTATAGATTAACACTTCAGTAGTGAGAATCACAAATATGCTGAATAAATTAAGGAATTGTAGTGTGAAATGAAGAATTTTTTTAATGTAATGACTGGTTCCAGTAGAAATTGAAACTTACCTTTATTCAGAGAGTAGGAGGCGTAAAAGCAAAGGAAAATAATTTTTCTCCCACAACAATGGCATCTCTAGTAAAGGGAAATTATCTTTGCTGGGAAAAGATATTGCAGAATCACAGAATGACTGAGGTTGGAAGGGATCTCTAGAGGTTATATAGAGGGTCTAATCCCCTGTTCAAGCAAGATCACTTAGAGGCACCTTCTCAGGACAATGTCCAGATGGCTTTGAATACCTCCATGGAGGGAGACTCACAATCTCTATGGGCAATGGCAACCTGCTCCAGTTCACCCTTACAGTGAAAAAGTGTTACCTTATGTTTAGGAGGACCTTTCTGTATTTCAGTTTGTGAATATTGCCTCTTTTTCTGTCACTGGGTGTCACTGAAAAGAATCTGACTGCATCTTCTTTGTATCCTCCCTTCAGTTATTCATATTCCTTGATAAGATCCCCGTGAACCTTCTCTTCTCCAGGCTAAAGAGTCCCAGCTTTCTCACCCTCTTCTTGTACATGAGGTGCTCTTGCTCCTTAATCATGCCCATGGCCATTGTTGGACTCTCCACCAGTATGTCCCTGTCTCTCTCATACTGAGGAATCCAGAGGTGGAAAGAGTATTCCAAATGTGGACCCATCAGTGTTGGATAGGGGGTAAGGATCAGCTCTCTCCACCTGATGACAATATTTTGTGTAATGCAGCCTAGGATACCATTGGCCTTCCTTGCAAACAGGGCACACTGCTGGCCCATACTCAATCTGGTGTCCACATTTGAATTTGCTTTCCAGCTGAGTGGACCCCCAGCATGTGCTCCTGCCTGGGGTTGTTCCTCCCCAGATGTAAGATTTTGCATTTCTTGTTGAACTTCATGAGGTTCCTGTTAACCCATTCCCCCAGCTTGTTGAAGTTCCTCAGTATGTCAGCTCAACCCTCTGGTGTATCAGCCACTCCTGGTTTTGTGTTATTGGGAAATACACTGAGAGCATGTCTTGTCCCATCATCCTGATTATTGATGAAGATGTTGAACAGGATTGGAGCCTGTACCCCAAGATAATTAAAGCCTGGACTGACAAGAGTTTTGTCACCCTGTGGGCCCAGGCCAGTTTTAAATGCACTTCACAGTCTGCGCATCCAACCTATACTTCATCAGCTTCTCTCGGAGGATCTTACAGGAGAAACTGTTAAAAGTTTTACCGAGATCCAGGCAGACAGTATCCAGAGCTCTTTCCACATCTACCAGACCAGTTATTTCATCATAGAAGCCTATCAGGTTGGTCAAGCATGTCTTTATTTTGATGGATCCATGCTGACCATTCCTGATGGTTTTCTTGTCCTTACTGTGCCTGGGTGTAGTTTCTGGGATTAGTGGCTCCATCACCTTCCCAGGGATCAGTGTGACTGGCCTATAGCTCCCTGAATCACCCCTCCTGCCCTTTTTGAAGACAAGAATGATGTTTACTTTCCTTCCTTTGTCAGGTTCCTATACCTGTTGCCATGATCATTTAAAGGTAATTGAAAGTATTGGCATCAGCCATTGTAGGCACATCCCATCAGTGCTCTGGTCTAATTGATAGTGTGGTGATTGGTCAAAGGCTGGACTTGATGTTGTTGGAGGTCTTTTACAACTGAAATGATTTTGTGATGCTGTGATTCTGAAACACTTCCCATCCATGCAGCTAAAATGATCCCCAAACTCAGGTTGTCTGTACCTAAGTATCTGTTGTGAATGGTCTCAGAGTGGTGCTAATTTTTTTAATAGTGCTGTGAAAAGAAAGCTGCTCTGAGCCAGAAGTGTGCCAGAGAAACCACTTGCAAATTAATATACTTGGGCCCATGCTCCAGTCTTTTTTCTTTTATTGACATTGATGCATCCATGTAGTCTGTGCAGTTGCTTTCCCCAGGGAAGAGTTTCACATGATTTACTGCTACTTGAATTTGTCTTTTTTTGCCTCTGACTTTCTAAAAGTAGCTAGAATTTACAGCATGGAATAGGAGTTCACCAGCCCAGACAGCCATTGTTTGAAACCTTGGTGTTCCACTGCCCTCAGGTCTGTAAAAGTAGGAAGATTGTCTCGGAATGGAGATTGATGATATTTTTTAATAGAACAAGAACAACTGTACTTAATTTTTAATTTATAAAAGAGTGTTTGCACAGGAAGGGATTTGAAGCCTTTTGTGTGGTTTTTTTCAAATTTATTTTATTTTAGATAAAGACAACCCAAGCTGTTCTTAAGCACAGTAGTTTTACAGGCAAGCTCTCATAGGAGTGAAGAGTTACTCCCCAATGCTTAAGCATTATTCTGTATAATTATGGATATTTTTTCCTTCCAAAAATATTTTTTGAGAAGCTGACATTTCAAAGGCTTTCAATTCTGTGTGTCACTATCAAATAATCTTTTTTGTACTTGGCTGTTTATTATTGGATTGCAACAACGATAAAGCTCTAGGGGTTTTGTCTCCTTTGGTATGTTAATTAGCTATTTTCCCTTTGATCTTTTTCTTACTGAAAAGAGTGAAAAACTATCTCGGTAGGGAATCTTACTGATGTACATTCATCCCCTCATCTCCATAATCTGAGGATCAGAGGGAGACAACAAATTTCACTGCTGAGTGAGGTTGCTATAGGCCTTAGTTATAATGTACTTGGTTTCTAAATAATCCCACCACCATTTATATTTGGAATACTGAAGAGGAACCTTTGAGAAAAAGAAATGCAAAAATAATTAATTTTAAACTGTGAACTACCTTCATTAATTTAACTTTTTCTTGAAGTTTTATGCTCATGCATATGCCACAAGCTCTTTCTTGTATGCCTCTATACATTTTTTCCTTTTATTTTTCTCCTTCTATTTTACTTTTGACACATTTTCAGTTCTCACAGAAATAAAATATAGGCTAAGCCCAGAGTAACTATCGAGTGAACTTTTAAAGTAATAAATGTTAGAATAGCTTTCCTATGGAGATTATGAAACTCCTGCTACTTTGGACCATTGAAAAGGATTGGGCAGAACTGTGGAGTGGTGGGGAAAAAGCTTATACATATACACACAGATTATACATATGCATTTCTGTCCCTCAAAAGCTATCAGCATCATATAGAATTTCTTGGGAAAAAAAAAAAAAAAAAAAAAAAAAGTAAAAGCACTTCAGTAAGAGGCAGAGGCAAATCTGCTTCATGGGGCAGTCCAGCAGTGGCAGAAGTGTAGGCAAGATCACCTACTGGAGACTTTCCAGTTTCTTTGAGACAGTTTATCCATTTCCCCAGGAGATGGACAAAGCATGAGGTAACCTTGCTGATGAGATTCTTGTGTCCTACAATGGGGGATGTGACCAGATCTTCATATTCACAGTAGAGACAATTACATTTGAAATGGCCATGTAGTCTGCCTTGGCAGTCAGGAAAGGGAAGGCTGGCACTTGCAGAGCAAGAATGATGTTATGCCAAAGAAAATGCTAGGTGAACTCTTCCCTAATAGCATCCATTTCTCTCTGGTGCCCAGTTCATATCTGTATCAAATTGATACTGATGTTTTCTGAAACAGGATGGGACAAATCCTTCCTCTTCCATGTTGCCTTGCATGTGGAAAGGTGAAGAGTACCTAAGGTGCTCTTGCTCCTGGCCAACCATTGCTGCTGCTGCAGCTCATCATTGTCTGAGCTGTGTGCATGCATGGGAGGAGGTGCAGGACTCTTTTTGTAGTACAGGTATATCACCTGCTGAGGGATGTGTTGGCATTCTCCTGCTGTGAACCCTGGACTTGGAAACCATTCCACTAACTTACAGGAAGTTCAATTCAGTCATTAAAATACAGTGTTTAGTTCAATTTGAGGTGCCTGATGGAATCTCAGACACCCATATGGGTCTGACTTGTGAAAGAGACATCACTAACAAAAGTTGCAAGTTCTCCTGGAGCAGCTGGAAGTCTTATGGCATCTTTTATGACATCTAGACAGCACAATGTCACTCTAAGAGTGGATGCACATTGAGGCACTGAAACTTGTGTTTGCATGCAAGTGAAGTGTCTAAGTCTCCATCACAATGGATGAAGGTCTAATCAATGCAGTAGGGTGTTGAGAGCTAATAGTCTTAGTCTAAAAGAAATGCTTTCATGTGACCAGCTGATTTCAAATATCTAATATGCTTTTATTTTGTGGACCTGAATTCCATCCTTGCTATGTAAAAATCCAGTTCAACATGCCTACATTATTGCATCACCTACTGCAGTTTAAGATACTCCCACTTGGCTACCACCTCCTATTCCAGGAGGACATAGGTCCTTTGTCATATGTGACAACTCCATTACTGCAGTCCTTGTAGGACACCTGAAATGGCACTACATACCTACATGTGTGCAATGGACTTGATGTCTGCTTTTCTGCAAGCTCAGAAGTTCACCAGAAAATATCTTTTTCTCTACTCAGTACAAAAGATGCCTAGTTCAGATGTTGAGACATCTGTGATAGATCTCTAGATGAGATCAAGTGCATTCCACATCAAATTTCTGGTTTTCTGGGCACATGCATCTCAAAGACACCTGGGATTCCTACTTTTTCCAAAGTGGTAGTATATCCATTGTTTCTCTGGAACATCTACATGATATAGTCTCTGCACAGGTGTTTCTGACACAGAATCAAAAATGAATGAAAATCATGTTGAAGTTGTTCATGAGTGATTTTAATGCTTTTGCTGTCCTTTTGCTGCTCTACAATGATGGGATGCAAGTTGTTGCTATGATATGAAGAGTCAGAGATATATTTTTTGCCATAGTGAAATCTCTGGTATTAATTTTTGAAATGTGCTGCTTACACAACAACATCTTTCCTCAACTTTTTCTGCACTGCCTCTAAGGCTTAATATTTTAGAACAGTGTTTGTCAACCAAAGGTAATGAAAAAAAGCAGACAGGAGGATTTAGATCCTGCTATAGGTTTATGAAATAAAAATTTTGTTCCCACAAGGATCAGCAAGGCTCAGGTAGGATTCCCAATGGTCTGTGTAATTACAAGAGGAAGGATTCTTGCTTTCTGCTCCAAGTTAGACAACCAAGTCTGAGCTAGACGCATGACCTTCCCTTCACTGAAATTGAAGAGAGAAATTGAAATTTCCAGAGGAGATTTGCATTTAAGACTGTTCTAATAAATCACTCTCTGGATGTGCTCATTTCTGTCTGCTGACTATAAAAGGAGCCTCAAATCATGAGCTCACCCAAACTCAGACATTTATAAAGTCAATGAAATAAAAATGTCTTAAAAGGACCTGAGACCAGTAGAGGATTTTCTCCTGGTCTTCAAGATTAAATGTTCTGTCATGAGTGTGAATATAGGAAGTTGTATATACAAGGTCATTATTTTATAAGTCATTTACTGTTATGCTACTTTGTAAATATTCAAAGGTGACCTTCAAATGAAAGTCATCAGTGTTTTCAGGAAAATGTGATAAAGTCTGCTTGGTGATCACATCAAATACTTAAGCCATCGTGACAGAAAAAAAAAAATGCACTGAGTTAATGCTAACTGAATCAGGTGTGCAAAATCCCCTGGGCATGGTGGCAAGTTTCTGTTTGTTCTGTCTGACTATCTCTTGGAGCACACATTCTGCTTATTTCTGACCTCTTCACTCAAATGTTCGGCTGTTGTTCCCGGTCTTCTTTTTCCTTTTTTCTGTCTTCCTTTATTCCTGTTTTTCTTTTTTTCTTCTCATTTGATTTCATGCATTTCCTCAATTCACCAAGCTGTAAATCAGCTACAGGGGATGCTCAGAGTTCCCTGAACTATGTGGTCTTCCTTTGAACCACCACATCTTCAGAGAGGTTTATCAGTCCTGCTCGGTCCTGACCCATCTAATGTTTATCAGTGACCTAGAGGAGGTGATGAATTCATCAAGCTTGACTGGGAGGCATCTGTCAATATACTCAAGGGCAGAGCTGCCAGAGAGATACACAGAAGCAGGCTGGTGGAATGGGCTGACAGGGACCTTATGAAATGAGGGCCTGACAGATGGCAGGCTGGACAGGGGCCCTGCAGCACAGAGGGCAAAAGCCTCCTTGACTGTATGAGCAGGAGTGGAGACAGTAAACTGAGGAAAGTGACTTTCTTCCCCTACTCCTTAGAGCACGTCTTTGTACAGCAACCTCTTTTGGGGTCCCAGTACAGGCAAGTAATTGGCAAACCGGAGCAAGGTCAGCAAGGCTGCTAGGATGGTCAGGTGTTGAAGCTCATGCTCTGTGCGAAGAGGCCAAATGAGCCGGAATCTCCTTACACGCATTCTGAATCCATGTAAGAAGAATCCATAAAGACAGTTCAGCAGTGGAAGAGGTTTCCCTGGAGACTCTTCCTGGGAGTTTTTATCCCTGTAAATTTTCAAGATCTGACTGGCTGAAGTCCCAAGCAACTTTCTCTGACACCATAGCTGGCTGGACTTGGAGCAGGAGTTCAGCCTGACAGCCTCCTGAGGTCATTCCCAAACAGAATTATCCCATGATCCTGTGATTTAAACTCAGTACTTGTCCTATATCCTTGCTTTAGCTAAACTTCTGATGCTGACCTTTGTTTGATGACTTGACTTCCTGGCTTGACCTTCAATGTTATGAGCTTGATATGGCAGTGACCCACAAATACATTGGTGAGTGGGTTACTGCAGCCAACTCATCTCTGCCTGGCAATCCCAGCTGCTAGAAACCTCAGTCTTTCTAAGTCTGCAAGGACTCCCTGTCATCATAAAAAATTTTGAAATTTCAGATTTCATTGCTACATTTTATAACTTCTCCTTCTCTTTCTTCTCCCTTGGAATTGTATCTAAATCAGCCTGTCATCACAGTGGGCTGAAGAACAGGCAAGAGGCAGTGGCATAATTGTTGCAGTAGAATTTTTATTATTTAATTTTTATTATTAACATCCTGAAAATGACAGAGAAATTGCAGCATCACTTCTATGTATAGTAAAACCATCATTATATATTAATCTGCTTTGAGGAAAAATAATTATTCTTCCTTGGTGAACAAATATGGGGAAAGAGACATTCCTAAGGAAACACACTGTGGGAGGAGAGAAGCCAAATGAAATTTACAAAGAAGGTGTAGTTATAAGTGATAAGATAATTTTTTGGCTTTTGAGATAGAAAGGGAGAAAGAGCTGGTTTATTTACTCCTGTGATTTATGCAAACAGTGATGTACAGCTATTAAATTTCAACTCCAGTTTGAAGATGTTGTAGGATTATCCATATTCTCATGTTACAGCTAGAGACAGGAGGCACATAGTCTCAGTGTTCTTCTCACCTTAGCCAGCAAGGATCTATGTGAATACTAAAATATTATTTTTTGTCTGCAGTTCAAGGTCAGCATCCTAGCAAGAATGCTCATCCTTGAGTATATTGTGCCAAACACAACCAAGCACATCCACAGTCTGTTGATTGCAGAATCTGGAATTACAGATTGTGGGTGGTGGTGGAAAGGAATATATGAGGGGGATAGAGGCTTTATATGTGACAAAATATTTTGGTATGGCTGTGCTGGACTTGCTCTGTGTGGTATTTGGGATGCTGCTGTAAAATGATGTGGTGAAAGTTAATAGTGGATTTTGTAATTAGAAAAACTGTCCCAAATTCTTATACATGCAATGCTCAGTGACTATCTGACAAGCTGCAACTACTCTTCCGATTAACACTCCATTCTCCGGGCATCATGGAGAAGCTGTCCCCGTATGTTGTTCTTCAAGTTCCTGACAGCACAGACTTCTCACAAATTACACTGCTGAAAGCTTATTTTGTTCCCTACTTTCTACCTTTTACTGTCTGCTTGTCCTTGTTAAACAGATATATCCATCCCACTTCCCTGCAGAACCACAGCCTCTTAGTTTTATGTGGGCTTGGAAGAAAAATGGGCTAGTGTTGTTTCTGACATCCGCTGAGGATTTGGAGACATTCATTAGGATTTTCTCCTCTTCACACTGATGCTGCGTAGGAGATAGATGCATTACTTTAGTGATGAGTTTGAATTGTGTGGCATTCTGTTTTCAAGTGTACTGTGGAATAAGGGGTGGTTGGTGTCACAGATGAAACTTTCTGCTAAATTCATCAGGACCAGCTAAACAAAGCCTACAGACAGGAAGATGACAAAATGTTAGAAATGTTTGACTGCAAAGGTCCTCAAAAATCGCTTATTGCCACTATCTGCAGTAAGGATCAGGTGTACTTAAACCTTTGGTGACAGTGTTGTCTTCTCAACTGATACAAACCTTCCATTGCTCAGTCATTACAAATCCTAGATTTCACATCTGTCCCTTGCAGCAAACTCTGATGTGCAACTACTCTTTCATTTGCAATGCCTTCTTAAATGCAAAATTAGTCTTGCTACAAATTAAAGATCTTCTTTTTATGCTCTCCTTGGTGAAAAAGGAATGCAGTTAATTGCTATAATGAGCAGCAGAAAGACTGGACCATTGGAACTATCTGCTTCCAGACATTTTAATTGTGTAGGCCATGCTGGTACCTTTTGCACCTTCCTGGCCTGAAAGACAACACTGTGCAAATCAAGATCTCTGCTGCCTATCTACAGTGGCTGACAAAAAGCACCAGCAGAGTAATGGGAATTTTCCCAGGGTTAAAGTGAGCTCAAACTAGTCTTTTTTTTTTTTGAGGGCCAGAAATGACAAAATTGTAAAATCAAATGTCTGGCATTGCAAACAGTGTCCAGAGCATGGTAGCATAGGAATCTGGATAGTGCAGAGAGGAGCAGGTGATGACTGTTATATTCACAGAGATGCCCCATGTCTGGTCCAGGGTCATCATAGGAGCTGAGCTGGTGAGGTGAAGAAAGGCAGCTTTGAACCTTTGTATGAAGGCGGGAATGCAGACACCTCCCCAGCTGCTCCCTGTCTGCTCCACTCACACCAAATGTCCTTCCATTTGCTCAGAGTCAAACAGGCAGGAGGAAGCCAAATGCTGCACAAGCTTCATGAGGTTGCTAATTATGATGGCTGCCTGGAGTTGATGTGGTAAATAGAAATACCACAGCTGAGTCCAAATGGACATGCTGGTGTTTGTTTTTACTTTGCAGAAGCAAACTGAACATGAGGGCTTGATAACATCTGATCCAAGTCCTCGGAGCATATCCCAGCATACGGTACCCAGTGTGACAAGGGACATGTCAGATGGACCATCTGGACAAAGAAAGTGACCCAAACTATCCCACAGACCACATTCAGGAGGCTTTGGATCTATACATAGATAAATAACAGAGCTGAACAGCTGTATATCACATAGCTGCCGGTGACCTTGTATTTCCAGTCTGTCCCAACAGGTACTTATCCCAGAAAAGTGGTGAGTACATTTGTGTAAATACAGAAAGTGATCCTGTCTGCATTCAACATACACATTTAATGAACAGTAAGATTGCAAAGTCAGTACTTAGGAACAAATAGAGTTATTATTAAACTTACTTATGCAATTCCACATCTGACCCTCTGCATATATATGGTATTTACAGCCATATTTACTCCTAGTTACAGTCATTATTGACATCTGAGAAAAATCTAGTGTTTTCTGTGGCAATGGAAGACTGCATCTTTAAAGTGCTGGAAGGTTACTGTAGGAATTTTAGAGATGGCATTTTCTAAATTTACACAGTCATTTCTTCTTATACAGGCTTATTTTCTGCTCATTTGTTTGTGCATGTCTGCAAGATATATATGCACTTTATTCTGTATATATTTATGTCCACATCCACTTATTTTTTTATTTCTTTACATTATAAAAAACATAGTAAAGACTATATTTATTTTTTAATATATGCTACAGTACAGGAAAATCAATTAGCTTTAGCCATCTCGGTTCCTTTTCTGTAAAACTAGGATTTAGAATTCTTTGCACTAATCCTGTGGACAAGCTCTGCTGACTAGCACCTGGAGGTTGTTACTATTGCCATGTACTCCCTGATATCTATTTAAGGGGTTAGAAGGTTTTTTGCCCACACATTTTCAAGCTGGAACCATGGAAGCCAGCTTAGGTGCAGAGGTTTATTGCCTCTCGTATGGCACTGTGAGTATGTGACAATAAATACATGGAGGGTCCGTGTATGGAGGGGCCTTTGGTGTTTGACCTCCACTGGTAATCTTCCATGGGAAATGGAAGCACTGCAGACACATCAGCAGGGCACTAGCATCTGATCTGCCACATGGCACCATGAGGTGCACTGTCATCTTTGGAATGGAAGCAGCTGAGATGGGGACTTCAGGCAGGAGCACAGACCCCTCTAACCCCTCTCACAGTGCTGCAGTGCCCAGCTGATATTCCACAGTGGTGTCTGTACCGTGGCAGATGTACATTGCTGTTCTAAAATGGAAAACAGCAAAGCTGTAGCATTCTGCCCTGCTCTCTTAATGAAATGGAGATGTCTGCATGCTGGGCTCTGTCACTGGAGCCTGCTTGTTCTGTGGTCAGTGCACGGAAACCATTCAATGTAGGTCACAATATGCTCCAATGCAAGTAAAGCAAAATCTGGAGTGACTGCACTCAAACACATGCACTCTTACGTGCTGTCTTAAGCCATGGCTCAGAGACTGTTTATTTGCAAGAATAATTTCCTCTCTGAGCATTTGCAAGGAAAATGGCTTCTGTGCTTGTTCAGTGCTACAGTACGTGCTAAAATGACAACCTGTCTTCCCTTTTGGGTTTTGCAGACTCCATTTTTATTTGGAGCCTGACTGTGAAGTACATCTTACCTTTTTTATTTTCAAATTACCCCCTTCAATATCCCCTCTCTGACTATCAGGGAAAAGCCTTTCATCAGTGCCTTGCTGAAGTCTAGGTGTGGTTTCTTTTCCTTTTTTTTTTTTTTTTTTTTTTTTTTTTGTGCCTGATGATGAGCATTTTGAAAAGAAACATGGAATCTGAATACATGAGCAAATTTATTTGGGCACCTGCTTCTTGAAAGAGAAGAAGATAGAAGTGGATAAATGGCAGAGGAACTGCATGATTTCTGGAAACAGCTCTTTTCACATCCACGTTTTTTCAGAGCACTCTTTTTCTTTTCTTTTCTAGTGATATCAATGGCCTTTTTTTTTTTTTTTTCCACTGCTGCTTTTCCAAAATTTCCCTTTACAATTGGAAATGAGTTAAAACTTGTGGCAGTCTTGTGAGACAAGTAATATGTTATGGTGCAGTTTGGCCCTGTAGATGTGTTTTGATACACAGCTACAAACGTGTCCACCAGTAAAATCTTTATGTCAACATTCTGTGCCAGAATACAGGATGTAGAGAAGAGTTTGGGGTCCACCAGGAGACTTGTGGTGTACATTGCATGAACTTGGACTAGTTCCTAGGCAGAGATTCTTTCCTTCCTGCAGAACTTGCACCTGGTGAGGTATATTATGGCATTTTTACCTTTCTTAATTTCTGTATTTTTTTTACCCCTATCTGTGTCTCAGTGTCAGTGAAAGGTGAGGCATACCATGAAGCGGCAGAGGAAGCTAAACCCACCTGTGAGGTGACTCCAGTCCCTGGCAGATCTCCTGGGAGCCAAATGGCTGTTAGGTCTGTGATGGTGGAGAGTGGATCACACTGATTCTTCAGGGATGGAGAGGTCAGTTCTGATGTGTTTCCCCCCAGAAATTTAAAGAAAACATCATGTCTGCCTCCTCTCATTTGTTCTGTGTTACTAGTTTTCCTGTGGGAATGTTTAAGTTTATTCAAGGAAGTAGTAGAACATGGCTGCTACTTCAAAATATCCATTATAACCTGGTCTAGGCTGTCTGGAAGTTCAGGTAGAGCAAATATGATCCTAACTGTGCTGCTGCCTTGGTGTTCAGTTCTAGTCTGCACTGCCATGGCAGAAGTTTTTACAAAGTCCTTTACAAAGGAATGATATTACCTACTTCCTTATCCAATATATTTAGACTTTTGTCACAAACAGCCACAACTAAAACAAAAGTGTTATTATAGAATCATAGCAGTCATAATAAATAAAAGCATTACAACAAGCTGAAACTGTAAAAAGAATTTATATAGTGCTACAATTATCTTATTTGTAAATTGAGCAGGATGCTGCTGGTAGCAATTTTTATGTACAGTGTTGTAGGGTTTTTAAATGACCTTATGTAGTTAGGGCATTTTCTCTGAGTGTATTGTGCAAGTTGGAATAAATGGCGGAATGATTTGGGCTTTTAAAACTAGGCTGAATAAAATGCTACAAGATATCCTGCATGGGTGGGCTCTCTCTTGACAGGCAGATGCATTCAGGAACATAACATGCCTTGTATGGCTCTGATTTATATGGCTCTGTGAAGGTGCCTAAGGGCTGGTTTACACACAAGCTCTCACTGTTTTAATTAAACCTGTTTTCAGTCTAAGATTTCAGTTCAGAATAAAAGTTACTGTCATCAAGACAGCTAAAAATTGTCAAACTCTGCTTGATGCATCCCACTGTAGGTGTCTAAGTGAAATGGCAGAGCTCTGCAGGTACTGTGCGTATGGAAAACAGGTAAGCAAGAAAATGGCCCTTGTTCCCTTGAGAAGGGGTTTAATTCTGTCCACTGACTCCAGGGCATAAGTAGATGAAGTCCATAGCTTAGAAAACTGGAATGGGGCATCCAGAGATGGTGTAGTATCTCCCCTCATTTCTGCACAGTTTATACCCAAATTGTCACTGTTGGATGGAAATCAGAACCATAAATGCAAATATTCTGGAAAAGACATGAAGAATAGCCTGGATAAAAAAATAGGTCTAACTCATTACAATATCTATAGAGAAATTGAATAAAAACTGGGAAAAAGAAATAAAAGAAAAAAGTAAAGGGTCAGATGAAAGCTTCATGAAGATTAAGCTGGAGTTTCTCTAAATGGAATATAGAGGGTTTTGTGGCCATATTTGTTGGCTGAGCCTTGAGTTTTAAGAGAAGTCAGAGGGAGAAAGTCAGAAAATTTTATGGGGTTTTGGCACTAATTTTTATTCAGAAATCTTGCCTTAAATAGCCAAATGAGAAAGTCTGTTCTATTAATGTACATATATATTAATGTACACATGCACATAAACCCACATGTGTATATAAATACTTGTACATGCATATGTACCATGTGTACACAAATATAAAATGTATATTTAATAGATTTATGTACACAGTAAATGGGTACACATATATAGACAGACTACCTCCCATTTATAGAAGTACAATCCTAAATTCATGAGAATTTTTAGAAAAAAAAACCCTAACGGTTGTTTGACACCACTTGCCACTTGTACTTTAAGCACTAAGCTCTTAACAGAGGGATTCAATCTCTGAGTTTGTTTAGCTCTCTGAGAAGTTGCAAGCACTTGTTTTCCTCCATGGTTTAAATTCTGCTTGCACAGATGCCCAGAGGCTGTGGGTCTCAGTCTATCTGTGACTTGTAAAGGCAGTTGCATCCTTGTGTTGGTCTGTCAGACATGATCTGAACCACCCAGCTGGCAGGATGGACTTTGCACAAAATACACAGCTCAGAGAGGTAGAAATAACCTCGAGACTGGAGCACTAGTCTGGGAGTCAATATACCTGGATTCAGTCTTCTGTTTCAGAGGCTCACATCTAGGTTGCCTCGTAGAAAAAAAGCAGTAGCAGGCACTCCCAGAGGGCTCTTCCTGATCCTGATCTGATACCTCAGCAGCATTCTGCAAGAGTGCTTGCAATCAAAGCCAAAGTCAGTGTCCTGCACTCATTGCTCATTGCCAAGCCCCTGTGTGCTGGCCTTCAGGCTCTTCTGGACTCATTGCAGCCGTAGTACTTCAAGCACCTGAAATAAAAAACTGGATATAGCTGGTGCTTTCTAAAACACCAAAGGAGGACCAAACTTGATGCAGTTTCACTCGTGCCACTGCTGAGGTCTTAACCAGGAGAGCTAAAAGTAGGAAGAAACAAATTTAGCAGCAAGTTATTTCACTCAAAAGGAAGATCCCAGGCAAACTTTAATTAAACAGATAGGGCATTGGAAAGAAGAGGTAAATCTGTTGGCATTTTTAACATTTGTGTTTAACAGCTACAGGACTAGAAATAGAGCAGACAGAGTGTCTGAATTTGCAGCTGAATGGCTAGTGCTCTTGATTGTGAGGATTCTGTTACAGATCATTTACAGTTCTTCCTCATGCATGATGTTCATCACCACTCCTGGACAAAAAAAAAAAAAAAAAGAAAGAAATTATTCCCAGGTATTCCGGCCGCTGGTCTGGGGTCCGCCGTTCGGACCCAGGGGGCAGAAGCCACTCCAAAAGGATATCTCGCTAGAGACAGCCTTCTAGGGGCCAGAGCACCCCCTCAGCGGGCCGGAGGCTTCTCTCAGCAGAGACAGGGCAGCTTAGTGATTTCTCAGCTCTTATGTGATTTCAGCTCTGCCTGCCCTGTCCTGCGAGGCAGCCTCTATTGCTCGCCCGGGAAGAAGAGAGGAGGGTCCGTATGGCGATTCCGCAGGAGTCAGCTTTATTGTAGAGCATCAGCGAAGGGGAGCCAGTGACGGGTGTCCCTAACAAGCGGGGCGATCTAGGGGTTTTTATGGGCAAACCAAGGTGGGAGTGGAGGAGCACGAGCCAATGGGTTACAGCAAATTACATTCAAACTTCTGGGGGCTTACAGGACCTTTCTTGGTCGCTGTAGCTGAAAAGTTACTTTCTTATCTTGGGGGTCTGGCAGGAGGTTGTGCAATCCCTTTCTTATCTCCTCAGCAGGCCTCTCTCCAAGGCAGGGCCGCTGGGGCCCTCTCCATTCCCACACCCAGGCACTATCAATGGTAGTTGGAAGTCTGTCCCAGATATTTTGTAGAAGGAAATACTGCAGTACTGCAGTCTGGGGAGGGCCCTACTTTTGAAAAGGGTATAGAAAAAAAGTGAAATCCATTGAAAAAGTGAATGGACAATAATTAATCTAACACCCACTGAAGTTTCCTGGGAAACAAACCAATTCTGCATTTTCACATGATTGAACTATGAAACTCATCAGCAGAGACACTGGGAGATCCCAGAGCTAAACACAAATGGGCAGAGGGGAGATTGGGGGGGGAAATATTTCTTGCAGCTACTCAAATTGTAATAGAAAGTCAAATATGAGCACTGACATAATCTGTGGCTGAAGAAGGCCCTAAACAGTTGAACAGGGAAGGTTGCTATTGACATGTTCTTTCTTTTTCTTTCTTTCTTTCGTTCGTTAGTTCTTTCGTTCTTTCTTTCTCTCCTAATGTCTTCTTGTTGCCTTTGCTATTGGTTGCTGTCAAAACCAAGAACTGGGTTAAACATGCCTTTGGTCTAACTTAGTGATGCACTGCTTATGTTCTTGTAAAAGAAATCACAGATTATCCTGAGAACTGTTACTTTTAAAGCTAGAAAGGGAATATTTCATATATTTTTCCTGTTGCCTCAATAGCTCAGCATACTGCTTCCATGCATGAAGTGTGCCAATAATCCCATTTTAATTCTCCTTATTCCACAGAGGATTCAAATTCAAGATAACAGCTCCAGGCACTTAAAATATCATATAGGAAGGCCAAATAGAGGACACAGTGATCACAGAAAACTCCTTCTAAGCTGCTTGGACTTGATTGAAAAGTTCCTGCTTATGTCCCAGAATGTCACTGATATTTTGGAGCAAATTCCCTTGATGCCTTCTTCTTGTGAAGGAGGTCCAGTGGTTATAATTGCTGGTTTGTATTAGATGATGGGACACAGGCAGTTTAAGCCAGTCTGTGTGCCACAAAGGGAAGCCTGTTCCTACATGTTCCCCCTCCTATCCTGGGCACATGGACCCATGAAAGGTCAGTGTGAGCACAGGCACACTGCCAGCTAGATCAGCAAGATGACAACCATACAGCCACCTGCATGCTAAGAAGCAGATGTGTGGAGCACAGGCTGAAATCTGTCTTTTGGGAAGCAGACTTTATATTGGATTAGAGCACTTGTCGAAGTATATATCCTCTCTCATAAGATTTAATTACTAAGTTTGCCATGTCCAAGATTAAGTTGTTTGGATAACACTGACCTCAGTTAAGAACTGGTGGAATTTATTGTACAAATGATGATTAACTTCACCAAATGTGGGGCATTTGGTCAGGAAGTAGAAGACCAAGGATTTAAACTAATGTTCACATTGTTCAGATTAAGATGAGGGATTGTACAGTTGAGAAGGATATCCTTGCTAAAAATCAGATATAATCTTAAGAAGATCTCCTACATCCTTCCTCTCCAAAGCAGGTGTGAAAAACTTAGAGTCAGAAGAGGTGAGACAGAGCATATATCCAGTTTAAATATTAGATGCCTCACCAGGGGAAGAAAATGCCCCTTTCTTTTTTCTGGGTGACATTTTCCCTTCAGTGCCGATGTAGGGTAGGATGTGCACACAGCATCCTCTAAACACATCTGGATACACAGTTGTTTTTATTCCCAGGTACAGAATTGGGATCTTCTGCTGTTCTTCCTTTGAGTACCATGAATTCTGCATGCCTGGCTGCATAAAAATTCAGCTTGAACAGATGTGAAGGCATCTTTCTACCCAGGTGAGCCTGCAGATTCATGTACCCTCCAGTACTTCTGGGAGGTATAAATTCAAACCTTGTTAGTCTGAAGAAGGCACTGAACTCAGCTTTACTATTTCCAGGATAAGATGTGCAGAAGAGAGCTGTTGTGGAGGCCTTCTCTTCAAGGGAAATCCAAAGCTTAAGCCAGGATCAGGTTTCTGTGTCTGAATTGCACACTGGCAGCTGACAGAGTGCTTAGTCGCAAGCAGATGTGGGCTGCCCACACGGGCTCCATGCTCACATAGGAGCAGGGGAAAACTTTTAATTAACCACATTCCACCTACTGTAACACAAATCCAGGCTGTAATTTGGTCTTGGGTGTGCCCCTTTGGGTGCTGAAGGCCACAGCCTGCTCAGGAAAGTGCTGTGACGGGGACTCACATAGAAAGAAAACCTTGGCTGTAAAATACGTGGGGCAAGCTTTCCCATTAACTGAATGGGCCTGTGAGTAAACTTCCAAAGAAATTTATTTGCATGTAGGGCTACCCATTTACTCAGAAAAATAGGCACAGAGGCAAAGAAATTTGAAAAGAGTCAGGTATTTTTATGTTAGGAATAATGCCAAGTTCAGCAGTGTAGCGATGATATTCCTGTAACTCATTAAGAGGAATTACAAAAAAAAAAAAAAAAAAAAAAAAAAAAAAAAAAAAAAAAAAAAAAAAAAAAAAAAAAAGTATCTATTTTGTGAATATTTATATATTTTTAAAAAATACTGATAATTAAAACAGTAAGAAAAGTGGTGGGAGGACATCATATATCTCCTCCTATTCCTTGGATGAAACTCACAAGCTTCAAATACTATCATCAAAGATAAAAGGCTTGTTGTGTTGGCAACTTTACAGTCAGTTTTCAAACCTGTCAGATAGTCATGCTATGGCATCAGCCATTGTTTTTCTGGAGGCTTCCTTCTTTGACTTGATGGGAAAAAATATGTCATCTTTTAAATTATATTCCCTTCCCAAAATTAAAATGAGGGCAAGAATTGGCAGATCCCTCTTTAGGTGAGAGAAACCATCTATTATTTATATACCTCTTTTAACCCTGCCGCTGTTACATCTGATTGCAGAAAAATCCAACAAGCTGCCACTCACCATAAGAAAAAAAACCCACAACATTGAAACCTTTGCTTTGTATTGAATTCAAATATTGGAAATGCAAAGCTCTACCTTGATGTTGGGATCAAGGGAGATACATTTGTGTTGCTGCTGCAGTCATAAGACAGAACCCATTCTTTTCAAAGTAATTGGCTGCCTGCTGTCAGAAGTCCTGAGGAATGTTTGGCATGTTTGTACAGAGCTGCATTGTCATGCTGTTTTTATTTAGAATAGGATGCTGCCTATAGCTGGACCTCTTCAACCAGCAGTGATTGTCTACCTACAATGCAAGTACTGAATTTTGAGAATGTTCATGTGTGCTTGCTTGTACTGTGCAATGTATTTTTTTGTTGTTGTTCCTTTAATCTGCTTTGGTTGGGAAGACAACTGGAAAACTCCTCTCTGAATGTGGAGCAGACTGAATTCTAAGAGATTTCCACTTCAACCTTTACAACAGAGACTTCTGAAATCCTTGTTTAGAAGTGTTCTGGAGAAAAGATGTGACCTCAGAACAGTTCAAATGCTTTGTCCCTGTCTAGAAGCTCAGAGATAATTCTCACACACCATCTGGCAGGGAGAAGTTGCAGACAGACCCTGGAGAAGAAATGAGACACTGACCAAATGTTTCCCAACCAAGTACCATTCAATGGATATTTGCCCCTTCATACCCTGAGAGCTTAGGCTACTCAGTGAGCCCCTTTGCCCCAGTACCAAAGTGTGCCTGTCCAAGATGTAAGCTTTCAAGAAAAGCTACCATTAGCTGAACAAAATCCACCAAGCCCCACAGCAAACCAGTTGGCTAGTTTCAGTAAAGCTTCATATGACAAACAATACAGACTAGAGCTGAAGTTTTGCATGAAATCACAAAGTAATTATAATCAAAAGGAGCTTGAAGAGATATGATATGAAATCCTGGCATTCCCCTGGGATAAAATAGTCCTGCAGGGCCCTTCCTGACTCATGAGTCTGTACTAAATTGAAGGAGGAAAGTAGGACATATCAGCTGATAGAACAGATAAAGAAGTAATAAATTCTTAGTATTATGGACCAACCCGCCTCCTGCTGTAAATGTGTTCCATACATTGAAGGGGCATATTCTGCCCTCATCACCATCCTGAATCACTGTGCATTTTTGAAATTTAGCCTGAAAGTAAAATGAAAACCAAAGGCTATGTCTGAAATTATTAGCATCCTACTAGTATCTAGTATTTCATGGTGAGACAAGGAGGATATCAGAATTTCTCTTGTTTTATATATACATTTTTTTTTAATATTATGAAAAGAATTTCTGAATTTTGAGGTCTAGAAATTCAGGAAAAAATCTTCTTTATCCAACTTCTGCATATGACAAAATTTCCCTCATCATCCAGCTACTCTGTACTTTTCTCTAATTTCAGATATTTAGGAACAAAATGTCTAGCTCTGAGCTAGTAATCTGGATACCTCCTCTATTTAATGAGAAGTAGGCAACTCCAAAATATGACACATCTCTGACGGTGCTGCCTATCGTGGCTGGGTGAGCAAATTTCTGTCATGCCCATCCTGATACAGTTACTTTCTAGGAATTTGATGGAGACTACCAGGCACTGAAGCCTGCAGAGCCGACATAATAATTTTGGTTCCAAATTCACATTGCCGCTATGAAACTGGTCAAAATCCAATTAGTGACCTGTTATAGAGGTGAAAGCCTGAATAGCCCATTGGTAATTCCCTGAATTATTTGGTCTCCCAAAGCAATTTTATTTAGCTTGAAGCCTGTTCTTCCAAACTGCTGATTTATATTTTAGCTGAGTACAAGCAGGATTTTAATCATTATATATAACAACAGCATTTGTTCTTATAGGGTCAAATCGGCTCAATCCATATCCAGTAAAGTAGCTTGAGTAATTGAAATAGAAACACACTACCCCATCCCTCCAGGCATGTAGCAATAATAGCTAATAGTAAAAGATGATGTATTTCACTCCCTTAGAAACACTAGAGTAATTTGTAGGCCGGCAAGATCTGCTGTAGCAGCTATTCAAAGAGGGGCAAGATGTTTTCTTTCTATTTGTATCTCTTGATTTACACTTTGGATAGTATTACTAATCACTGTGCTGGAGGTAGCTTTGAACAGGATATCTCTAACTAGAAAAATTACACATACACACTCACAGGTTCTCACTTGTGCCCACACTCACTCACATACTTTTCTTCTTTTAAAGCTCATGCTGGAATTNTTTTTTTTTTTTTTTTTTTTTTTTTTGTGATAATAATTTCAACTTTACAGAAGAGAACATGTCAGAAGAAAGATGATTTTTTAAAATGCCTGAATGTCAAGATATCACATCACTTTTTCACTTTTGCAATGGTAAATGTATCAAAGCAAATGGGCTTGCGCTCAAAAGGAAAAAAAATATCACAAACCTGGTAACTGCTGCTGTCAGAATCTATCTGCTGCTTCCATGGTGAAAAAAATGGAACCAATGTCTTAAGAGAAATTTATCACTAGCTACCTAGGTGGTAACAGCCCCCTCTATAGAAGAATAAGCATTGTTGAACACATCTGAAAGGTGTGACACAGCTTGCTTGTTTCAGGCTCTGATTGGCACGGACTCTTGGGGTGATTATCCCACTCATGCTTCAGTAGGTTTCTGAAGAGTGCTGGATACTCATAGGGCAGAGGTAGATGACCCAGAAGGTTTCAGGGGCAGAACAGTTCCAGCAAACCAAGTTGCCTGCTCCTGGGAAAGCAGTTTTCTTCCTCAAGAGGTCTTAACTGGCATCTACCTCTCTCTAGTGAACACAAAAACTTCTTACAGAAAAACTGCTTTACCTGGAAATTTAAATGTGGGTACAAGAAAGGTGTCCAAGTTAGCTGGATTAGATCACTCTCTTTTTTTAAATCAAAACACTCAGGTAAGTTCTTGACTTGGCTATTGTAAGGATCCCATACAAGCAAAAGTACTTCTTTTTGCCCAATTAGATTGTGGAAGCTTTTGGGGAGTCCTTTTCTAATTCAGAGATGTGCACTGTGTATCATGTGGTACATCATTACCCACGCTCTTGTCTACTAGTTTAATTAGTTTTCTAAGAGACTATATAGACAGCTTGTTTCCACAGTACCTTGTTATGCCAGGATGGCAAGGGAAATGGGCTCATTCTGCATGTGGAAAGAGGAAAAAAATGGCTCTCAGAACTCTGACATAAGTCAAGAAAAACATAAAATGGAAAAAAAGAGTGATTCATTTGGAGAAAAGCAAAAAAAAAAAAA